>CM051662.1:10991153-11526153 GCA_028020825.1 Podargus strigoides
TTGCAAATGGGGCTTCATGGGAAAACAATATGGGACTACTTCTACATGATCAGTCTATTAACTTGGTTGTCTTCATCTCTTCTGTGGGTGACTTTGTTTCTTTGTTAATTCCACCTATTATTGAATTTCACCTGTTATTGGTCACTATTGTATTAATGATTGTACTTTGTGTTTTCAAAAAGGCAACAAGCATGATTAAAGATGCCATGAAGAACGTATGGCTGGCTCAAGAAGAAAAAGGGGAAATTGTAGAAATGCATTTAAAAGAGAATGGCCTTATAGTGAACCAGCCATGCGGGATGTTGGCCTAGGCAGGTAGCCACATTCTGGAAGCTGCTTCAAAGGAAGAAAAAATAAGAAAGAGCAATGACTGCTTCACTAGGGAATGCAGGAGTGAACAGATGGGAGTGACCAATTGGACATTGTGTGAGAAGAACTTAAGAACCAACGGGAACTGAACTGAGCTGCATGTTTGCCTTGTACTAGAGACTTTTAACCAATTAAATAATGCGTGACCGCGTGTAGGGAAAGAAAAATTTGTAAAAAGGGACAGACAGAATTAATAGAAGATTTAGATAGCGTTAGGCATGCTGTGTTGCAAAATAGAGCTGCTGTTGATTCTTTGCTTTTAGCACAAGGCCATGGATGTGAAGATTTTGAAGGGATGTGCTGCTTCAATCTAAGCAATCGCGGGGAATCAATTCACCAACAACTGCAGTGGCTTAAAGAACACACTTAAAGATTCAAAAGGAGACAAGCTGGTTTGATTCATGGTTACAAAAAATATTTGGCAATCTGTCCCCATGGTTACTTGGTTTGATCAAAGAAGGCATTCGCTGGGTAATCATAATTGTCTTGTTGTTAATTGGGCTAGGAATAGTATGGAAGCTAATAACAAAACTAGTCACTAGTCTAATGCATAAAGTTCTGTTCGTGCAAAAGAAAAAAGGGGGAATTGTGGGAGTTTGGCTTGTGAATAACGGACATGGAGTGTTAGAGCAGGTGCACGAACAGGCTACTGTGCAGGCGCTAGCAGCCAAGATTAGGCCTCAAGGACATACTGTCCTTGCAGAGTAGTACAAGAAACTAAGTTACATAAGATAGGGAACTAACAGGCAAGGAGGAGAATATGATAATTAGAGGCTGAAGCATAGGTTAAAAGTTAATGATTGATGTAGAAGTGGTCTAATGAAAACCTAAGAAAAAGATAATAAGATATGCTTAATCGTGGTGATTTGACAGAAAAATGATATATAAGTAAATGTATCTGCGCAATAAATTGAGTTCTGCCGACCTCATATGAGAGTGCAGTCTCCCTCCGTCGATTCCTACAATGCTGGGCCTTAGCTGCTTGTACCACCTGTTCGCTTCATGTACTTTAGCTGCTGGTACCACCTGTATGTTCTGTGTGCTTTCTGTAATTACTAGAACAAAACACAGTTACTCCCTCTTATGATTCGATTAGGCCTAACTTGATTTTAGCTAAACTAAAATCATAAAATCATCAGAATCTGATCAGTTTGGTAACATGGGGGCTCCCCGTTCCATGGGATCTAACCCCCCCTGCCCAATAGGCAACTCATTGAGTTAGGGACCACGGTTCTCTCGTGTCATCGGTGGTTAAGAATACCCCGGGACCCCAATACCTCCGTGCCTCATCTTCTGATAGCAAAACCCGGTCTCCACCAGTCATTGATACCCTCCATACTCTATTTCAGTCTCTTGAGCTTGTCTAGTATAGCGCTCAGGAATATGGTATAGTCGAGGACTGTCAGTGTTAGGTTGATGGTTGGACTCAGTGATCTTCAAGGTCTTTTCCAACCTAGATGATTCTGTGATTCTATGATTTTTCCTGAATTTTTGCCAGCTCAGTTGCCAAGTATGGCATCGTTCAGAGGGTGACTTGTAGAGCTCCCCCACCTTGGCCATTGATGTTCTCCCTTTTAATTAATGGCCTCAGGATAGTCCGCTCCTTTTCGATTTCGGGATAAAAAAATTTCTTGACATGTTTCCAATTCTTTGAGCAGGTATAGGGGTTTAAAATCGGATGCTTGCTTTTCGGTTAGTTTTGTCAAACTCGAAAATTCCGGTTTGTTATCCTGATTCGAATTAAAATCTATTTGATTGCAGGTCCCCCGCTCGTTTTCCTCCAATTCAGACCGTAAGTTTTTTTTCTCGGTTAAATGCATCTGACAGAGCCGCATGAAGCTGCAGAGTAGCGTTATGCTCTGCAGTTAGCTGTTTTTGTAAACTCTCAAACTGTTTTCGCAAACTCTCACTTATCTCACGTTCTGTTGCTAATTGGTCCTTTAAAGACCTAATTGCTTCACATTCCGCCTGCCTCATTGAATGCCTTTCTTTTTGTGCTGCTATCAGCGAAACCGTTTTGCCTTTACCCCAAAGCCAGCTCTGCTCTTTTGCAAGGGTGTTTATACGGTCTGCCACGATGTCAGAGTTATGCCAGTTATCGTGATCCCAGGTCATTCCTGGAGGAGTAGGACATGCCTTGTATTCCTTCAATTTCTCAAGAATTGGGGAGCAGTCAAGCACCGACATTTCCCGGGCTGTCGTGGCTTGCAACTGCTCGAACTTCTCTCAGCTTATAGCTGAGAAGTCACTTCCCGGTTCCCTCCGTCTAAGATAATCAGATCCAAGAGAACCAATATCCCTTAGGAACTTCCAACACCGAGGGGACCCTGCTCGCTGCGCCAAAAAAATGACACGTCTCGCCCAGAAGAGGGAGACGAGTGACTCAGATTTGTAGGTCCCCAATGGACCGGACAACGGTGAGACAAAATCTCAAGGTCCATACACAAATATTTATTACTTTTCCACAGTGTATAGATTGGACTCACGCTAATCGGTTAAGTACATAACACATTAGGGCAAGTGATATAACATGACTTAACGATAACTAAGAAAAGTCTAAGTGTACAACAAACTACAACAAGCTGTATGTTATACCTTGCTTTACTTAATGATAACAAGGAAAAAGGACTAAACTTAATGACAACAAGAAAGAAAGGCTAAGTATAAATTAAGCCAGCAGTATGATATGCCTTGCGTTATTCAAAAGAAAAGGAGAGCGAGTGAAAGAGAGAGAGAGATAAAAGTCAGAGAGAAATAAGTAGAGAGGTAAGAGATCATCTGTCCGTGTTTCTGGTTAGTCCAGCCAATCAGGGTTCAGGATGCATCCGTCGTCATCATCTTGTCTTTTCTTCTTCTCTCTGCTTTTCTGCCTTTCTCCCACCTCAATTTACACACACTTTTCCTTGGGTCCCCCCCAGGTACCGACATAGTGTATGTATGGGAGGAGTAAGTGACTTCATGGGATACATGTTCATGATAATCTTCATTAGCTTAAGTGTGGGTATCACCCTTTATGTGCATTTTGCCCATAACGAAGCAAAAGGACTATTACCGGTCAATTGTCCATGGGGCTGAGGCAAGGCCATCTTATCTCCACAAAACTCCCTCCCTCGCCCACTTCTTATCCTGGGTCTCAACAACAGGTCACACCCAAGCAGTTTGAGGCACCTACTCTTATGTCTTGGTTTGGCTAAAACAGAACCAATTTTTCCTTTCAGTGATTTTACTTTTCAGTTAAGTCTCTTTTAAGACTTCACTTTCTGAAGTCAACAACCTGTTTTTCAGACACTGCACCTAGCCATGATAACGCTCAATGTTTTTATTTGGCACTGAGCTCTCAATACAGTGGTACACAGAAAGACTCTTGCTTATACTTAATCTTACAGAAAACAAGGTCATGGTTGAATTCTTTCAGTGCCGCCTTGGGGCCCCCCCCTTAGTGTAAGGGTGCAAAAGGGTGGCACCTGCAGGGAGGAGAGGACAGGACAGGTGACCCAAAGTATTCCATCTCATACACATCAAGCTCAGTATAAAGCTGAGGGATCACAGGGGGCAAGGCCCTTCTCTTGCCCTTCTTCCTGCCCTTGCTCATCTTCTATGGCCGGTGTCCTAGGAGGACTGTCCGTGATCTGCATGTTCCTGAAGCCAGCCCCCATCTGCTGCTGTGTCCAGGAGCCCAGCCTGGGATCTTTCCAGAGCTGCTCTTCAGCACCAGTGGTGACATGAGCATTATCAGGGGGAGCGTGTGATTGGGGGTGGGGGGGAAGAAGTTTAAGACAGGTTTTGTACATATTTGTAAATATTTCAGTTTTCTTCTCATTACTATATTTCTCTATTTTAGTTTTATTTCCAACCCATAAGTCTCCCTCCCTTTTTTTCTTTCCCTTGCCCTGTCCGGGAAGGGAGAGGGGTTAACAGAGAGCATCTGTTGTCCATTTAGTGGCCAGCCCAGCCTCAAACTACACCTTATCAGCTCTTTACTAGCATTCCACTTCACCTGCCTACTGCCACTGTCTGAACAAATTATTTTCACCCTCTCTGCAACAGACTTATGCGTCCCATCATCCCCCACCCTGACTTGCTCTATCACTCATCTTTAAATTAAATTGCACTCAGTGGGTCAGCCTGGCACATGCCATACTGGGCTGTGCTATTGGAGCTGCCTTTGTGAGGTCTGGTCATTTGGCCACTTCCTCCAGTGCTCATGGCCAGCAGACAGGATCAAGGAAAAGTTTGTCACTTTTCTAAAAGAATGTGTCTATTCAGACAGTGATTTTTGGGAAAACATTAGCTGCAGGTTGCCTACCATGACATGCTTTGCTTAGCTTTGTATACAGCCTAACATCTATAACATCTAAAACACATTTAAATACTCAAAAGCAGATACAGTCCCAAGTCAATACTTTGTCCCATTTCACAGTTAAGGCCTGTGATCTCTCTCTTGCAGGGAAGTACAAGATAATTTTGCTTCCCATTTCCTTTGTTTTGTTTAGAGAAAATTCCAATCATAATTTAACAAAATACAATTCAGACTCAGAGACTTTCAAAGACCTTGTTCCCTCTCTGTAAAACTTAAGCTTGCAAATATCTGCTTGACTGTATTTAATTTAACTCAGAAGGAGGAAATCTATACATGCAGATTACACTTAAACATACCTTGTCAGTGTAGGTCTTCCTCTCCCCTTAGCATCTCAATGCACATATTGTTTGTGAAGGTCCACATAAGGCAATTTTTTTTTGACATTTTCCCAAAAAAACCCTAAAACATCTTTGATGATTACTACTCCTTCCCATGCCTGCATTTGAAAATGACAGAAACTGCCAGATTTATCACTGCAGCTGAGCTTTGCTTGTGCAAGACCAGGCAATGAGGAAGAAAGTGAGTATAAATCATGCTTGTCTTTCTTTAGTCCTAGGATGAGCTGCCAACAGTGCAGAGGGAGTACCAGCAGCTACAAGTCCCTGAGAGGTTGTGGCAAGCAAGCTACGAGAGCCCATATGGTGTGAGAACCCATACTATCTAGAGGTATTGCAGGTCTCTTGATATGAACAGTTGCACATGCTTTCTGGCTATGTTGCATGGCCAAAACACTGCAGATGAGCTGAACTGACTCCAGGATCTAACACAAAACTCTGTTCATCGTTCCCAAACATTGAAAATAATGGGGAAAATAAATCCTACTTGTCTGAAGTAAGTGGAGTTGTCCTGGTTTCCTAGGAACAGACCCATGGGACAGCCATGGCAGGCAGGCCATGAGTAGCCCTGAGTCAGCTGGGAGATACTGATACCTGTACTTCAGAAAGAATATAAGGTCCTTGAAGGACCGGGTGGACTAGTTTTCGTTACAAGTTTTTTAAATAATAGCTTAAATGTGTACAGTGACTAATAAATAGCAGGAAGCTCTAATGGTTTGCATCCAACATAAGAAACTTGAGAGCTTTAACAACCAGAAAAATGAGCCAGGACAAGACCATAGATGGAAGAAGAGACCCAGATTTCAAGGAAAGGACACTCAGAGACATCGCTCCAATACCACAAGGGACCATCAGAAACCACTGCAAGTCCCCCAAGGACACATGAGAAACTTAAGACGCACGTGCTGGTGATATATTAATTATATGCAAGTGTTATAATTAGTTCCGGGAAATGTAATGCATACGTATGTAACAGGGGGATATAAGCTTGGACTGAGGTCACAGACAGCATGCACGCTAGGTGGAGCGATCCCCCATGCATCCAGCGCTGCAGTAAAGAATGCCTGCCTTCTAAAACTTCAAACAAGTCTTAGAGGGTTTTCTTCTACCAACTTTTACGTTATCAGTTACTGGCAACCCAGATGGGACACTACTCCTGAACCTCAATGGATCCTGGGATGGCAGGACCTCCAGCTAGCACTGAGGAACTAGGGAGAATCTCCAATCCCCAGACCGGAGAGCTTGGAGCAAGACCCCTGGGAAAGGTAAAGGCATTTTTTTAATATTTATGTATTGTGGGTTAGAGTCCCACATTTGGAAAAATACCTGCCCATAAGTCACAGTGAAAGTCCCACAGGGTTGGGTTAACAGCCCAGAAAGTAGTTAGAGTCCCTGCTTGTACTCAGGACTAAACTGTAGCAGTTATACTACCACCTGATGACTACCCCGCCCCCAACTGAGAAGGTAAATCAGGGGAAAAAAGGAATAAACCCCACAGGTTGTAGTAGAAACAAATTTAATGAAATAACACAACTGACACAATCACTAAAAAAAAAGTATACAAGGTTCTACTCAGCCTGGTCCTTGAAGTCAACAGCAGGAGCAGAAGGCCAAGCATGAGGAGACCCAGGAGGAAGAAAACCACCCTCAGTGAACTCCCTCCATTTATAATCAGCATGGTTAAGTGGTATGGGATACACCTGTGGGTCAGCTGCTTTGATTGGATCTCCCAGCTGCCTCAGGGCTACACATGGCTGGCCTGCATGGCTGGCCCATGGGGCTGTTCCTGGGGACCCAATACACCATTCTACCCCTTATCTCATACCATCTATATCATGCCCAAATTGCTGCTCTTCCCGTTTCTCAACATTTCCAGAAGTATCAGTCCTTTGGGGTAGGTTGAAATAATGCAATGTGCATCCAGAGCTCTAATCTGGTATGTGCTGTTCAGTCCATAATCACAATTTGTGGTGAGGATGCTGGTGTTGGGGAAGCCACTGGGCACTGAGGCTCATTCTTAAATGATCTGGGCGGTTCTGATTTTTAAGATGGAGAAGAAGTAACAGGCAGCATCATATAACAGTTAACATTCTGCAGTTATAATTACTGCCTGTTCTCACCAAGAATCAAACCTCCTTGTGGTATGCACTTCACTTGTCCATCCTCCTGCATTATCCACCACGTGCACCCAGGTCCTTGAAGAAAGGCAACCCCACAAGTGTGTTTGCCTTGGCTCAAGGCAGGAGTAACGCAAACTGTTTTCCCCAACATATTTCTCATGTGCACCACTGGGACTTTGTCTCCTTCTACAGTATGGAGAAGCTCTGACTGAGTGGGGACAGCTCGATTGACAGACCCCGCTAGTGTTGACAAACCAAGTAGCTCTGGCTAAATGTTGGTCCCAGTTTTTAAATGTCCCATCACCCATTGCTTTGAGTGTGGTCTTCAGTAGCCCATTGCATCGCTCAATGTTGCCAGCAGCTGGTGGATGATAAAGGATGTGGTATATCCATTCTATCCCATGCTCCTTAGCCCAGGTGTCTATCAGGCTATTTCGGAAATGGGTTCCACTCTCCGACTCGATCCGTTCTGGGGTTCCATGGCACCACAATATTTGCTTTTCAAGACCCAGAATAGTGTTACGAGCAGTGGCATGGGGCACAGCATATGTTTCTAGCCATCGAGTGGTGGCTTCCACCATAGTGAGCGCATAGCATTTGCCTTGGCGTGTTCGCATGTCTACGGTTAGCCAGTATTCAGGGCTAAACTGTAGCAGTTAGTATATCACCCAAGACTCCCTCCCCAGCTGGGAAGAAGAATTGGGGAAAAAAAGGAAAAGGCCGGTGAGTTGAAGTATAGACAGATTTAATAGAATGACAAAACAGAAAACAACAATCAACACAAAGCATAAAGAGTTCTACTCAGCCTGGTTCAACGCTGACGGCAGGAACAGAGCACCACCAACACAGAACTTTAGGGAGAGGAGAAGGAACCCCACCCTCACTGAGCTCCCTCCTTTTATAATGAGCATGATGAGGTGGTATGGGATACATCTGTGAGTCAGCTGCCTTAATGGGAACTCTCAGCTGACTCAGGGCTACTCATGGCATGCCTGAATGGGTGGCCCATGAGTCCGTGTCTGGGGAACCAGGACACCATTCCACCCCTTATCCCATGCCATCTACATCATGCCCAAGTGTCTGCTCTTCCTGTTTCTCTATATTTACAGAAGTATAGATTCATTGAATGATAGTCCTCAAGGGAAGTCAAAACGATGCAATGTTCATCTGGGGCTTCTACTCTTCTCCAGAGCAGTCTGGATCAGTCCATGGCAAATCGTGGGACTGTGCTTCCACCCCTGGGGCAGTTGATTCCAGGTGTACTTGACACCCCTCCAGGTGAAAGCAAACTGTGTCCTCCACTCTGCTGCTAAAGGAACGAAGAAAAATTCATTAGCCATGTCAGTTGTGGCATACCACCTGGCTGCCTTTGACTCTAGTGAGTACTGAAGTTCTAGCATGTCTGGCACGGCAGCACTCAGTGGTGATGTGGCTTCATTCAAGCCACGATAATCCACAGTCTCCACTCTCCATTGGACTTCTGCACTGGCCAAATAGGACTATTAAAGGGTGAGCGTGTCTTGCTGATCACCCCTTGGCTCTCTAGTTGGCCAATCAGCTTCTGGATGGGGTTCAGGGAGTCTCGATTTGTCCAATACTGTCACTGGTGCACTGTTCTAGGAGCGATAGGCACCTTCTGGTCCTCAACTTTCAGCAGCCCCACTATAGAAGGGTCCTCCAATAAGCCAGGCAAGGTAGACAGCAGTTCAATTTCATCCATCTCAACTGCTGCTATACCAAACGCCCAGTGGTACCCCCTCGAGTCTTTGAAATAACCCCTTTTGAGATAATCCACACCAAGGATGCATCAAGGGGCATCAGGGCCAGTCACAACATGGTGCTTCTGCCACTCACATCCAGTCATGCTGACTTCAGCTTCAACTACAGACAGTTCCTGGGATCCCCCCATCCCTCCAGCAATGGAAATAGATTCTGTCCCGATGTAATTGGATGGCACTACGGTGCATTGCACACCAGTGTCCACCAGGACTTTTTATTTTTGTGGTACCGACATGCCAGGCCATCAAACCCACACAGTCCAATAGACTCGGTTATCCCTCTTCTCCACCTGGCTGGAGGCAGGCCTCTCTAACCCTGAACAAAGTAGCTGTCATTGGCATATTCGTCCAAGCTACTCACATGGGCTACAGTTGTATCATCATCAGTCACGCGTCGTATGTTAGGATCTGAAGCCTGTCTACGCTCTTTGGGGTGATGCCCTCTGGAGACTGCAGTAGCACTTCTCCTGGAAGGGCCCCCTCTTGCAATATTTTTGTCATGTAGTTCATGGACATGTGCCTGTAGTACTGACATACGATTCCTGTCCCATTTTCTCATGTCTGTTCCATGGTCTCTTAAGAGACACCACAGGGTACCCCGTGGTGTACACTGTCTCTCTAACACAGGCCCTTCAGGGGAGCGCTTTCTCTCCAGGGCAGAAACATTTGTTGGCACTAACAGGAAGTGTAACTTGTCCTCCATCTGGGACAGCCTGTCAAGAACTTCAGTGAGCAGTTCTGTGAATTTATCTGATAGTGTTCCAGAGTCATGTTGTCCATTATATTATCATATAGATCAGAAATTGATGTAACTACAAATTAACTTATTGCACCATAACCTAATGCCAAAACACATAATAGGGCAGCACCTCTAAGCACATAGTGAAAAGTGATAAACCGTACATGTCCAAAAAGCAACAGTGGGAAAGCTGTCCAGTTCTCAAAACGTAATTCTAATAGCAAATACCAAAGGACCATGAAATGATAGAGTTCACAATTCTTGGAGAAACAAGGCAGGGAGCCAACAGAACGGCCACCCTGGACTTCCAGAAGTCAGACTTTGGCCTGCTTAGGAGCATGGTTGAGAGTGTCCCTTGGGAGGCAGTCCTGAAGGTCAAAGGTGCCCAGCATGGCTGGGCATATTTCAAGGAGCAACTCTTAAAAGCTCAGGAAAAGGCCATCCCCAGGTCCTGAAAGATGAGCCGGCAGGGAAGGCCAGCCTGGCTAAACAGAGAGCTTTGGCTGGACCTCAGGAACAAAAGGAAAGTCTACAGCCTTTGGAAAAAGAGGTTGACAACTTATGAGGAGTACCAAAATGTAGTGAAGCTGCGCAGAGCGAAAATTAGAAGGGCCAAAGCTCAAGCAGAACTCAACTTGGCCACTACGATTAAGGACAATAAGAAGAGGTTCTTTCAGTACCTCAATAGAAAAAGGAAGGCTAGGGAAAACATTGGCCCACTGATGAACGAGGCAGGCGCCCTGGCGGTGGAAGACACAGAAAAGGCAGAGGTACTGAATACCTTCTTTGCCTCAGTCTTCACTACTAAAGCGATCTCTTATGAATCCTGGACCGTGGAGGCAAGAGGGAAGGTCTGGAGAGACAAAGACTTTCCCTTGATAGAGGAAGACTGAGTTAGAGACCACTTGGCCAAACTGGACATCCATAAGTCCATGGGCCCTGATGGGATGCACCCGTGAGTGCTGAGACAGCTGGCAGATGTTATTGCTGGGCCACTCTCCATCATCTTTGAAAAGTCATGGAGAGCAGGAGAGGTGCCTGAAGACTGGAGGAAGGCCAACATCACTCCAGACTACAAAAAGGGCAAGAAGGAAGACCCAGGAAACTACAGGCCTGTTAGTCTCACCTCCATCCCTGGGAAGGTGATGGAGTGACTTGTTCTGGAGGTCATCTCCAAACATATTGAAGAACAGAAAGTTATTGGGATTTGACAACAAGGATTTACCAAGGGCAAATCATGCTTGACCAATCTGCTAGCCTTCTATGATGTTATAACCGGTTGGCTGGATGAGGGGAGAGCAGCAGATGTCGCCTACCTTGACTTCAGCAAGGCTTTTGACGCTGTCTTCCATAACATCCTCATTAGGAAACTCAGGAAGTGTGGGTTAGATGAAGGGACTGTGAGGTGGATTGAGAGCTGGCTGTGTGACAGATCACAGAGGGGTGTGATCAATGGAGCAGAGTCGAGTTGAAGGCCTGTCACCAGTGGTGTCCCCCAGGGGTCAATACTCGGTCCGGTCTTGTTCAACATCTTCATCAATGACCTGGACGAGGGGACAGAGTGTATCCTCAGCAAGTTTGCTGATGATACCAAGTTGGGAAGGGTGGCTGACATGCCAGAGAGCTGTGCTGCTATCTAGAGGGACCTGGACAGGCTGGAGAGCTGGGCAGAGAAGAACCTCATGAGGTGTGGGAGTTTGGCTTGTGAATAACGGACATGGAGTGTTAGAGCAGGTGCACGAACAGGCTACTGTGCAGGCGCTAGCAGCCAAGATTAGGCCTCAAGGACGTACTGTCCTTGCAGAGTAGTACAAGAAACTAAGTTACATAAGATAGGGAACTAACAAGCAAGGAGGAGAATATGATAATTAGAGGCTGAAGCATAGGTTAAAAGTTAATGATTGATGTAGAAGTGGTCTAATGAAAACCTAAGAAAAAGATAATAAGATATGCTTAGTCGTGGTGATTTGACAGAAGAATGATATATAAGTAAATGTATCTGCGCAATAAATCGAGTTCTGCCGACCTCATATGAGAGTGCAGTCTCCCTCCGTCGATTCCTACAAAGTGGTGACCCCGACGTGTCGGCGTGAAACTACCGAGGAATAAAAATACGGAGTAAAGATCCCAGGTCCCGACTCGCGAATAAGGACGATCAAAGCACCTCGTCGCAGGCGACTACGGTGCCGGATCCCACGGGTGAAATTACCCAGTGGCTGGAAGATAACGGTGGGAGCGAAAGGTGAGCAATTGCTGTCGCTAACCACTGGTAATCAAGGTTGTGTAGATTCATACTTTAACTATGCAAAGACAGGCGGCATTGACGCTGCTAACTCAGTTTTTGAAGCAGAGGGGGGTTAAGGAGAAGGAGATAGATTTCAAAAAAGAGTTGCCGGCTTTAATAACTTACGGCATATCTAAAGGAAGGTTTGTGTAGATTCAAATTGTGCAGAGGCAAAAGTAATCAAGGTTTGTGTAGAGGCAAAAAGATTAAGGGAGAGTCGAGTGGAATTTATATGGTGCAGAGGTTTTTCAAAAAAAAAAAAAAAAAAAAAAAAAAAAAAAAACCAAAAAACCTAGATTTTAAAAAGGAGTTGCCAGGGCTAATAACCTATGGGATAAGCAAGGGTTGTTTTGTTAGTCCTAACACGATACATGAACTTGCAGAATGGCGAAAATTAGGGGATATAATTTGGGATGCCGTATTAGATGATGACAAGACAGCGAAAAAGTTAGGGAAACATTGGAGAATTGTTCATAATGCTCTGTTACAACATTCCATAGAGTTGCGTGCGGCTAAATTAGCTCATGAGGCTACTGCCAAAAATCAATTATACTTACACGATACGGGCATAGAGTGCAATCCACCTAGCTACAGATCATTCACCATGTCTACGGCTGCCGTAGAAGCACCTATTCCCTCAGCTCCACCAGAGGAGGAATTGCCTCCTCCGCCTGAGGATTGGGCAACGAGTTCAGAGCCGGTCCCACCGCCCGTGGGGAAGGTTTCTGACTCGAAAGCCCCAAATGAGACCGAAAGTAGCCGAGAAAAACTACGCTGTCAGCTACAGGAATGTGTGCTGGGGTGGAAAAAGCTCGCGGCAGATAGACTGCAAGAGGGTGATAGTGGAGCTGTGGAAGCACTCTCGGAAGTTTTTCCTGTTGTTTTTACACCCTTGGATAATGATAACATTCAAGTCACCTTATCCCCCTTAGATTGGGAATTATTGACACAGTTAAGAGCAACAGTAGCAGAGAGTCAATTTAGTAATCAGTTAAGTGAAGCTGTGCGGCAGGGGCAGGAAAATACAGTGCAGGCTATGGCAGCGCTTGCCCCCCTGTCGTCCTCTCCGTCTTCCAACGACCGTAACGCCACTATAATTTGCTACCGCTGTGGAGATACGGGACATACATGCAGAGAATGCAGGACAAGAAGCGTATGGTGTAATGCATAAGTAAAAAGACTTTGGGCTCCCTATATGCTTGGGGGTATGCCAAAGGACACTTTAAAGACCCTAATACGTTGTTTGATATAACGGAGTGGAGAAAGTGTGGGAACTCTCTGCGAGACAATGTTATTGACGGTGATAAAACGGCGAAAAAATTGCAAAAACCGCGCGGGAGGGAAACAATTCCCCATTCCCCCCCCGCGCACGCCGCAGCAGCGGCTGGAGCGGCGGCCGTGCCTGGCGCAGCGGAGCGGCACGATCGGCATTCCAGCCCCCCCCCATCCCCCGCCCCTCTCCCCCGCGCGCGCTGTGGCAGCAGCCGAAGCGTTCGCAGCTTCAAGGCCCTCGCCACCGGGAGCGTTTCCTGCCGGAATCAGAGTGTTGGACCGAATGCCTATTCCAGCGGCGAGAGAGAAGTGTCTGGCACAGAAGAAGAGGCAATGGACACAGACGAACGATGGCCCGTTCCACCGCCGCCCTCCCCCCCCACCGCCTGAACCAAACGTTAACATCTGACCCACCTCACCTGAGTGCGAGATTTCAAAAGCAGCGTGGTTGGGGGGTGGGCAGGCTGGGACAAGAAATGGAAAGGGGGCCGGGGTGGAGAGGGAGTGTGGCTGTGATTTGGTCTGACTCAGATTGGGACTGGACTGTAGGTAAAATATCTCAAAATAATTTGGAAAAAAAAAAAAAAAAAAAAAAAAAAAAAGAAAAAAGAAAAAATAGTTGTGCATGAGCTGTGAGAAGCATTACTCATGTCTTTAGGTGATAGTTGTGCATGAGCTGCGAGAAGCATTACTCATGTCTTTAGGTGTTGAAAATTCTAACCCAACCTGCAAGCGTATTTTACAGAGTCTGCCTAAAAACTCCAGTATTGCTGAAATGATGGATGCTTGTTCCGGGGTAGGAACACCTGAAGAGCATGCTGGTTTCATGGCCTCAGCTTTTGCTGCGGCTATCCGACCCTTGGTACAACAAGGTAACGGTAATCGAGGCACAAAATGTTGCAGCTGTGGAAAATCTGGTCACATTAAGGTACAATGTAAAGCTCAAAAAAAACAAAAAAAAACAAAACAAACAAAAAAAAAACAAACAAAAAAAAAACCAACACAGGAGAAGGCTTTGATGGTGTCTATGGATATGGATAGTTCCCATGGTCCTTTAAAAGGAGGGGATGACTTTGCCTTTTGGCTTTCCTCCAAGGTGCGGCCGGCCTTGTGGGGGGAGCCCTTGGGTAAACAAGCCCCAGGTGCCCCACATTGGATAAATGACTGCCAGGTGTCCTGCTTTGGGGACAGGGCCTGAGTCCATTTGTGGAAAGAGTGGAGTGTCTGTCTGTGAGGTGGACGCACTTTACAGAGTTTTCCTGTTGGGGAAGGACCTCCTGACTCTCCCTGCAACTGGGCCCTGGTCACGTTTGACATTTGCAAATGGGGCTTCATGGGAAAACAATATGGGACTACTTCTACATGATCAGTCTATTGACTTGGTTGTCTCCATCTCTTCTGTGGGTGACTTTGTTTCTTTGTTAATTCCACCTATTATTGAATTCCACCTGTTATTGGTCACTATTGTATTAATGATTGTACTTTGTGTTTTCAAAAAGGCAACAAGCATGATTACATATACCATGAAGAACGTATGGCTGGCTCAAGAAGAAAAAGGGGGAATTGTAGGAATGTATTTAAAAGAAAATGACCTTATAGTGAACCAGCCATGCGGGATGTTGGCCTAGGCAGGTAGCCACATTCTGGAAGCTGCTTCAAAGGAAGAAAAAATAAGAAAGAGCAATGACTGCTTCACCAGGGAATGCAGGAGTGAGCAGATGGGAGTGACCAATTGGACATTGTGTGAGAAGAACTTAAGAACCAACGGGAACTGGACTGAGCTGCATGTTTGCCTTGTACTAGAGACTTTTAACCAATTAAATAATGCGTGACCGCGTGTAGGGAAAGAAAAATTTGTAAAAAGGGACAGACAGAATTAATAGAAGATTTAGATAGCGTTGGGCATGCTGTGTTGCAAAATAGAGCTGCTGTTGATTTTTGCTTTTAGCACAAGGCCATGGATGTGAAGATTTTGAAGGGATGTGCTGCTTCAATCTAAGCAATCGCGGGGAATCAATTCACCAACAACTGCAGTGGCTTAAAGAACACACTTAAAAGATTCAAAAGGAGACAAGCTGGTTTGATTCATGGTTACAAAAAATATTTGGCAATCTGTCCCCATGGTTACTTGGTTTGATCAAAGAAGGCATTCGCTGGGTAATCATAATTGTCTTGTTTTTAATTGGGCTAGGAATAGTATGGAAGCTAATAACAAAACTAGTCACTAGTCTAATGCATAAAGTTCTGTTCGTGCAAAAGAAAAAAGGGGGAATTGTGGGAGTTTGGCTTGTGAATAACGGACATGGAGTGTTAGAGCAGGTGCACGAACAGGCTACTGTGCAGGCGCTAGCAGCCAAGATTAGGCCTCAAGGACGTACTGTCCTTGCAGAGTAGTACAAGAAACTAAGTTACATAAGATAGGGAACTAACAGGCAAGGCGGAGAATATGATAATTAGAGGCTGAAGCATAGGTTAAAAGTTAATGATTGATGTAGAAGTGGTCTAATGAAAACCTAAGAAAAAGATAATAAGATATGCTTAGTCGTGGTGATTTGACAGAAGAATGATATATAAGTAAATGTATCTGCGCAATAAATTGAGTTCTGCCGACCTCATATGAGAGTGCAGTCTCCCTCCGTCGATTCCTACAATGAGGTTCAATAAGGGCAAGTGTAGGGTGCTGCACCTGGGGAAGAAGAATGCCAGGCACCAGTATAGGTTAGCAGGGGGCCTCCTGGAAAGCAGTTCCAAGGAGAAGTATCTGGGAGTCCTGGTAGATAGTAAATTATCCATGAGCCGGCAATGTGCCCTTGCCGCCAAGAAAGCCAATGCCACCCTGGGCTGCATAGGGAAGTGTGTGGCCAGTAGGTCGAGGGAGGTCATTCTCCCCCTCTACTCTGCCCTGGTGAGGCCGCAACTGGAATACTGCATCCAGTTCTGGGCTCCCCAGTTGAAGAGACACAGGGACCTACTGGAGAGAGTCCAGCAGAGGGCAATGAGAATGACTGGGGGATTGGAGCATCTCCCCTATGAGGAAAGGCTGAGAGAGCTGGGACTCTTTGGCCTGGAGAGGAGAAGGCTGAGGGGTGATTTAATTTATGTTTATAAATACCTAAAGGGTGGGTTGAAGGAGGATAGAGCCAGACTCTTTTCAGTGGTTCCCGATGACAGGACTAGGGGTAATGGACACAAGCTGGAACATTGGAGGTTCCACTTAAATATGAGGAAGAACTTTTTTTCAGTGAGGGTGACACAACACTGGCACAGGCTGCCCAGAGAGGTAGTGGAGTCTCCTTCTCTGGAGATTTTCAAGACTCGCCTGGATGCAGTCCTGAGTGATGTGCTCTAGGGGATCCTGCTTTTAAGCAGGGGAGTTGGACTAGATGGAGGTCCCTTCCAACTCTGAATATTCCGTGATTCCGTGATTCCGAGTCCATCCAAGGACCATTCTTCCCACATCAACATAGTGAGTAGATGAGTTATCTGGTGAAATCTGTTAGAACTGCAACCCTGGGTTCACCCAGATGAGCTATTTAATTCAAGGTTCAAACATACATTTAGCCTGTACCCCAGACTAAGCTGTAGCAGCTGTTCTACCACCCAGTGACCTCCCCTCAGCTGAGAAGGGGAATCAGGGAAAAAATGGAGAAACCCCGTGGTTTGACCTAGAAACAGATTTGATGAAATAACAAAACTGACACCGTCTCCGAAAAAAGTATACTAAATTCTACTCAACCTGGTCCTTGAATGCGGGAAGTCATGGCAAGCAATCACATAGAGACCAATAAATCTTGTGAAAGGCGCTTTAATGGCGTTACAACCCGGTTTATATAGACAGAGCACTAAGTCACAAGACTCTTCACGAGACTCTTCTAGCTACCAGTTGGCTAATAGCACTAGCGTGGCATAAATTGATTTGCGACCTTAAAGCATGCATTTACACGGTCACTCCTTTCCCAGCTCCCCATCCTGCTTCAGTATCCAGGTCAGGCTCGAAGGCTGGATTGCTCACATGTCCATTGCTTGCTAAAAACCCCCCAACAAATCCCCCTTCTTAATTTTGAGCAATCCAAACCAATGATGGGAACAATGAGGAAATTATGACAGTGAGTTTCTTCATATTCTCTCTTAATTGCTGCAGTTGCTTATGAATAGAGGAAGAATGGTTAGACAGATTCATGCAACGCATTTCATCTAAATCTTTACAACCTTAACCTAGGGCTAATAACAGAAAAACTCAACAGCAGTTCTTCTTTTACTACACAGCATGCCTAACACTATCTAAATCTTCAGTTAATTCTGTCTGTCCCTTTTAAACAGGTTTTCTTTCCCTACACGCGGTCACACATTATCTAGTTTGCTAAAGGTCTCTAGCACGAGGCAAACATGCAAGTCAGTTCAGCTCCCGTTGGTTCTTGAGTTCTTCTCACACAGTGTCCAATTGGACACTCTTATCTGCTCGCTCCTGCAAGTGGTTATTGCTCTTTCTTATTTTTTCTTCCTCTGAAGTAGCTTCTAGAACAGGGCTACGTGCCTATGCCAACATCCTGTACGGCTGGTTCACTATATGGTTATTCTCTTTTAAAATACATTCCTACAATTCCCCCTTTTTCTTCTTGAGCCAGCCATACGTTCTTCATGGTATCTTTAATCATGCTTGTTACCTTTTCGAAAACACAAAGTACTATCATTAACACAATAGCAACCAATAATAGGTGGAATTCAATAATAGGTGGAATTAACAAAGAAACAAAGTCTCCCACAGAAGGAATGGGAGACAACCAAGTCAATAGGCTGATCATATAGAAGTAGTTCCATATTGTTTTCCCATGAAGCCCCCATTTGCAAATGCCAAACCTGACCGGGGCCCAGTTGCAGGGAGAGTCAGGAGGTCCTTCCCCAACAGGAAAACTCTGCAAAGTGCATCCACCTCACAGACAGACACTCCACCCTTCTGCAAGTGGCCCCAGCTTTTATGCCCAAAACAGGACACCTGGCATTCATTTATCCAATGTGGGGCACTTGGGGCTTGTTTACCCAAGGGCTCCCCCCACAAGGCCGGCCGCACCTTGAAGGAAAGCCAAAAGGCAAACTCATCCCCTCCTCCTTAAAGGACTATGGGAACCACCCATATGTCAACCTAGGACATCTGCGGATCTGGTTCTGACATCTATGGTGTTAAAATGGCCTCTTAGTATTACTTGACTTTTTTTTTTGGGGGGGGGGGTGGGATCACTACTTAACAACTATCATTCAGTAACAAATTCAATATAAACTTATTTTTACAAACCCCTTAACCCATTTTTGACAAATTCTAACACTCTGATTAAACATGTTCAAAAAAAGGTCTCCAGACACAGCCATTGATAAACAAAAGGATTATTTCCCATTCTATTTGCCCACGTTACCCACATGTTCTGTCTGAGATTAATAGCGTGGGGAACATAGGAGGCTTCTAACAATTTATTTTGATGATAAAGCCTTTACAGACGAGTCTTGGCACTGTGGCTCCTTCCATGGTTTTACCCATCTAGAAGGAATCCAACGGAGACCTTCACCTGTGAGCAGACACGTATATCCTCTTCCAGTTAGTTTCACTTCAGCTGGTCCTTCCCAAAGTCCTGTGTTGAGATTTTTATACTGCACCAAAATTTTTTGTGGTTCATCTAACCCGGTTTTTAAAACTGCACTATGAATTACCATAGGTGGATCTTTTCTTTCTCCTGTGAGACGCAGGTAATTTAGCACATACATAGCTTTAGCTTATTTTCCTGCTGGTGTACTGGGCTCTCCCCCTTTTTGTTTTTGAATCAAATCTTTCAGTGTTTGATGGGCTCGTTCGACCATTGCTTGTCCTGTGGGGGAGTGAGGAATACCAGTGGTGTGCTGAAAACCCCAAGCGAGACAAAATTTTTGAAATCTACGAGAGGTATATGCAGGGCCATTGTCGGTCTTGAGGGATAATGGGACTCCTAAAACTGCAAAACTGGAATATAGATGTTTTTCAACATGTTTAGCAGTCTCTCCACAGAAATATGAGTGACATCTGTCATTTAAGGTCAACAGTAATTCTCGCAACAGCTCAGCAAGCAGCTTATTCGAGACCTCACGAAGCATAGCCCTTTCAATGTGCCACACCACTCCAACCACATAGAGGGAGTCTGATACAGTATTCAGTGGTTGATCATTCCAGTGTTGAAATTCCCATATTACAGCTCGGAGCTCTAATGTCTGCAAGGAGTCTATAGACCCTCCCTGGATGATGTGACTATTCCATTGACCAGGCTCCTTTTCCCAGGTGACTCCTGCCTTTTTAGTTTTCTTTCCTGCATCGGTGAAAACAGTGATACCGTTTACTGGTGTTTCAGACCGATACGGCTGTTCCTCAAAGGTCTGGTTTTGCAGCATAGGGATCATGCGGTGAGCAGAATAAACATTTGTGAGGAGATCCGTGAAATCTGCTCAGGCAATTTGCAGAGCAAGAGAATTTCTAATGAGCCATTCTAAATATTCCTGAACCAACGGCACAATAATTGATTGCGGATCTGCTCCTGCTATTTCCTGAATTCTAGATCGTCCTTTCATAATTAATTGCACAATTATTTCAATTTGGGTCACAATGGTTTTTCTCTGCCTCATTGGAGAAAATATCCACTCCAAAATGCGTAAAGGATTTGGCCCTTCCTGCACCCATTGGATGATAAGGGCAGTGGCCAGTCTCTACCTTGTTGTGAATTGACAATCATAAGGACAATAGGATACTGAGGATTAAACCGAGCTGCATGACACCGAGATATTTTTTCACTGATTTTGCTCAGTGCACACTGTTGTTCAGGACCAAGCTCACGTTTCTTGTTAGCTTGAGTAGAGGTGCCTAATAACTGAATTAAAGGTTTTAAATCATCATTTGTTATGCCACAGATACCTCTTACCCATTGAACATTGCCAACCAGCTTCTGGATATCATTGAGCCTTTTGATGTCTGATTTGATTTCTAATTTTTGTGGTCTGACACGACTTCCTGTGATGATCCAGCCTAAAAATTTCCAAGGTGGTTGCTGTTGAATTTTTTCCGGGGCAATTTTTAACCCCGTTTTTTCTAATTCTCTGGTCATCGCTATTAAAATGGTTTCTTTTTGCAAATGTTTTCCAGCAATTAATATATCATCCATATAGTGATAAATTATCAACTGCGGACATTTCTTTCTAAATGATATGAGAAAATGTTGGTTGGACTGAAAAGGAGAATGAGAGGATAAATGTTAAAGATGATCCAAAAACCTTTTATGCCAGCACAACAACCAGATTAGAATCCAAGTAGTAGCACAGGCAGATTGGTGATTAGTCAGTATCAACAATTTATATTCCTTTTGTGAAAGACTGTGTGAAACTGCATGAAAATTTACTGATTTGGATCCTAAGGATTGATACCATAGAAGTCGGGAATAAAGGAACTCTCAGAGCCCAGAGTTTCAGGTTTCGGAAAGAAGCATTCCTTTATTGGCGCCAATAATTCTGTCTAACACGACAATAGCCTGCTAGCAGCTCCTTAATATTCAGTACATCTATAGTTACTCATTTACATATGCATGAGTCTCCCTGCTTAGTTAATTTCAATATTATAATGAGCCTTGCACCTGCGTGCTTGTGCCTCCTGGTGGTCTTCCTAGCACCTCGGTGGTCGTTACTTCCTCTATCTTCATCTTCACCTTGTCCTTTATCTCTTGGGCACGTGCATTAGCAAAAAGCTGATGTTGTAAACTGTAAAGTCAATCAAAACCAGTTTTCTTATCCTGTTTCTTCTTATTATCTTGAACTACTCAGCAGATGTTTTTCCTCAAAAGTTAGTACCTCTCCTTATATGGTTAGTATTTACATGCAAGGTTACATAGTTAAGCAATAACTGCAAGGCAATCTTTAAAGTGCAAAAAAGAAATAACTACTCAAGGAAATAGCTAATCATAAGGATACAGTTTCTCATAACTACTTTTCTATTAGACAAAATATTTTTGCAAAAGCTGTTGCTATAATTTCCCTCCTTTTTTTTTGAGGATTCATAGTTTCACAACTATGAGCCTCATTTGACACTACTCCCACAGATTCTTCTGAATGATTCTCTCTGTGCAACCCATACACGTTCCGATAATAATTATAACAAGAAGCATGTATATTACACCTTCCAGTAGGGTACTTAACCATCCTGTTAGAGACCATCCTCCTAATTTTTGAAGAATTTCATTAAACCAGCTGTTTTCTGCAGATTCTTTAATGGCTCTAGTATCTTTTGCCACTTCTTTAATTTTATCTAATTAGTCCTGTAAATCATTGGTGATATTTGGGATATGAATGAAACAATGTTCTTTGTCCAATTTAAGATATCCACATACTCCTTGTTCTTTCAATAATAACAAATCTAAGGCCAACCGGTTTTGTAAAGTCATTTTGGTATTAGCTTGGACCTGTTTATTAATAATCTGGAATCCTTTTTGAGTAGCTCTTGACAGGGTCTCTACTTGCCAGGTCAGCTTCTCTATTAATACTTGATTTTCTAAAGCCATTAGTCCAGATAATAGGAAGCTTTGAATTCCCCAATCAAGCTGTACTGCTGTGGAAGGACCTGTCACAGAATCAGGATCTTTTTCTATTCCAATATCTCTTTTAATTCATCCCCAATATTGAGTTTTGATCGAACTCTTCTTCCATGTAGGACAGAGAGTCAATAATCCCCAAATTACTTGCCTGGTTATTACACTGGACTGTAATAGGGTAGTCCAATATCCATCTGACATGATCCATGTTGTATAACCTAGGGATGGGATTTCATGTCCACAATTTTCAAATTTTTGTTTCATGCATTGCTCCATCATGGTCAAAGTAGAATTCAAAAATCGATATTTCACTATGATTCAAGACATTGGGGCATCTCCAATCGGTTCGGCTAATATTGTGAATAGGCTTCATGCTTCAATTAAAGCACCAGTCTATATTCCCTATATATTTCCAGTGCTCTTGCAATGATCTAGTCCAGGTTTTGAGTTTGTTTTTGTTTTGGTTTTTATAAGGTTAGTACATTCTAGGTCAGTGGTCACATTAAGTACTGTACCATCAGTGACACAGAGTGCTGATAATCTCACAGCCTGTCCAGAGGTTGTTAATGCTGTTTGTAAAAACTGGGTAGGGTAAAGGTTGCGATCCCTCGGGACATTGTTTCACTGAGTCCCTTCCAAATACTGTCCTCTAATCTCCTGGTCTCCAAGGAGTATCATCTTGTAAAACATTGTTACCTCTCTGTCTGCACTTGTTCTCTTTATCCAGATAATAAGAAACATTAGCCTGCTTAAAGGCTTCTGTGATGTTATCATATTCCTTTAGAACAGAGGAATCTACTGGAAGGATGCCCCATGGGACAGACTGGCTAGCTGAGTGAGGAATTGGAAGGCATGCCGTAACACTAGTAAGGTTACACATCCAACCAAATCCTTGTATCAAGTTCAAAATTAAATTCTGATCCCAATGCCTTTGTTCCGAAATTTGGTCCCAATATCTTTGTTCCCATTAACCTACAACAACTGTAATGCAAATTAGGGTTAAACAACAAAATTTCATTGCAATTATTTGACTTGAGAAAATTTTAAAGTGAGGGGTGATTTCTGTTTGATGTTCCATGAAGCTGGAGCCTTCTTAACGCTGAAGTAATGAATCCATGGTCCTTTCCCATTGATTTTCACTGCAGTGTATGTTGTAGGCAAAACTTGGAAGGGTCCTTTCCAGTTCTCTGGGAGTGGCTCTGAAGTCCAGGATTTGAGGCAGACCCAATCTCCAGGCTGGAACAAATGCGCTGGGAAAATCAAGACATAATGATATATTCGTAACAACATATTTAGAAAGCTGCTGGACTGTCTTTCCTAACCCTATTAAAAACTATATTTGATCACTTTCTCCTTTAATTTTTGGGTTTCGCATAACTGCTGAAAGTTGGCAGGGATAGCCATACATGAATTCATATGGACTAACGTTCTGTTTTACTTTTGGTTGAACTCTTATTCTTAACAATACCAGTGGTAAAACTTGAATCCAATTTAAAGATATCTCTTGACAAATTTTAATTAACAGAGTTTATTGTATAACTTATTCTCTCTACCTTGCCACTGGCCGGTGGGCTATAAGGAGTACATAAATGCCACTTAATAAAAAATCTGAACTATTTCTGCAACAAAGTGAGGTCCTTGATCTGAAGGATCGAGGGTCTGGTGAACAATGGTGCACAATGCACCATAACGCCATCCAAGTACATTGGGACTGAATCTATTTCCATTGCTGGAGTGACAGGGGGATCCCAGGAATTGACTGTAGTTGAAGCTGAAGTCAGCCTGACTGGATGTGAGTGGCAGAAGCACCGCATTGTGACTGGCCCTGATGCCCCATGCATCCTTGGTGTAGATTATCTCAGAAGCGGATATTTCAAAGATCCGAGGGGGTACCACTGGGCATTTGGTATAACAGTGGTAGAGATGGATGAAATGGAACCGCTGTCTACCTTACCTGGCTTGTTGGAGGACCATTCCATTGTGTGGCTGCTGAAGGCTGAGGACCAGAAGGTGCCCATTGCTACTAGAACGGCGCACCGGCGACAGTATCGGACAAATCGAGACTCCCTGAACCCCATCCAGAAGCTGATTGGCCAACTAGAGAGCCAAGGGGTGATCAGCAAGACACACTCACCCTTCAATAGTCCTATTTGGCCAGTGGGAAAGTCCAATGGAGAGTGTAGACTGTGGACTATCGTGGCCTCAGTGAAGTCAAACCACCACTGAGTGGTGCCGTGCTGGACATACTAGAACTCTGGTATGAACTGGAGTACAAGGCAGCCAAGTGGTACGCCACGATTGATATCGCCCGTGCATTCTTCTCAATTCCGTTGGTCATAGAGTGCAGGCCACAGTTTGGTTTCACCTGGAGGGGTGTCTAGTACACCTGGAATCGACTGCCCCAGGGGTGGAAGCACAGTCCCACGATTTGCCATGGACTGATCCACTCTGCACTCCCTTTGGTGGAGTTCCCGAGCATTTGCAGTATATTGATGACATTATTGTATGGTGTAACACAGCAGAAGTAGTTTATGAGAAAGGGAGTAATTTAGACGCTACTGAAAGCCGGGTTTGCCATCTGTCCTGGTTCAGCTAGGATGGGGTTAATTTTCCCCAGCAGTTGGGAGGGAGCTATAGCCGGGTTATTCGATACCATGCTGACATCATGTGTCATGTCCAGGTGCCCAGGCGCGGGCAGTGTAGAATGGCTTTTGTCCTGCTCCGTACCCTCATACTGTGTCTGTGTGGTATATCTCTTGCTCTGTACATTATTATCACTGTTATTGTTATTGTTGTTGTTCGGGTTGTTGTTGTTACACTGTTGTATTAAATCTTCCTTATCTCAACCCCGGGATTTGCATTTTATTCCTGGCCCCATTCGAGGGTGGGGCAGGGGCAGCGGCAACGTGGTCTCAGATCCCGGAAGGGTATAAACCACCACACCATCAAAAGAGGCAAGGTCAAGGGACCTGCTTGAGAAATCCAGTTTCTAGGAATTAAATGGCAGGATGGACGTCGCCAGATCCCATTAGATGTAATTAACAAAATAACAGCGATGTCCACACTAACCAGCAAAAAGGAGACATGAATTTTCTTAGGTGTGGTTGGTTTCTGGCAAATGCATATCTGAAGTGCTGGGGTCTGAACCCCTAGCCCTGAATTAAGATTGACATATGGGTGGTTCCCATGGTCCTTTAAAAAGGAGGAGATGAGTTTGCCTTTTGGCTTTCCTCCAAGGTGCGGCCAACCTTGTAGGGAAAGCCCTTGGATAAACAAGCCCCAGGTGCCCGGAATTGGGTAATTGAGTGCCAGGTGTCCTGATTTGGGGATAAAAGCTTGCCAAACTGTACCTGAGAAGGCTACAGTGCAAGATGCCCAGTGTAAATGTGGGAAGAGAAGGGGGCAATTTAATCATAAGAGGGTCCACTCAGAAGTTGTACAGGTGGACGTACACTGTAACCCTGATGAGTCGGATGATGATATTTGGTACCCTACAGAGTCTAATGGGGCTAGTGCCTCAGATGACTCTGCAGATGCGAGACCAGTCATCAGGAGAAAGATAGAATTTTCCGAAAATGAGCCGCCAGTAAATAGACCCACAATGGAAGTTTTTACACAGCAAGAAGTAAAAGATGTTCTTGCACAGTTTAGGCAGAGACCAGGAGAGTCCCTGCTTGCTTGGATGGTACGTTTGTATGATCAGGGAGCATCAGGGGTTAGCCTGGATAACTTGGACTGTAAACAGTTTGTAACACTGAGTTCAGACCCTCTTGTGCAGGATGCATTTGAATATAACGATCAGGGTACCAACCTGTAGGCTGTAGCTGCTGCGGGGTGCAAGGCAAAACATCCCCTAGAGAATACCTGGCCAGGAACTGACCGACCGTGGTATACTCTGCGGGATGGTATACAACGGGTAAAGGAAGAAGGAATGAAACTGGCCATTCATGTGGGACATGCTGAGATATTAACGCAGCTTAGATTGTCTGTGACCATGAGAAATGCGATCATTAAAACCGCTCCACCGGCATATAAGAATGTTCTTGTGACTCTCGTACTTAGTGAAACAGGGAATCCCATTAGAGATGTAATTGAGAAAATGCAGCAGTTGGGTGACCTTGGAGAATGGGGCCCCTGGGAGCATCAGGGGTATCGAGAATTCCGACGTCAACGGGGCCCCTGGGAGAGTACAGGGAATCGAGACACCCGACGCCGTAAAACTACCGAATATAGGATGTCTCGAGGACAAATGTTTAAAGCTTTGCTGAAAGATGGTGTATCTCTCACTAGGATTGACGGTCTTGATACCAGTGAATTCTGAAGGATGTATAAGCAGAGAGGGTTACAGAAACCCCGCAGGAAAGTGCAAAATTATCAGGCACACAATTCAGGAGCTGTTCAGCCTACAGCACCCCCTCTGGAACCTCAGCGGGACCCTGCCGCTGCTCACGGTAGGCCCTCCAGGAGTGGATCGGTTGTTCCAGAGAGGAACCATGAGTGGCAGCAGTACTCTGACCTATATCCCTCGAAAGAAAGTAGGCATTATAACTCCTTCTGAAATGTTGGCCAAGCTCCAGTACAGTGGGCGCAGGAAGCCCGGCGACCCTATGTGGAGCTACAAATATTCTGGAAAAAATGGTCCTCTCAAATAGTAAAACCCTTAGTGGATACTGGAGCGGAGGGCTCCTTAATCTATGGGAACCCTAAGAAATTTAAAGGACAATCCGTGATTATTACAGGGTTGGGCAGAAAGCAAATTGAGGCAGTACAAACCCAAATTGAAATGAAAATTGGAAACCTTCTGAAACAACAGTATACAGTCATGATTGTTCCGATACCAGAGTATATAATCAGAATAGATATTCTAAAGGGACTTACTCTGAATCTCCCTGATGGTTGGTATCAATTTGGGGTAAGGAGTTATATCACCAACTGGGCAATTCTAGTAGGAAAAATAAAGATGCCTCCTGTTCAAATTCCAACTGCAACCAAGGTAGTAACCATGAAACAGTACAGGATTCCAGGCGGTCATGAAGAAATTTCCCAAACAATCAAAGATTTACTGGCTGCAGGAGTTTTAAAACCGACTACCACCATGTGGAATAGTCCAATCTGGCCAGTTAAGAAGGCCGATGGACCCTGGTGAATGACTGTGGATTATAGGGAATTGAACAAGAGCACCCCGCCTTTTGCGGCAGCTGTATCTGATATGATCACTTTAAGAGAAAGAGTTCAGAGGCATCCTGGCATGTGGTGTGCCGTCGCTGATTTGGCCAATGCATTTTTTACAATCCCACTTGCAGAAGAGCATTGGGATCAATTTGCATTTACATGGCAAGGACGACAGTACACCTTTACCAGGTTGCCTCAAGGATGGGTGCATAGTCCAACTATTTGTCATAGAATAGTGGCTGAGCACCTGGATGAGGTACAGCTTCCCCCTCATATGCAGATTGTCCACTATATTGATGACATCCTAACTCAGGAGGGCAATGAGGCCGAATTACAACAAATGCTCAAAGTGGTCCTAGCGCATATGAGGCAGAAAGGCTGGGAGATTAATCTGACTAAAACCCAAGGGCCATCTCAGACAGTTAAATTTTTGGGAATCCATTGGCACTGTGGTCATCGAGAAATACTATCTAAGGCTCGACAGAAGATCCTTTGCAATACCACAGAATAAGAAAGAGGCGCAGAGGTTTATCAGGCTGTTCCGTTTCTGGAGACAACACATTCCCCATTTAGGACAAATTTAGGCCCCATTATGCAAGGTAACTGTGAAGAAATATGAATTCGAATGGGGAGATGAGCAGCAGGCTGCCTTTGAATTGGCTAAAGAGGCTATTCAAAGGGCTTTAGACTTAGGGCCCATGCAGGAAGGCAAAGTAGAACTGAAAGTGTCTGTTAATGGGTCATATGCTAATTGGAGCCTCTGGCAAAAACAAGGGAAGAGAAAAGTCCCCTTGGGATATCGGGGAAGAAAGTTGCCAGAGGCAGGGAACAACTACACACCCTTCGAGAAGCAACTGTTAGCCTCCTATTGGGCCTTAGGAGAAACTGAACAGCTTACGATAGGCCACAAAGTGGCTCTGCGCCCTGAAATCCCTATTATGCACTGGGTTAAATGCTCCCCAAAGACCCACCGAATAGGGCATGCTCAGGAATCCAGCATTATAAAATGGAAATGGTAAATCCAGGACAGAGCAAAGGTGGGACCTGGTGGTGTTGCTGCCCTCCATGAGCAAGTAGTTGCCCCCATGAAGGATCAAGAGGTAAAGTCTGATCCTATAGTTGAATGGGAATCCCCTGTGCAGTGGGGAAAGACCCTGGATCAATTGCTGCCTCTTGAAAGGCAACACGCATGGTTTGTGGATGGGTCAGCTAAATATATAGGAGGGAAAAGGTTTTGGAAGGCAGTGACTTATCACCCTCACTCAGGAAAATTTCTGGAGACCACAGGAGAAGGGGAAAGTAGCCAATATGATGAGTTATATGCAGCATATATGGCTTTAAAACAAGAGGATTTAGGGGAGTGTCACCTACATACCGATTCTTGGTCAGTGGCTAATGGATTGGCTACTTGGCTGGCAACATGGGTAGCCAAGGACTGGAAAATTTATTCTGAAATGGTCTGGGGAAAGGAAATATGGAAGGATATTTGGGAACCGGTTCAAAGGACAGAGGTGACAGTATTTCACGTCGATGTTCATAGTAATATAAATTCACTTGAGCAACTTTACAGTTCTGTCACTGATAACCGGGCAAAGATTTCCCAAGCTAGACTGGAATTCCCTCAGGAAGGGGACCATGAAGACTTGGCAAAATGGACACACCAAAAATGTGGGCATCTCGGGGAGAAGGCCACTTACAAGTGGGCCCAAGAGCATGGCATATTTACGTCGCTGGATACGATCAAAACAATAATTGCACAATGTCCCGTGTGCCAACACACTCATAAACACCCGGTACCAAATATCGTGAAAGGAGAACTGGGAAGAGGGAAACTGCCTGGACAAATCTGGCAAATGGACTACATTGGACCTTTACCCCAGGACCAAGGGTGAAAATATATCTGCTGCTGGGCTAGATCTTTATACATTAGAACTCGTAAAGATAAATTGAAACCAGACAAGAGTTATTAACACCGGGATAGGAGTCCAAATTCCCCCAGGACACTTTGTTCTGATAACTGCTCGCTCAAACTTAGCCCTGAAAGGCGTTCACATAATGGGAGGAGTAATTCATGCCGACTATCAAGGAGAAATTAAAGTAATTCTGCTAAACAACGGTGAACACGATTTGGTTACTCAACCCAAGGACAGAGTAGCACAACTATTAATATTACCAATTTTGAAAACAACGGTGAGGAAGGGGGACCCACCCCAAGTTACCACCGTTTGTGGAGACAAAGGATTTGGATCCACCGACTTCAGTAATGGGGCAAAGGTATGGGTCCAAGGGCCGAGTGGACCCCCTGAGCCAGCTGAAGTAGTAGCTGTAGGAAAAGATAACACCGTTCTAATCATGAGACCTGGACAGGAAAAATGGGAACATGTCCCCGCAAATAAGTGTTATTTGCGGGAATAACTAAATGGTATAGAGTTTTGTCTTGTAGACCTTGCGCAGTGCTGCCGGGGGTGTGAGAACACCTACGTGAAGAAAATGTATACTGAATCTGATCTTGTGGATTGCAATGTGATTTAATGCTGAACTGTGCCGAGCAGATGAAATCAGCTCCAGACCACAGTCAGCCTGGTCTATCGTAGCGTCCTGGAAATGTGGCTGAACCTGATCTCCCACTGAAAAAGACTGTGACAGTGAAGAATATGAAGCAACGACCAAGATGACTGCAGCAGCGTCTGTAGTTGATGGACTGAGGTTAGATGCAAGATAAAGAAAGATGCCTGTACACCTAGGGATGGTATGAAGGCTGTGGTCCACCCATATGCCAAAGAGCTGAATGAAGTGCTGGGGTCTGAACCCCAAGCCCTGAATTAAGGTTGACATACGGGTGGTTCCCACGGTCCTTCAAAAGGAGGGGATGAGTTTGCCTTTTGGCTTTCCTCCAATTTGCTGCTGACCTTGTAGGGAAAGCCCTTGGGCAAATGAGCCCCAGGTGCCCTGCATTTGGGTAAATAAGTGCCAGGTGTCCCACATTGGGGATAAAAACTGGGACCACTTGCAGGAAGGGTGGAGTGTCTATCTGTGAGGTGGACGCACTTTGCAGAGTTTCCCTGTTGGGGAAGGACCTCCTGACTCTCCCTGCAACTGGGGCCCGGTCAGATTTGGTGCTTTTAAACACGGGCTCTGTGGGAACAGCATAAGTTTACCTCTGTCCTATGTTATTAGCCTCTTGGCTTGGCTGTCTCCCATCTCTGCCATGGGAGACTTGACTGCTTTGTTTGTTCCACCGGTTGTTGGCCGTGTTGTATCATTCTTGGGGTTGCTGGGGTTGATGTCTGTTATGTGTAATCTGATTGATTTGTTTGTACCCCCAGCAATCACCCATGTACTGACCTTTCTGTATAAAATAGAATCTGGTTACTGGTTCGTTCTACTGCTGGTTGCGTCCTTTGTGCTAAGCCTAGTAATTGGCAAAACAGTTCCATTGTCTGACTCGATCCTTTATGGGGTTCCACGGCAACACAATATTTGCTTTTCAAGACCGAGAATAGTGTTACGAGCAGTGGCATGGGGCACAGCATATGTTTCTAGCCATCCAGTGGTAGCTTCCACCATAGTGAGTACATAGCGTTTGCCTTGGCGTGTTTGCAGCAGTGACATGTAGTCAATCTGCCAGGTTCACCGTATTTATATTTCAACCAGCACCCTCCATACCACTGCGGTCTTATCCGTTTGGCTTGTTTAACTGTGGCACGTCTCGTACTCGTGGATGACTTGTGCAATAGTATCCATGGTTAAGTCCACCCCTTGGTCACAAGCCCATTTATATGTTGCATCTCTGCCTTGATGGCCTGATGTATCACGGGCCCATCAAGTTAAGAATAATTCACCCTTGCATTGCCAGTCCAGGTCCACTTGAGATATTTTTACCTTGTCAGCCCGATCCACCTGGTGTTTGTTTCGATGTTCTTCACTGGCCCGACTCTTGGGTACGTGGGCATCTACATGGCGTACCTTTACAACCGGCTCGTCTAATCGGGCAGCAATATCTCGCCACAGTGAGGCAGCCTAGATGGGCTTGCCTCTGCGCTGCCAGTTATTTTCTTTCCATTATTTTTGCCACCCCCAGAGGGCATTTGCCGCCATCCATGAGTCAGTGTACAGATAAAGTATTGGCCATTTCTCCCGCTCAGCAATATCTAAAGCCAGCTGGATGGCCTTTACTTCTGCAAACTGACTTGATTCACCTTCATCCTTGGCTGCTTCTGCAATCCGTTGTGTAGGATTCCACACAGCAGCTTTCCACCTCCGCTGTTTTCCTACAAGACGACAGGATCCATCGGTGAACAAAGCATGTGTCTTCTCATTTTCTGGTAGGTCACTGTATGGGGGGGCTTCTTCAGCACGCAGCACCTTTTCCCCTGGTGGCACTCCAAAATCTTTACCTTCTGGCCAGTCCATGATTACTTCCAGAAATTGCGGGTGATTGGGATTGCCTATTCTAGCCTGCTGATTGATCAGAATCACAGAATCATCTAGGTTGGAAAAGACCTTGAAGATCAAATCCAACCATCAGCCTAACAGTGACAGTCCTCGACTACACCATATCCCTAAGTGCTGTATCAACACAACTCAAACACCTCCAGGGATGGGAACTCCATCACTGCCCTGGGCAGGTTGTTGCGAAGTCTAACAACCCGTTTTGTGAAGAAATTGTTCCTAATATCCAGTCTAAACCTCCCCTGGTGCAACTTAAGGCCATTACCCCTTGTCCTATTGCTTGTTACTTGCTTGAAGAGACACATCTCTACCTCACTACAACCTCCTTTCAGGTAGTTGCAGAGGGTGATGAGGTCTTCCATCAGCCTCCTCCAGACTAAACAACCCCAGTTCCCTCAGCCACTCCTCATAAGACTTGTGCTCCAGACCCTTCACCAGCTTCATTGCCCTTCTTTGGACACACTCAAGTATTTCCATATCCTTTTGGTAGTGAGGGTCCCAAAATTCAACAGAGTACTCGAGGTTCAGCATCACCAGTTCTGAGTACAGGGGTAAGATCACTTCCCTGCTCCTCCTTGACACGCTATTCCTGATGCAAGCCAGGGTTCCATTGGCATTTTTGGCCACTTGGGCACACTGCTGGCTCATGTTCAGCCAGCTGTCATTCAACACCCCCAGGTCCCTCTCTGCCTGGCAGCTTTCCAGCCACTCCTCCTCAAGCCTGCAGTGCTGCTGGGAGTTGTTGTGGCCAAAGTGCAGAATCCAGCATTTGGCCTTGTTCAAACTCATACAGTTGGCCTTAGCCCACCGATCAGTGCAATGCACTTACTCCACATTGCATCAGTTGTGTGGCACATGGATGGAGTCTTCCCTCTAAACATCCAGTTCAGCACTGGCAGTCATGGTGCCAGGAGGAGCTGTGCTTCCGTACGAACTACTGCTGAAGTAGCTCTAACTCGTTCATACGCTGCCAGTATTTCTGTTTTGGTGGGTGTGTAGTGGGCTTCTGATCCTTTGTATCCTTGGCTCCAAAACCCTAAGGGTCAACCTCCAGTTTCCCCTGGTGCCTTTAGCCAAAGGCTCCATTGAGGGTTGTTCTCCCCGGCTGCAGTGTAGACTATGTTCTTAATATCTTTACTCATACAGACTGGCCTGAGGGCTACTGCATGGACAGTTTCCTGCTTAATTTGTTCAAAGGCCTGTTGTTGCTCAGGGCCCCATTTAAAATCATTCTTTTTCCGTGACACTTCACGTAGAGGACTCACAATATGACTGTAGTCTGGGATATGCATTCGCCAGAAACCCACAACACACAAGAAATCTTGTGTCTCCTTTTTATTAGTTGGTGGGGACATGGCTGTTATTTTATTATGTCTATTGGGACCTGGAAACACCCATTTTGGCATTTAATTTCTAGAAACTGGATTTCTTGAGCAGGTCCCTTGACCTTGCCTCTTTTGATGGCAAAACCAGCTTTCAGTAGAGTTTGAATTACTCTCCTCCCTTTCTCGAAAACTTCTTCTGCTGTGTTACCCCATACAATGATGTCATCAAAATACTGCAGATGCTCAGGCACTCCACCCTTTTCTAGTGCATACTACATCAGTCCATGGCAAATTGTGGGACTGTGCTTCCACCCCTGGGGCAGTCAATTCCAGGCGTACTGGACACCCCTCCAGGTGAAAGCAAACTGAGGCCTGCACTCCACTGCCAACGGAATTGAGAAGAATGCATTGGCGATATCAGTCATGGCGTACCACTTGGCTGCCTTGGACTCCAGTTCATACTGGAGTTCTAACATGTCCGGCACAGCAGCTCTCAGTGGTGTGACTCCATTCAGGCCACCATAGTCTACAGTCAGTCTCCACTCTCCATTGGATTTCCACACTGGCCGAATAGGACTATTAAAGAGTGAGCGTGTCTTGCTGATCACTCCTTGGCTCTCTAGTTGGTCAGTCAGCTTCTGGAGGGGGTTCAGGGAGTCTCGATTCATATGATACTGTCGCCAGTGCACTGTTGTAATAGCAATGGGCACCTTTTGTTCCTCGATCCTCAACAGCCCCACAATAGAAAAGTCCTCCAATAAGCTGCTCAGGATAGACAGCCGTTCAGTTTCCTCCATCTTTACCACTGCTACACCAAACAGCCAGCGATACCCCCTCAGATCCTTGAAGTATCCCCTTCCGAGATAATCCACACCAAGTATGAATGGGGCATCAGGGCCAGTCACAGTACAGTGCTTCTGCCACTCACATCCAGTCAGGCTGACTTCGGCTTCAACTACAGTCAGTGTCTGGGACCCTCTCATCAGTCCAGCAATAGAAACAGATTCTGTCCCAATGTAACTGGATGGCGCTCTGGTGCATTGTGCACCAGTGTCCACCAGAGCCTTGTATTTTTGTGGTACCGACGTGCCAGGACATCAAACTCACACAGTCCAATAGACTCAGTAATCCCTCAGCTCCACCTGGCTGGAGGCAGGGCCCTTTTAATCCAGAACAAAGAACGTGTTGTTGGCATATGGGTCCAAGCTACTCACATGGGCTATACTTGTATCATCATTGGTCACGCGTCGTAAATGAGGATCTGAGGCCCATCTACACTGTCTGGGGGGCTGCCCTCTGGAGACTGCAACAGCAGTTCTCCTAGCAGGCCCTCCTCTTGCAATATTTTCGTCTTGCAGTTCATGGACACGGGCCTGTAGAACTGACATAGGCTTTCTATCCCATTTTCTTATGTCCTCTCCATGGTCTCTTAAGATAAACCACAGGGTACCCCGTGATGTGCACTGTCTCTCTCAAGTAGTTTTTTCAGGGGAGTGCTTTCTCTGGATGGCTGTATCACTTGTCAGCACAAATTGGAATTGTAACTTGTCCTCCACCTGGGACAATCTGTCAACAACTGTACTAAGCAGTTTCATGGAATTATCGGATGGTTTTTCCACAGCAGAGATGCCAGCCCATGGGGGACTGAAGTGCTGGGGTCTGAACCCCGAGCCTTGAATTAAGATTGACATATGGGTGGTTCCTACAGTCCTTCAAAAGGAGGTGATGAGTTTGCCTTTTGGCTTTCCTCCAAGGTGCAGCTGATCTTGCAGGGAAGGCCATTGGGTAAATAAGTGCCAGATGTCCCACATTGGGGATAAAAACTGGGACCACTTGCAGGAAGGGTGGAGTGTCTATCTGTGAGGTGGACGCACTTTGCAGAGTTTCCCTGTTGGGGAAGGACCTCCTGACTCTCCCTGCAACTGGGGCCCGGTCAGGTTTGGTACTTTTAAATATGGGCTCTGTGGGAGCAGCATAAGTTTACCTCTGTCCTATGTTATTAGCCTCTTGGCTTGGTTGTCTCCCATCTCTTCTATGGGAGACTTTGTCGCTTTGTTTGTTCCACCGGTTGTTGGCCGTGTTGTATCGTTCTTGGGGTCATTGGGGTTGATGTCTATTATGTGTAGCCTCATTGACTTGTTTGTACCCCCAGCAATCACCCATGTGCTGACCCTTTTGTGTGCAATAGAATCTGGTTACTGGTTCGTTCTGCTGCTGGCTGCATTCTTTGTACTAGGCCTAGTAATTGGCAAAACAGGGATGAAGAAAGATTATCTGCATACTGCCTCAATTGAGTGTCCACATCACCTATTGGTGCCTCATCATCTTTCCAGCTAAATAACACCACTGTATTGGCACAGGCTGGTGGTGCACTCAACACCCACTTTTGTTACATGGGTCCAGTAACTCTAAGGGCATCTGGATCCAGTGGTGTCTGAGGGTCATCCAAGTTAGCAAAAATCAGCACCTGCACAGCTATTTCTCTCAAATACTGCACACCTCTCTCAGTGGTTATCTACCTGCTCGGTCTGTACACAACATTATGCCTAAAGGAATGCCTGTTTTTCACACTCAACAGGAGTCATCTCCAGAGACTGAGGGGCCATGCTTCTCTTGTGAGACCTTTGTCAATACTGACATCTCTTTCCATCTGTCTCAACTACTTGGCTTCATTACCTTCCAGTTCCAAGCCCTCAGCTCCATTATTCCAGCACCAGAGTAGCCAAGAAACCAGTGGCTTGACTTCATATCAACTATAATCTTTACATGTCTTGCAACTCACTAAGGGACAGAGACCAAGTAGTGACTTCTTCCCAGCCTGCTCTTCTCATGTATTGCTTCTTATATACAGGGGCAACTGGTACCAATTGAATATCCAGGGCAGCTGCATCACCCATTACAGGGGTCTGAGTATCTGCAATACTTCCTGTGGAGGCTGAGGTCACTGCAGAGCCCATTGCAGAGGTTGTGGCAGCTACAGAGCACCCATTTCTATGCCAAGGTTTCACTTTAAGCAGGACAAGAAACTGAAAAATATTCAAAAGGTCTAATAATATGACTACAATTGTAGAAGCATCCCAAGGGTGTGTGGCAGATGCACCTGCCTTGACAAAGGCCCACCAAAGACCCAGTAACAACCAGGGCCAGCTAAAGGCCTGACAAAGACTCTGAAGATTGAAGCTTTACCTTTTGTCCAGGTGCTTACCTTGTCTGATGCCAGGCTCACAGTCCCTGGTAGATGGGGCCCTGGGCTGATTAGAATTAACCACAGGTCAGACTCGACTAGGGTATAAATGGAGCCCCGCCAGAGAACAGATTTGAGTCAGTCCTCCTCAGAGCAGCAAGTCTGCAGTTGGAGACTCTCCCCTTGGATCAGGATGCCGCCCAAGGAAACTCCCCAGGGTTGAGAGCCCTCACCACCACCCCCTTTTGGTGAGTAAATACTTCTGGATATGCTTAAGTGAGCCCTTGCCCCCTTTGGGTGAGTGGTTCTATTTTCTGGGTACCCTTGAGTGGGAGATTTTTCCCCTTCTGTAAGTGAGTGTTTGCACATTTTGAGTCATCCTTCTAAAGTACTATTTGCAAGTCTTAGGAATTCTTAAGTCTAGTTGTGTAGTATTATATTCCTGCCTGACATCCAAACTTGTGATTTACTTTGGTCTGTCAGAGTGCTAAGTAATTTTGGTTAGAATATATCTTCATTCTGAGTAGCTTCTCTGTCTGTTTTGTGAGCCTGGCACCTGGGCTCAGGGTTTGCCTGAGTTTGTCAGAGTGTTTTGAGTGACTGCTCTACAGGTTTTGTGTGTGTCTCCGTGACAGAGTGTTCTAGAGTCTCCTTGCCCATCACAATATCACAGAGATTAGAAATTGGTGTAATTACAAATGAATTTATTACACCATAACCTAATGCCATTAAACATAAAAGAGCAGCACCTCTAAGCCCATGGCCAAAAGTGATAAACCATACCAAACTATTAGGAAATAGCAGTAAATCTGCCCAGAGCCCAAAAAGCAATTCCAAAAACAAATACCAGAGGAGTCCACCCACACCGATATAGTGAATGGTTATAATGGCTTGGTAAAATCCGTTAAAACTTCAACCCTGCAAGACGCTTGAAATCAAGGTCTGTAATTCTCCTGGTTGAGCTATTTAATTCCAGGTCCAAATAAATGTTTGGTGCCAAATAAATTGTCTACGTTTAGCCTGTATCTGGGGCTAAACTGTAGTACTTGCTCTATCACCCTATGTCCCCTCCCCAGCTGAGAAGGGGAATCGGGGGAAAAAAGGGAGAAGCTCCATGAGTTGAAGTTGAAACAGATTTAATAAAATAACAAAACTAAAAAAAATACCAACAAAAAGCGTACAACAAGCTTATACTCAGCCTAGTCCTTGGGAGCAGCAGAAGGAGCAGAAGACCAAGAGAGAGGATCCCCAGGAAGACAAACTCTTCATCCTCACTAAACTTCCTCCTTTTATAATGAGCAGACATAAGTGGTATGGGATACACCTGTGAGTCATCTTGGGTCAGCTGCCCTGACAGAAACTCCCAGATGACTTGGGGCTACTCATGGCCTGTGTGTCATGGCTGGCCCATCATTCTGTTCCTGTGAAACCAGGACACAAGCCAACCATTATTCCTTACTCAAACATGTATTATACATTCCTTTTTATTGCATTTGAGTTTCCAGATCTCTTTTAAATTTCAACTTTTGTATTCCAACAAGAAAACATAGTTTTCTTTCACATTGAATATTTTTCCCACTAGCTTTACTTTAAGCCTGCACATGTTGAAATATCTGTAATTTGATGCACTACACAGTAGAAAAGTGAAAGTGAACGTGGCTTAAAAGACAAAAATGCATCTGAATACGATCAAGAATTTTTTTTTCTAGGAGATTTCAACAAAGAAGAAACACTACATAGTCTACTCCTTTATATTCTATCATGAAAAACTGTAATGGAAGAACAACTTTAAAGAAGAGAAAACTAATAAAACCTAACAAGTGAATACCTAGAAAGCATTAACAGCATGCACTGTGATAGCTTAACCTTCCCTCTTTTCCTCAGTCAGTTAAAAGAAAATTCATAGGCAACAAAGTGCTATAACAATATTGTCTTTTTACATTATAAGAATGGATACAGAATATTTTCTGTAAACTATTTTTAAATAACAACAGTAGTGAGCACTGAGTCAAGATACAACCAGCAGGGATCAAATACTCTTAAGCTGCCTGACTGGCTGAATAGTTGTCATTGATCATACTTACTTTTGAAAAGTGATGTTCAGATGAAAATTCCAAACCATAGACTGTATTTGCCCTGCTCTCTGCCCACTGGCCAAACTTCTGGGATGTTTTATTAAATGTCATGTTGGGGGTGATAGTGCTATTTATTATTGCCTGAAAAAAAAAGTAATAGTTGTAAAAAGGGGTTCTGTGGTTTTGATTTTTCTAAAAAGGCTACACAATAATTGAAAAAGCCAGTATTCCAGACAATTATCTGTGTACACTGAAAGAGACAAACTTGCAACTAAGGAACAGTTTTCTTCTAATTCAGTCACAGCTAAAATTACAAAAACATATATTAGCATGAATTCTTTAAAAGGAGCAAAAGGGAGGGGGCACCTGTCTGCAATTGCAGTCATTTAATAGCTAGCAAGTCTAAAAAAAAAAGTCCTTTAAAGCATTCACATAAGCTAATGAGATCAGAATAGAAGAACTAGCAAAGTATTTTTTTTGTCTCAGAAGTGTATTTCTTTGTCCCCTAAAGCAATGCCTCTCAAGATCCACTGTAAGCTCCACAGTTACGTTCCCCCCGTTGCATATGCAATCCTCACTGGAAAATATGTGATAAAACAAGCAGCACAATTTACTTTTAAGTTTCTGTATTGTAAGAATCTGTTTTTCCTTTATATATACACAAACATGACTAACAGTGACAGGGTCATACACCAACTACAGAAGAAGAGTTACTCTTAGAATAGATTTTTCTTCTCTAGTTATTATTACATACAGGATGGAAGAAGCACATCTTCCAGCACACAACTTCTACAAAAAACCCAAAAAAACTACAACTGTTCAATTATATGCTGGTTCCACTAAAACCAACTAAAGTTTTACCATGGATTTCAACAGTATTTTCATCACATTAAATTTTGTCTAACATATTCTAAATCTGTGATGTGTAACTTCACAGTTGACTTTTAAAATATGTCAGGATAAAGACTTATAATGACACCAATGGGTTCCATTTAACTAAAAAAAATGAAGGTTATTACAGTTTATAACCAACCAATGAGAACAAGGAAGACTAGCCATAAAACCAGATATATGTATTGGAAGTGAAATGCAGGCATGCTTTCTCATCTGTCTGGTGCTAAGAATTTCAGCCACATTTGTTAAATAATTCACAGCCCTTTTCACAAAACACTGGTTAGTAGGTGCTTTGTAACATCCATGTGAAAGAGAATGTCCTTAAAGCTTCCCAGAAAATAGCATACACTGTGAGCAGAACAGTTCTGGACAAATGTTTCTTATGTGCCAGTTGTTGTGCTCCAAAGGTTATTGTCAATATGGGTCCTACTGTCTCACACTACAGAGCTGGGAATCTTTTGAACATCAGTGTGCACGTGCTTTGTTCTGTTCCCATGAAACCATAACCTTTGTCTCACCCCCAGCAGCGCAAAGCCAGTGATTACTGTAGAACCCTAGAGCAGCAACAAAATTCACAGGGTCCAAACCAACTCTCTGTTGGAGATAAAAAAAATCTTAATTTTATTCTTTGAGTAGCAGGAACTGGACTGATGCATAGAGAATAACAATATTTTCTCAGGATGGTGACAGTGAGTAACTTCAACATCAGAGAGATCAAGTACTGCTCTCCCAAGCCCAAGATCTTCTAGAAGTCAAATCCAGCCTATACTACTTGTGTGAGATGGCCTTCTGGATGGATATTAAAGTGAGTAGTTACGGAGTTTACTTAGCATCCTTTGCTTCTGCTGAGATTTGGGTAGCACTGGAGCATAGCTACCATCAACGTCAAATTTTCTCTGAATTCTACAGAGCAAGCCTGAAAAATTTACAGCTGAGTGGACAGCTAAGCCCACAAACAGCTTCCATGTGCATATGCTGATTCTCAGATTAAGTGAGGGAGAGGAGTATTGCAAGAAAGTTCAGAAGAACACATTGTGTCACATGTAGAAAGGCAAGCAAAGATACTACAGTACAGATGAATTTAACAAAACTGGGACCTTCTGCAGTGACTTTGGCAGCTCCACTAAGCTTGCATCAAATTGTAAGAACAAATCTGGATGTAGCTGGGGATATCAAAGTCAGTTCTCTCTGATAACCTTTACCTCAAAATACAAGTTTTGGCTACCATTGTGAAAAACTCCTGGAAAATTCTGGAATGCCTGAAAGCTTACATTTGAATCAACAAGCTTCATTGAATCAACAAGCTTCATCAGGTCAAGGACACGATTTGTTGTGTGACTAGAGAACCATCTCCAGCATTAATTGTTCACAAAACTTCTCTGATTTTCATATAGGAGAAGCTGATAAGTGAAGTCACTGGTAATTCAGTCATCCTCCTTTCTTTAGGCATGTGGTTGTGGGCCCAAATAAAGCCAGCAGGCTTGCACATGCACCAAGACCTCCAACTGACCTCATGGGAAACAGCTGTCTATGCCCTGTAGGACAGAAGAGATAATGTGAGACAGCAGAGGTGGACTTCTTAGAAAGAAGGTATTCTGGAGATCTTTTTTTCTTGTATGCTTCTTGTCTTCTTGTGTACTGTTAGTGCTTGGAAGACCTCCTTTTGAAATAACCTGGTGGAAGCCCAGAACAGAGCTGTGCAAGTTCACTTAATGCTCAAGATGTCAACAGTAACATGTTTGAAATTAATTATCCTGGGGACAGTATAGGGGAGTCTCCCTCCCAAATCAAGATCTAGCTATGTTGTCTCCTTGCTTAAGCCCTAGTTCCATCCATTGCTTGATTAATTTGAACTTGTATCACAGATTTGAGAGTGCAGGTAATTTTGTCACAGATGTAACTTCCTCAGTGCAGAAGAGGACTCTGAGGACAGGGACTTATGACCTCCAAGCAACAGGCAGGTTTAAAGCCTGTAGGACTGGCAGTTGCTGCAGTGACAGTGGCATATCTGGTTGCTAATTAACCCAGCATAAAACCTTGGAGAAACTAATCAGTTTTCAGATGAGACTGCTCACTGCTTCAGCTGACCACATGGGCTGGCTGCACAAGAGAGAACTCAGAACAGGCTGCTGTCTTGGTTTAGACAGTTGTTCTATCACCCGATGACCCCTCCCCACCAGAGAAGGGGAATTGGGAAAAGGAAAGGAGACGTGGGTTGAAATGGAAACAGATGTAATAAAAAAAAAAATAAAGAGCTAATATTAATCCCTATACTAATATGAAATACAAAAGGTTATACTCAGTCCATATAGTGATCACGAGCTCTGCACTCCCAGCAGTGGATGCTGGATGTCAAACACTGCGAACACCACAGCTCCAGCGAGAGCAGGAGAGTCACAGCAAACAGGAGAGTATGCCTTGGGAGCAGAGTGACAGGCAAGACCCTCCAGGGACAGTGGCCATTGAGCAAGAGACCCCTCCCTAGCAAACTTTCTAATTTATAGTGAGAGTGACGTTTATGGTATGGAATACTTCTGTTGGCCAGCTTGGGTCAGCTGCCCTGGCTTTCGCTCCTCCTGGCCTTAGCACCTGGCTAACTTGAAACTGTTAAAGACCTTGATCACTATAGAAACCTGCATACCATGGCTGGCCACAAACTAAAACAAAGTGTCTTATCAACTTTGTTCTTACAGAATCAGGTGCTGCACTCTTCTCAAAACTGCAGCTTCCCTGAACAGAAAATTATTAGGGTCTTCCTTCTTACCCTTCTTGAAAATTGAGACAATATTTGCCAGCTTCCAGTTGACTGGGACCCCTCCAGACTCCCAAGACCATTGAAAAATAATGGAGAGAGGTCCCACAATAACATCGGCCAGTGATTTCAGTACCCTGAGATGAATCCCATCAGGCCCCACAGACTTATATGCATCCAGCTGGAGAAGTAAGACTTAGACATGTAATATTTGGATGAAAATATAATTAGGATTGCAGCAATCACAGAGAGATTAAAGTGATAGATTGCATTATCAATGTACTTTGCCAATAGTACTGCAAGTGCAAAGGAAATGCTGCAATAGACAAAAGAGCAAATAAATAGATGAACAACTGCTTGACAATTTAATTCAGCAGCCACTTTTCAAGAGTTGCAGCTTTGGACAAAGGCAGAGGAACCACAATGGATATCAGAATAAGGATTTTGTAAACTGTGCAAATCAATTAAGATGCTACAGATTACAACTAGTAGCCTTGATTTCATATAGCATCTAGTCCCAATCTCAAAGTCTTTTATAAACAGTCACATAAAAGGCATTTTAATTATTTGACAGAATGAAAAATCATTTGAAGGAGTGCTGAGAAGGTAAGAAACAGTCAGAGTTAAACTTGAAAACATTTTGGTAGACTTTGATACCAAAATCTCAATCACCTAATGTAGTATCATATAGAGATCTTTGACAGAAAATTCCTATATACTTCTGTATGATAGAAACTCTCCTTCCTCATTTGAAACAGCAATACTATGGATTTAGAAAAATTAAAAAAAAACCCACAAACAATCATGCTTTTCAGCTTTCAATAAATAGCCAAGAAATCTATGTGAATACTGCTATGCTCTAACAGAGTATTTTAGTTCCAACCATTTTGAACTGACACATCTCCATAAGTTGCAAATTAAAGTCTCCTGAAAGGTTTATAGCTTTTGATTATACTCTGTGTATTGCAGAGATTTCTGACATGCCATTTGTAAAGTTACTGTTTTTATAACCCCTTGGGGGAGAACCTAAGGACCAGTCAAATATTTTCTCCAAGTCTTCAATTAATTTCTTAGACAAGGTTTCTTACAATAGTAGCTCAACACATTATCTCTCCGAATTAAAAGCAAAAAAAAAAAAAAAAGAGAGAAAAAAAAGAGAGAGTAAGAAAAACACCCCCAAACTCAATCCAACTGAGTTTTGATAAAAGCTTACCATGGAGAGCTTCATTAGGAGGAAATCACCACATTCTCTACAGAAAAAATTGGAAGACTACATGACAGAGAAGGATTTACTAAGCGATTACGGGCACTAAACAGATGTCCTTCATAATGCTCAAGCCAAAGAGATTGATAACATCATTGAATGCAGAGATGAAAACAGGTTATTTGTAACCCTATTTGTACTTTTTAGTGTATCTCACAGGGAATGCCTTTTTAGACTGTTCAAAATATTAACTAAGTAACAGGTCATTGCTTAAACTGAGCAATAGATTTATCAAAGTAAATATGAATGCACAGAAAAAAAAATAGTATTTTCTAATAAACACCTAAAATATGTAACGAAGCAATGTAACCATTTTAACATATCAGAAATCTGTTACTCAAATAATGACAAAAACATCTGATAAGATACATGAAGGACATCAGACTGGAAAATAAATACAAAAATTGATCAGCAAGTTCTCTGAAATAAAGCTTACCCTTGAGCCATCCAAACTGATTATCCTGTAGACATTTCTTGTGCTGTTGTAGAAGTAGGACACAGTAACAGCATGCTTGCTGGTGGGAACCCAGTTCTTATAGAATCATAGAATCATAGAATCACTATAGTTGGAAAGGACCTCCAGGGTCATCAAGTCCAACCTTTATCCCATCATCTCCCTAACCATTAGACCATTAGACCATGGCCTCAAGTGCCTCATCAACCCGTTTTTTGAACACCCCCAGGGACGGCAACTCCACCACCTCCCTGGGCAGCCTGTTCCAATGGCTAACCACCCTCTCAGTAAAGAACTTCTTCCTAATATCCAACCTAAACTTCCCCTGACGTAACTTGAGGCCATTTCCTCTCATCCTGTCATTAGTAATTTGGGAGAAGAGACCAACACCAGCCTCACTACAACCTCCTTTTAGGTAGTTGTAGAGGGCAATGAGGTCTCCTCTCAGTCTCCTCTAGACTAAACAAGCCCAGTTCCTTCAGCCGGTCTTCATAAGGCCTGTTTTCCAGACCTCTCACCAGCCTCGTTGCCCTTCTCTGGACTCACTCCAGCACCTCAATGTCCTTCCCATACTGCAGTGCCCAGAACTGAAACTGCAGGTGCCGGAACTGGCGATACAGGTGCTGCAGACGCTGTGGGCACCATAGGTGCTGCTGCGGGCCCCGCAACAGGCGGCGTTGGCACCGTGGCAGCCGTTGCAGGCGTAGAAGTTGGATAAAAGGGAGGACCTGGTAAAAGATGGGGACTCGGGGAAAGAGGAGAACTTGAGAAAGGAGGGAGGCTTGGGTAGAGGGGGGGACTTGGATAGAGGGGGGGGGCTTGGATAGAGGGGTGTGGTGGAGAAAATGGAGGTAAATAAAGGATCCCAATTTTTTTGTCGTTCCTTTTCTGCCAATTTTTGCTGAGTTAGAAGAAACAGCTTTGTCTCCTGTATCCAGCAGACTGCATAAGCTGATTCCTCCTCAGATCAGGGAGTTTTACTACTTATAACTAGATTTAAAGTCAGACAGACCCAATCTTCGTCAGATCCGTACTGTGGCCAAAATAATTTTGTCTCTGTTTTTCTGGACCAAACCTGAACACAATACCGAATCCTTTTCTCTTTATCTTTATATCTTGTTTTTGGGTCCTGTTCCCAATTTCTTAACATTCTTCCTAAAGGACTGTCCACTGGTACTGCCCTGGAGCCCTTATTCCCCATCTCTCCTAGCAACCTTTAGTTGTGCCGCTACAGAATCCCAGCCTCCCGCACGCTAAACCCCTGGTTCTAGAGAATGGGGTGTATTGCCAAGCACTTCCCCCGTGCAGGACGATATTGTACATAAATAGCCCCAATCCCAGACTCTCTCCTTATCACACTCGTTTCGTACTGAGTGTACGTCTCACACCACACAAGTCTTACCCCCAAGGAATACTTCATCAACCCCTCTTGATTTTTCTTACTTGATCTGTGCACAGAGTTGCCGGGTGGATTTTTCAAGGTCAAAGTACCCCCTATAGCCCTTCCTGTCCCTACCCAGCTGCTCACCGATCCTGCCTTTTTGAAACAGTCTTGGGTCTCTCATCGACTCTCCGCAGGGCCACCGTCGCCGGGTCACAGGACGCTGAAGCAGAGCAGGGTGCACCTTCCTGCTGTGCGGCGGCGGCGGTCTGTCGCAAGTGGCTTGGATCCCGGACGAGCCCCCAAATGTGAGAAACGAAGTTTTAGGCCGAAAAAGTTTGCTCAGGCGAGGATCGCGGTGAAGCAGCTCCGTTTATTCGCGAGTGCAATCGCGGGCGCGCCACCCCATGGCCGAAGTAGAGACGCGCGCCTTTACAAAGGAAAGAAAGCATTTATATAGTATTTTCCCCCCACGCGGGTTATTCTCTCCCGTTTCTCCATTGGTTGGATACTCCAGGCTCACAGCCTATCCGACGCATTTTATTACAATAAGTTTCCATAAGAGGTTTTTCCGGTTTCCATAATAGGTCTTTCTTTTACCAACCGGCTGTTTATGCATAGTTGTGGAATCTGTTAAGTCTGGATGGCAATATTTTCTCAGGTGCACCCTATCTCCTGATCCATGTAAGACACAACATTCTCAAAAACAGGTTGTTATGCATAGCTCTTGTCCTTCTACATTATCTGGTACCAGGACGTACTGAACAAGATGGTCTTTATACTAGGCTCCTTTCTAATTTGGTACCTCTGTACAAGGCCTTGGTTTTTGCCTCTGTAGTGCCGCGTAAAAACATAAGTCGGTTCTCGCATCCTTCTACGTTTTCTGGCACCTGGATGTACAAGGCCTTGGTGTTTTTCTTGGTTCTACAAAAACATGATTCTCACAACCCTTTGTGAAAACACAAGATAACTCTCACAGAGATGTAAAGGGTGGAAGCTGAGAGAGGGTAGGTTTAGACTAGATATAAGGAAGAAGTTCCTTACCCTGAGGGTGGTGAGGCACTGGAACAGGTTGCCCAAGGAAGCTGTGGATGCTCCGTCCCTGGAAGTGTTCAAAGCCAGGTTGGATGGAGCCTTGAGCAACCTGATCGACTGGGAGGTGTCCCTGCCATGGCAGTGGAGTTGGAACTAGATGATCTTCTAGGTCCCTTTCAACCCAAACCATTCTATGATTCTATGGATTGATGAGCTAAGGCCAACTGTATGAGTTTCAATAAGGCCAAATGTTGGGTTCTGCAGTTCGGCCGCAACAACCCCCAGCACTGCTACAGGCTTGGGAAAGAGTGGCTGGAAAGCTGCCAGGCAGAGAGGGACCTGGGGATGGTAACTGGCAGCTGGCTGAACATGAGCTAGCAGTGTGCCCAGGTGGCCAAGAAGGCCAATGGAATCCTGGCTTGTATCAGGAACAGCGTGGCCAGCAGGAACAGGGCAGTGATCTTACCCATGTGCTCAGCACTGGTGAGGCCGCACCTCGAGTACTGAGTTCAGTTTTGGGCCCCTCACTACAAAAAGGGGTCTATCTTGATTTCAGTAAAGCATTTGACAGTCTCCCACAGCATCCTCGCAGCTAAACTGAGGAAGAATGGTCTGGATGATCGGACAGTGAGGTAGATTGTGAACTGGCTGAAAGAAAGAAGCCAGAGAGTTGTGGTCAATGGGACAGGGTCTAGTTGGAGGCCTGTATCTAGTGGAGTCCCTCAGGGGTCGGTACTGGAACCAGTACTATTCAGTATATTCATCAAGGATTTGGATGAGGGAATAGAGTGCTCTGTCAGCAAGTTTGCTGATGACACCAAACTGGGAGGAGTGGCTGACACACCAGAAGGCTGTGCTGTCATTCAGAGAGACCTAGACAGGCTGGAGAGTTGGGCAGGGAGAAATTTAATGAAATATAACAAGGGCAAGTGTAGAGTCTTGCATCTGGGGAAGAACAACCCCATGTGTCAGTATAAGTTGGGGACTGACCTGTTGGAGAGCAGCATAGGGGAAAGGGACCTGGGGGTCCTGGTGGAGAGCTGGATGACCATGAGCCAGCAATGTGCCCTTGTGGCCCAGAAGGCCAATGGCATCCTGGGGTGTATTAGAAGGGGGGTGATTAGTAGGTCGAGAGAGGTTCTCCTCCCCCTCTACTCTGCCCTGGTGAGGCCACATCTGGAATATTGTGTCCAGTTCTGGGCCCCCCAGTTCAAGAAGGACAGGGAACTGCTTGAGAGAGTCCAGCGCAGAGCCACAAAGATGATTAAGGGAGTGGAACATCTCCCTTATGAGGAAAGGCTGAGGGAGCTGAGTCTCTTAAGCTTGGAGAAGAGGAGACTGAGGGGTGACCTTATTAATGTCTATAAATATGTAAAGGGTGAGTGTCATGAGGATGGAGCCAGGCTCTTCTCAGTGACATCCAATGATAGGACAAGGGGCAATGGGTACAAGCTGAAACATAGGAGGTTCTGCATAATTGTGAGGAAGAACTTCTTTACGGTGAGGGTGACAGAACACTGGAACAGGCTCCCCAGAGAGGTTGTGGAGTCTCCTTCTCTGAGGACATTCAAAAAACGCCTGGATGTGTTCCTGTGTGACCTGATCTAGGTATTCCTGCTCTGGCAGGGGGATTGGACTAGATGATCTTTTAAGGTCCCTTCCAATCCCTAACATTCTGTGATTCTGTGATTCTGTGAAATACTTGAGTGTGCCCAAAGAAGGGCAACGAACTTGGTGAAGGGTCTTGAGCGCAAGTCATAAGAGGAATCATGGGATATCCAGAGTTGGAAGGGAACTCCAGAGATCATCCAGTCCAACTCCCCTGCTTAACAGCTGTTAGCCAATTGGTAGCTAGAAGAGTCTCGTGAAGAGTCTTGTGACTTAGTGCTCTGTCTATATAAACCGGGCTGTAACGCCATTAAAGTGCCTTTCACAAGATTTATTCTCTATGTGATTGCTTGCCATGACTTCCCGCAACTGGCGCCCGAACAGGGACCCTCAGAACTGCTGTTAGAAGCTGATGCTGTCAGCGTGAAGAAGAGCAGACGGAGAGGGTGGAAAAGCCGACCGAAAGTTGTCGCTGCCCCGGCGACAGTCGTTCCGCAGTGCCCAGCGGACGGAGACGGTGCGCACCGGAGGACAACTGGTCCTGTTCTGTATCTCACTAAAAAGGTTAATGAGCGGTCAGGGAGGAGATGGGGTTTACGCTTACCAAAGTGAAGGAAGCAGTAATTAAGCTCCTCCAAGATATACTCTCTGTGAGAGGAATTTCTTATGACGCACAAGCCCTGAAGGGTCTGCTGCAGTGGGCACGGGACAGAAACTTGATATCCGGGGTGAAAACAGCGTTTGAGCTGTCTGCCTGGGAAGCCATAGGCACGAGTCTGTGGGATGAAGTTAGTAACAGAGGAAAGAGTGGCAAAGAAGCCTATAAACGTTCAGCACTGTGGAAACAAAGAGAGACTTTGAGCACAATGAAAGGGGAACGGGCTGCTGCTGCTGCTGCATATGCGGCTTTGACTCCCGGAGAGGAGAAAAAGGGGGGGGGGCGACCCTGCACCCATGGCGGTTTCGTCTCCTTTTAATCCCTTCGCGCAGAATTTTGCGATTCCAGGTCCTCGGGACTCCACCTCCCGAGTTGGGCGTTCCACCTCTGGCCCGCCTCCGCCGCCCGCGCCGCCTCCTGCTTCACCTGGCGGAGCTCTGCCAGGCAGCGCCTCGCTTCTCAGCCTGAAACAGACTGAGGCGAATGCGGAAGTAACAACAAAGGAAAAAACAGCAGTGGGTGGTCCATTATGCAGATCAGGGGTGGGTACTTATCCACCGCTCCCTTTTTCACCGGCCCTGTCATCCCCGCCCTCGGGTGATGATACCAGCCCCGAGGACAACCCCGACCGGCCCTCCCCATCAGTGGACGAATGCATGAGAGATGTGATGGCACGCCTCAGCGAGCTGGAATTACAACATCACACCCTAGTTGAAAAAACAGCGGCTGCTGCTTCACTGGACAGATCTAAACTTTTCAACCCCTTCACGCCAGGAGGCGTTGCCCCACAAGGTTCAGCTCTGCAACCGTCTGCCCCGCCGCTGCCGCCTCCAGAGCATCTCTTCGCTGGAGCCAGAGATCCTCAGGAATCCACTCAGTGCTGGAGAGGAATCATCAAAGATGCAATTGTTGAGGGGTCTTTTCTTCCGCAGGCTTTCCCTGTTATTTTATCCCCAACAGGTCAAAAGTGGGATCTTTTGATTGGAAAATGCTAGAAAAAGCTCGGTCTGCCATTGCGCAGTATGGGTTGCAGTCACAGCTCACTCAACAAATAATTTGCTATATTTTCACCGCTGATTTGTTGATTCCATTTGATAGTACGCAGGTTGCAAATGTTTGGCTTACTCCATCACAACAGCTCATGTTCCAAAGAACTTGGCAGAGATTGTGTGATGCGGAGCAAGCTAAACCACGCCAACAAAATGACCCATTATATGGAATTCAGGCCCAAATGCTATTGGGTATGGGCCCTTTTGCCTCTGTACAAATGCCGTCTCAATTTTCAACAGAACTTCTGCAGTTATCTCAACAACTAGCACTGCAGGCCATTTTTTCAGTGCATAAGCCAGGGAAACCCTATGGGTTCACACATGTCAAGCAAGGGCCAAATGATAGCTATGCACAGTTTGTAGCCAAATTATATTCTGCCATTGACAGTCACCCTGATCTTAATGAGGCCATGAGACAGCAAATGTTTAAAATGCTGGCCTTTGATAATGCCAATGAAAAAACCAAACGGGTCTTAGGGACGCTACCAAAAAATTCAGAGGTAGCTGATATGATTGAATTGGCTGAACGCACCACACAAATGAATAATGCGGCCTATGTTGCTGCTGCCTTGCAAGGAGCTATCGCTCCTACTATGAAAGGAGTCATTGCCTCCTTGTTAAAACAAAAAAAGGGAGGCAAAGAGAGAAAAGAAGTGTTTTAATTGCGGCAAATTAGGTCACTGGAAAATTCAATGTAAAGCTTTAAAACAATCAAAATGGTGTGTTCATTGTCAAAAGGATAGCCATAACACATTAGAATGCAACGGTAAAGGTAAGGGAAACGGGAACAGGAGCTCCACACCCTCTTGCGCGATGACACAAATGCAGGGGGCTTGGGCAGCATCCCAACAGCAAAAGGATGCCTCGATACCGTTCCCTCCGCCACAGCGGGAAGTGCTGGAGTGGACGTGGAACAGCCGTAGACGTCACTCTACAAGACACCGGAGTGCATCTAATAGATAGCAATATTCAAGGGCCATTAGGTCACGGTCTTAGTGCCTTATTGTTAGGAAGATCTTCAACCTCTAGATGGCGTATTTTTGTTTTGCCTGGAGTAATTGATGCTGATTTTGTAGGAATTGTAAAAATAATGGTCTATTTGTTAACACCACCTTTTTTTATTCCAAAAGGTAGCCGCATAGCTCAACTGGTTCCTTTTAAATATTGTGTTCCTCAATCGGGTATAGCAGAACGAGGAGACAGGGGATTCGGCTTAACAGGATCGCCGCAAGTATCAGGACATATTGTTCCTTCAAACAGCCCTTGGAACACACCAATCCTCACTATTCCCAAAAAAAGGTGGGAAGTGGAGATTGTTGCATGACTTAAGGGTAGTTAATGCAGTCATGGAAAATATGGGATCCTTGCAGCCGGGTTTGCCATCTCCTGTTATGCTACACGAGGATTGGGATTTACTGATTATTGACTTGAAAGATTGTTTTTTCACAATTCCACTGTGTAAAGATGATGTAGAAAAGTTTGCCTTTTCGGTTCCCTCTGTTAACAAGGCCGAACCAGCAGAAAGATATCATTGGCTGGTCTTGCCTCAAGGCATGAAAAATTCTCCTATCATGTGCCAGGCATTTGTTGCTTGGGCCTTAGGACCAATTCGAAAGAAATATCAGCAACTGATAATTTATCACTATATGGATGATATATTAATTGCTGGAAAACATTTGCAAAAAGAAACCATTTTAATAGCGATGACCAGAGAATTAGAGAAGAGGGGGTTAAAAATTGCCCTGGAAAAAATTCAACGGCAATCACCTTGGAAATATTTGGGCTGGATCATCACAGGAAGTAGTGTCAGACCACAAAAACTAGAAATCAAATCAGACATCAAAACGCTCAATGATATCCAGAAGCTGGTTGGCGATATTCAATGGGTAAGAGGTATCTGTGGCATAACAAATGATGATTTAAACCCTTTAATTCAGTTATTAGGCACCTCTACTCAAGCTAACAAGAAACGTGAGCTTGGTCCTGAACAACAGTGTGCATTGAGCAAAATCAGTGAAAAAATATCCCAATGTCATGCAGCTCAGTTTAATCCTCAGTATCCTATTGTCCTTATGATTGTCAATTCACAACAAGGTAGAGATTGGCCACTTGCCCTCATCATCCAATGGGTGCAGGAAGGGCCAAATCCTTTATGCATTTTAGAGTGGATATTTTCTCCAATGAGGCAGAGAAAAACCATTGTGACCCGAATTGAAATAATTGCACAATTAATTATGAAAGAACGATCTAGAATTCAAGAAATAGCAGGAGCGGATCCACAATCAATTATTGTGCCATTGGTTCAGGAATATTTAGAATGGCTCATTAGAAATTCTCTTGCTTTGCAAATTGCCTGCACAGATTTCACGGGTCTCCTCACAAATGTTTATTCTGCTCACCGCATGATCCCTATGCTGCAAAACCAGACCTTTGAGGAACAGCCGTATCGGTCTGAAACACCAGTAAACGGTATCACTGTTTTCACCGATGCAGGAAAGAAAACTAAAAAGGCAGGAGTCACCTGGGAAAAGGAGCCTGGTCAATGGAATAGTCACATCATCCAGGGAGGGACTATAGACTCCTTGCAGACATTAAAGCTCCGAGCTGTAATATGGGCATTTCAACATTGGAATGATCAGCCACTGAATATTGTATCAGACTCTCTCTATGTGGTTGGAGTAGTGTGACGCATCGAAAGGGCTATGCTTCGTGAGGTCTCGAATAAGCTGCTTGCTGAGCTGTTGCGAGAATTATTATTGACCTTAAATGACAGACGTCACTCATATTTCATCACCCATATTCGCAGTCACTTAATGACTGAATGATTGGCCATTGGAAACAATAAGGCTGATCAATTGGTAGCTCCAGCTTGGACTGGTCCACCTGTAAATATTTTTGAGCAAGCAAAAAATTCCCATGCATTTTTCCACCAATCAGCAAAAATGTTAGCACGACAATTTCATTTGCCCTTGACAGATGCACAAGGGATCATGAAGTCCTGTCCAGCCTGTCAGAAAATAGGGTTTGGAGTTGGCCTCGGGGTCAACCCTAAAGAACTGCGGCCCTTGCAATTGTGGCAAATGGATGTGACACATGTTGTAGAGTTTGGCAGACTGAAATATGTCCATGTTGTAATTGACACATTTTCTATGGCTGTGTGGGCGACAGCTCAAACTGGAGAGACTGCTAAGCATGTTGAAAAACATCTATATTCCAGTTTTGCAGTTTTAGGAGTCCCATTATCCCTCAAGACTGACAATGGCCCTGCATATACCTCTCGTAGATTTCAACAATTTTGTCTCGCTTGGGGTATTCAGCACACCACTGGTATTCCTCACTCCCCCACAGGACAAGCAATGGTCGAACGAGCCCATCAAACACTGAAAGATTTGATTCAAAAACAAAAAGGGGGAGAGCCCAGTACCCCAGCAGAAAAATTAGCTAAAGCTATGTATGTGCTAAATTACCTGCATCTCACAGGAGAAAGAAAGATCCACCTATGGTAATTCATAGTGCAGTTTTAAAAACTGGGTTAGATGAACCACAAAAAATTTTGGTGCAGTATAAAAATCTCAACACAGGACTTTGGGAAGGACCAGCTGAAGTGAAACTAACTGGAAGAGGATATATGTGTTTGCTCACAGGTGAAGGTCTCCGTTGGATTCCTTCTAGATGGGTAAAACCATGGAAGGAGCCACAGTGCCAAGACTCGTCTGTAAAGGCTTTATCATCAAAATAAATTGTTAGAAGCCCCACACTACTAATCTCAGACAGAACATGTGGGTAACGTGGGCAAATCGAATTGGGAAATAATCTTTTTGTTTATCAATGGCCGCGTCTGGCGACTTTTTTTGAACATGTTTAATTAGAGTCTTAGAATTTGTAAAAATAGGCTAAGAGGTTTATATAAAATAAGTTTATATTGAATTTGTTACTGAATGATAGTTATTAGGTAGTGATCCCACCCCCAGAAAAGAAGTCAAGTAATAATAAGAGGCTATTTTAACACCATAGATGTCAGAACCAGATCCGCAGATGTCCTAGGTTGACATATGGGTGGTTCCCATGGTCCTTTAAGGAGGAGGGGACAAGTTTGCCTTTTGGCTTTCCTTCAAGGTGTGGCCGGCCTTGTGCAGGGAGCCCTTGGGTAAACAAGCCCCAGGTGCCCCACATTGGAAAAATGAGTGCCAGGTGTCCTGTTTTGGGGACAGGGGCTGGGGCCACTTGCAGAAGGGTGGAGTGTCTGTCTGTGAGGTGGACGCACTTTGCAGAGTTTTCCTGTTGGGGAAGGACCTCCTGATTCTCCCTGCAACTGGGCCCCGGTCAGGTTTGGCATTTGCAAACGGGGGCTTCGTGGAAAAACAATATGGGACTGCTTCTATATGATCAGCCTATTGACTTGGTTGTCTCCCATTCCTTCTGTGGGAGACTTTGTTTCTTTGTTAATTCCACCTATTATTGAATTCCACCTATTATTGGTCGCTATTATATTAATGATTGTACTTTGTGTTTTCTAAAAGGTAACAAGCATGATTAAAGATACCATGAAGAACGTATGGCTGGCTCAAGAAGAAAAAGGGGGAATTGTAGGAATGTATTTTAAAAGAGAATAACCATATAGTGAACCAGCCATACGGGATGTTGGCCTAGGCACGTAGCCACATTCTAGAAGCTACTTCAGAGGAAGAAAAAATAAGAAAGAGCAATAACCGCTTGCAGGAGCGAGCAGATAAGAGTGTCCAGTTGGACACTGCGTGAGAAGAACTCGAGAATCAACGAGAGCTGAACTGACTTGCATGTTTGCCTCGTGCTAGAGACTTTTATCAAATTAGATAATGCGTGGCCGCGTGTAGGGATAGAAAACCTGTTTAAAAAGGGACAGACAGGATTAACTGAAGATTTAGATAGTGTTAGGCATGCTGTGTAGTAAAAGAAGAACCGCTGTGAAATTTTTCTGTTATTAGCCCTAGGTTAAGGTTGTAAAGACTTTAGATGAAATGCGTCGCATGAATCTGTCTAACCATTCTTTCTCTATTCATAAGCAACTGCAGCAATTAAGAGAGAATATGAAGAAACTCACTGTCATAATTTCCTCGTTGTTCCCATCATTGGTTTGGATTGCTCAAAATTAAGAAGGGGGATTTGTTGGGGGGTTTTTAGCAAGCAATGGACATGTGAGCAATCCAACCTTCGAGCCTGACCTGGATGCTGAAGCAGGATGGGGAGCTGGGAAAGGTGTGACGGTGTGAATGCATGCTTTAAGGTCGCAAATCAATTTATGCCACACTAGTGCTGTTAGCCAATTAGTAGTTAGAAGAGTCTCGTGAAGAGTCTTGTGACTTAGTGCTCTGTCTATATAAACCGGGTTGTAACGCCATTAAAGTGCCTTTCACAAGATTTATTAAGTCTCTATGTGATTGCTTGCCATGACTTCCCGCACCCATGTACTCTGGGAAAGTTAACCTTGTTTTCTGCTAATATCAGAGTTGTAAAGTGGATGCAACACAATCGAACTCGCCGAGACGTCCATGCATTTTCACCCAAGTGTTCGGACTCTATTGACTTATTCACAGATATGAAAATTACAGGCCCTCGCTCAGCACTTGAAGGAAAACACTGGTTAGAACCCCTTCCAGGAATGGCATGAGGCTGGGACTGGTTGAAAAAGGGCTTATTATTGCTTTGTGCTAAGGGTGTGGAGTTTTTATGTATTATTTGTTGTGATCCCTGTCTGATATCTTTGATACATAATATGATTGCTGTGTCCCAACCACAGGCCACGGGGTACCATGTATTAGGGATAATAAGTAATGGTCCGTGGTGAGACACTGGTGGGAAAATTACAGTTCGGAACATCTGCAACTGAGTGTTGTGGGAACAAGACCTTGAGTAACGGGAAAGTTCAGTAAACCCAAGAAGCTGCTGTTTTCAAAAACACTACATGAAGCTGGCAGGCCTCTGTTCACACACTGGCCAGGTGTGAGCCGATGCCAGAGCCAGTGCTTTTCCACTCATGAGGAGGGGGCTATATAGCATGGTGATCGGACGAACAGGGGGAAGGCCTGATGCGCATCTTGACACAGGGGACACCCTGAAGCTGCACGACCTGCCACCCCTCCGTCCGACCACCATGATCCATCCTCCTCTACCCGGTGGCAATTGGCTTTTGAAAATGCAAACAGTGATTGTAAGTGAGCATTGCAAACTGCCCGGGATCGCACCACTTGTAACATTGCTGATATGGTTCGTGCATAAATTATCATACTGCTTCTTTAGCTACAACATTAGCTGTACAGCTGTATACCTCACTCCTCGATAGGACAAGCTATTGTAGAACGTGCCCATCATAGCTTAAAAGACATGCTCTCTAAAGAAAAGAAGGGGGAGACTCTCTCCACCCACAAGACAGACTTTGGAAAGCACTACATGTTCTTAATCTTTTAAATTGTGATGAAACAGGGTGAAGTGTAGTCAAGGACTTAACCACGGGGCGTTGGACTGGGCCCATGGACCTTATAATATGGGGAAGGGGATATGCTTGTGTTTCCACAGGTTTAGAAGCGTGATGGATCCCTTCCCGCTATGTGCGACCTTATGTTGTCTCCTCACCATTGCAAGCAGTGCCACTCGGACTTGGGGGAGGAATGCTGAACCAACAAAATGTGTGGCTCACCTTGGCCAATGAAACACATTCTGAAACACTGTGTATGTACCTTGCCACACCCACAGATCCATTCCATACCTGTTTGGTAGGGATTCCACTCAATGCGTCGCAACTAGGTTCCCTGTACAATGATACAGTGAGAATCAATTGTTCCAAACCAGGAATCCTGCAGCCTTCACAGTGGTGTAATGAAAGGTGGCAACAGACAGCAGGGGAAAGTTCTACATGGTATAAAAACCGTCTTTGGAAAATGGGTGATTTTCCGGCACTGCCTCTTGAACTCCAGGAGTTCGATTTATTAGGAACCATACAAGCATCAAACTGCTTTTTTCTTATTTCACCTTTCTGGAATAATGGACCGAGTGTTGATGTATCCCCTCGAGGAATATATTCAAATGTTTCTGCCTGGTGTAATGACAGAAGTAGTGGGCCAGTTATAACAAAGCCAGGTTCAATTGGCCTGCCTAACAATTATTTTTTTGATTTGTGGACAAAGAGCTTGGAAGGGAATCCCTGGTGAGGCAGTGGGAGGTCCTTGCACAACTGGGCAACTAACCATCTTCCACCCAGAATGCATGTTCATAAGCAAAACTATACGCCACAGAGTTAGCAGGTCAATACATTCCTTCGGCCCAGAATGTGATTCTAACATGTGATTTTTGAATCATCCAGAAAGATTTTTTGCAAGCATTTTTGCCTACGTAGGAATGACACATGCACTATCAACATTAAATAAGTTAGGCTGTTGGCTTGCAAAGGAGGTTAATGCTACTAGCTCAGCTCTTACTGCACTGTTAACTGATGTTGATTCTGTAAGGCATGCAGCTCTGCAAAATCGAGCAGCTATAGATTTTCTTCTTCTAGCTCAAGGACACGGTTGTCAAGACTTCGACGGTTTATGCTGCATGAACCTTAGTGACCACTCAGAATCTATCCATTCCAGCATTCAGAAACTTAAGGTGTTAACTCAGCAGTGAAAGAAGATGATGGAGATGACTTGTGGGGATGGTTTTTATGGATACAAGGACTTGGTTTTGGGCCTTGGATCAAGCGACTCTTGATCCTGGGTGTTTTTGTAGCGGGAGGCTTTTTCTTAATTTTACTTTGTGTGCCTTGCTTATTACCGTGTGTACAGTGTATGATTAACAATAGCTTAAACCACGTTATGGTCATGCAAATTAATACTGTGCTAGCATTAGAATATTTAAATAAAGAAGGGGGAGATGTGGGGAAGCAAGACAAGGTCAAGCTAGTGGGAAAGTACAAGAACTAGCTACGTGCATAGAGATAAGAGGTAGAAACAATAACAGAACATGAACAAGAAGCAGATAGATAGCATGTGTTCAATTAGACTGCAAGCTGATACGAGTAGAAAAGGTAAACTACTGAGCTATGGGTATAAATATGAACTTATCTATTAGTAGCTACAGTATAAATGTGCACCGGTCTATTAATAGCCACAATAACAGTATAAATTGGAGTTGATATACTAATAAAGGGTCTTTCCTTCTGCACTAATTGGAGAGTCCATGCCTCATTCGCCACACACCAATCATAACATAAGTATGTATGACTAGAGTCACTCAAGCTCCACCTGAAAGGTAAAAATAGTCTTAAAGTGGCTTAAGAGAAGGGGGACATTAGGGAAGATATCATCGCTGTCAGGGAATATACCATCTTGGATTACCTCTGTCTTCTGGGATCAGCCGATGGGTTGAGCCTCTCTTCTTCCCCATCGAGACGCCTTTAGGTAAGATTCGAACACTCGGCTACACCGAGTGCTTCCCCGGGAAACTTAGAAATCTCTCTAGAGTTGTTCTGTAACTTAACACCTTTATAGCCAGGCTGTATTAACATCTGTAGTGCTTGCATATGCTTTACTGACAGTAGATTTATCACTGGCAATCCAAAAGAACTTGCCTATCATCTGTTGCTTCAATAAAACTGCATTATTTCTTAATCTGGCCATGATAATTTATAGTGGACGCTGTCAAACTCTTTATGTATAGCAGTGATAGTTCATGGAGCACTGTTAGATGGATAGTGCATGGCGTCGGTAGTGCATCTGTAATTATGATAGTCTAAATATTTATACTGGGTGTGACCAGACTATTAACATCAATCTGGGTATCACTCAAAATCTAAACACAGCCACTCCCCCAGCCTCTCTGACACTTAAGGACCAGCTGGAGCACAAACTGGTTTATTCTCTGCCAAGTTACTTGGCCCTTTTTTAACACAAGGTGGTGGGTAAGAGTTGTCATTGTGATATGGAGTGTATTATTGAGCTATGTTGTGATGCATCTTGCAGTGACTTAACCTATGAACTTTGGATACTCCTTAATGAATTTTGTTGGTACTTATATTTTTGTTTCTAACTTGAGAAATTGTACACATCCCTTTCATTACAAGCTGGCTATACCAGATTCTGAGGATATCAGTTAAGGTTATTACTACCAAAATACCATGTATTTATCATTGAATTTAATATTGATTTTCCTGAATGCATTTTGGTGGGATGGGGTGTGTGTGTCAGATGAAACATTGGTGTCAGAATAAAAAAAGGTATAGGTGTTACACAGCCACCTCAACCCTCACAGTGTGTGCCACTTCAGTAACTGCTGACATTGTTCCAACTGGCCCCTCAATGAGCACTACCACTACTCAAACTCCCCCACAAAGGGTGTTGGCACTACTCCAACTCACAACACACACTGCTGCTACTCAGACCCAGGCAATGAGCACTGCCACTACTCAAACTCAACCAAGTGCTGGCAGTGTTCCAACTACCCCCCAATGAGTACTGCCGCTACTCAAACTCCAGAAATGAGCACTGCAGCTACACTGATAGCCATTGTAGCTACTCCTGCTCAATCTGAACTGGTACTAGTCACCCCTGTGACCAGAAATACCAAAAAAGTCAGCTCACACACCTTATCTTAGCACCAGAGACAGAAAAGGACTCTGATGAAGATGAGGGAGACTGTCTACGTTTAGCCTATACCCAGGGCTAAACTGTAGCAGTTGTTACACCATCCTATGACCCCTCCCCAGCTGAGAAGGGCAATCAGGGGAAAAAAAGGAGAAGCCCCGTGGGCTGAAGTAGAAACAGATTTAATGAAATAACAAAACTAATACAATCACCAACATAAAGCGTACAAGGTTATACTCAGCCTAGTCCTTAGGATCAGCAGCAGGAGCAAAAGGCCAAGAAAGGAACCCAAGGAAGAGGAACTCCCCACTGGCACTAAACTCCCTCCTTTTATAATGAGCATGATATAAGTAGTATGGGATACACCTGTGAGTCAGCTTGGGTCAGCTGCCTTGATTGAATCTCCCAGCTGACTCGGGGCTACTCATGGCCTGCCTGCCATGGCTGGCCCATGCTTCTGTTCCTGGGAAACCAGGACACGGTCCTTCCCAAGCAGATCAGGGAAAGGGTCCTTCCCGAGCAGGGTCATCATGGGAGGAAGACTCAGAAGCAGAGGTAATTGTTAAAACCTTCCCTAGGAATGACTTGCAAAATGTCAGAAAAGACTTCAGCTGTCAGGAAGGTAAGTCACTTGTTCCTTGGTTGCTCTGATGCTGAGATGCTGGCACCTATATCATAGACTTAGATGGTAGAGAAGCCAGGCAGTTGGACAGAGACAGAGGCATTGACAAGGAGCTTGAGAGAAAGGCAAACACTCTCAGCCTCTGGATGTGACTCCTGGCAGCCATGAGGGACTTCCCTTTAAGGAAGATATGAAATATTGCCCGAGCAAATGGACCACCATGGAGAAAGGTATTAAGTACCTGAGAGAATTAGCTGTGCAAAATTGAATTATAGTGACTGGCAGGTTATTAGAGACACTGATGAAATGCCATGCAATAAACCTATGTTGTGGAGGTTTGTGCAGAGTGCACTGTCGACATATTCCCACACATTGTCAGCACTGGTCTGGGGAGGAAGTGCCAAGACATCGAGCGTGAAGTGGCTAACGAAGTACGACAGTATGAGGACAGTATTTCTCCTTGTGTGTCAGCTGTTGAAAAACTGACTGATAAACTGAATGGTATGGAGAATAGTTCCCAGCCTTTCCCTAGATTGGGCCATGTTGCAGCCGTAAGGAGGAGGAGATGCCCTCCTACAAGACCAGCTCAAAGGAATCAGAACTCACTACGAAGTGCCCTGTGGTCTCTCCTGCATGATCATGGAGAGAACATGAGAAGGTGGGATAGAAAACTGACTGGCACAGTAAGTGAGTTGCTAAATAGGACAAATGCAAATGGGAATTTCTCCAGGAAAATGGCTGCTCCAGTCCCCAGTGAGTGGTTCTCCAACCAGAACAGATGGACTCCAGATCCCTGTACATCAGGTCCAAATGGGAACAGGGGGAATGAATATGTAATCTATGCAAGCCACACAAACCCATTTCTCAATAATGGGTACTATGCTCAAAATTAGAGGCCCTGCCTCCAGCCTGGTGGAGGATAGGGACAACCGAGTTTATTGGACTGTGGATTCGATGGCCTGGCACATTAGAACCACAGAAGTATAAAGCCCTGGTGGACACTGGTTCACAGTGCACCCTAATGCCATCAAATCACAGAGGGACAGAATCCATCACTATTTCTGGAGTGACAGGAGGATCTCAAGAACTGACTGTATTGGAGGCCAAAGTGAGCCTCAACGGGAATAAATAGGAAAAGCATCCCATTGTGACTGGCCCAGATGTTCCGTGCATCCTTGGCATAGACTACCTCAGGAGAGGGTATTTCAAGGACCCAAAAGGGTATCAGTGGGCCTTTGGTATAGCAGCTGTAGAGACTGAGGACATTGAACAGCTGTTTACCTTACCCAGTCTTTCAGATGATCCTTCTGTTGTGGGATGGCTGAAAGTTGAAGAAAAGCAGGTGCCAACTGCTACCATAATGGTGCATCGACAACAATATCGTACCAAACTCTGTGATCCCCATCCGTAAGCTGTAGAGTCAAGGAGTGATCATCAAAACTCGCTCACCCTTTAACAATCCTGTATGGCCAGTGCGAAAGCCTAATGGAGAATGGAGATTATAAGTAGACTATTGTGGCCTGAATGAGGTCATGCCACTGCTGAGTGCTGCTGTGCCAGACATGCTAGAACTTCAGTAAGAACTGGAGTCAAAGGCAGCCAAGTTGTATGCCATGATTTACATTGCTAATGCGTTTTTCTCTATTCCTTTAGCAGCAGAGTGCAGGGCACAGTTTGCTTTCACCTGGAAGTGTCCCCAGTACACCTGGAATCGACTGCCCCAGGGGTGGAAACACAGCCCTACTACAAGTCTTTGAGAAAGGTACGAGGATTACCTGAATTCTTTTGAAAGCTGTTTTTGCTATAAAAAGAAGCAAGGTCAAGGGACCTGCACGAGAGATCCAGTTCTTGGGAATTAAATGGCAAGATAGGTGTCACCAGATCCCAATGGTTGTGGTTAACAAAATAACAGTGATGTCCCCAACAACAAGGAAACACAAGCCTTCTTAGGCATTGTGGGTTTCTGGAGGATGCATATGCCAGGTTACAGCCAGATTGTGAAACCTCTCTATGAAGTGACCTGAAAGAAAAACAATTTTCAATGGGGCCTGAACAGCGACAGGCCTTTGAACAAATTAAACAGGAGATTGTGCATGCAGTAGCCCTTGGACCAGTCCAAACAGGACTGGGCATCAAAAATGTGCTCTACACCACAGCCAGGGACAATGGTCCAACCGGGAGCCTCTGGCAGAAAGCACAGGGGAGACTCGAGGTTGACCCCTAAGGTTTTGGAGTTGAGGATACAGAGGCTCCAAGGCCAACTACACTCCAACAGAAAAAGAAATACTGGCAGCATATGAAGGAGTTAGAGCTGCTTCAGAAGTTGTTGGTACTGAAACACAGCTCCTCTTGGCATCCTGATTACCAGTACTAGGCTGGATGTTCAAGGGTAAAGTCCCTGCTACTCGTCATGCTACTGATGCTACATGGAGTAAATGGGCCACATGAATTACACAGCGGGCTCGAATAGGAAACCCTAATTGTCCAGGAATTCTAGAACTGATCACATACTGGCCAGAAGGCAAAGACTTTGGAATGCCACCAGAAGAGGTGGTGACACGTGCTGAAGAAGCACCACCGTATAATGAACTACCAGAGAATGAGAAACAGTGTGCTCTGTTCACTGATGGATCCTGTCATCTTGTAGGAAATCATTGGAGGTGGAAAGCTGCTGTGTGGAGTCCTTGAAGTGCTGGGGTCTGAACCCTGAGCCCTGAATTATGATTGACATATGGGTGGTTCCCACAGTCCTTCAAAAGGAGGTGATGAGTTTGCCTTCTGGCTTTCCTCCAAGGTGCAGCCGACCTTGTAGGGAAAGCCTACAGGTAAATGAGTGCCAGGTGTCCCGTTTTGGGGATAAAAGCTGGGACCACTTGCAGGAAGGGTGGGGTGTCTATCTGTGAAGTGGATGCACTTTGCAGAGTTTCCCTGTTGGGGAAGGACCTCCTCACTTTCCCTGCAACTGGGCCCCATTCAGGTCTGGCACTTACAAATGTGGGCTTCGTGGGAAGAGTATGTGGCTGCCTCTGACCTATGTTATTAGCCTCTTGGCTTGGTTGTCTCCCATCTCTTCTATGGAAGACCTTGTTGCTTTGTTTATTCCACCGGTTGTTGGTCATGCTGGATGGTTCCTTGGGTCATTGGGGTTGATGTCTATTATGTGTAACCTGATTGACTTGTTTGTACCCCCAGCGATCACTCATGTACTGACCCTTTTGTGTACAATAGAATCTGGTTTCTGGTTTGTTCTACTGCTGGCTGCGTCCTTTGTACTAGGCCTAGTAATTGGCAAAACAATCCTACATGATGACTTGCAGAAGCAGCTGAGGGAGGTGAATCAAGTCAATTCGTAGATGTAAAAGCCATCCAGTTGGCTTTGGACATTGCTGAATGAGAAAAGTGGCCAGTACCCTATCTCTATACCAACTCATGGATGGCAGCAAATGCCTTGTGGGGAAAGTTAAAGCAATGGAAGCAAAACAATTGGCAGCTCAGAGGCAAATCTATCTGGGCTGCTGAATTGTGGCAAGATATTGCTGCTTGGATAGACAAACTAGTCATGAAGGTACGTCATGTAGATGCTCACGTCCCTATAAGTCGAGCCACTGAGGAACATCAAAACAACCAATGAGTGGATCAAGCTGCTGAAGTGTTCCAAATAGATCTGGACTGCAAACATAAAGGTGAACTATTTTTAGCTCAGTGGGCTCATGACACTTCAGGCCATCAAGGAAGAGAGATGCAACATATAGATGGGCTCGTAATCGAGGGGTGGACTTAACCATGGATGTTATTGCACAGATTATCTGCAGTTGTCAAAGATGTGCCGCAATCAAACAATCTAAACAGTTAAAACCTTTGTGGTATAGAGAATGATGACTGAAGTATGGGGAGGCCTGGCAAATCGCCTATATCACACTCCCGCAAACCCACCAGGGTAAGCTCTACATGCTTACAATGATGGAAGGAAGTACCGGATAGCTGGAAATATATCGTGTGCCTCATGCCACTGCCCAGAACACTATCCTGGGCCTCGAAAAGCAAGTCTTGTGAGAACATGGTACTCCAGAAAGAATTGAGTTGGACAATGGGACTCATTTCAAGAACAGTCTTATAGCTAACTGGGCCAAAGACCATGGCATCGAGTGGGTATATCATATCCCCTGTCATGCACCAGCCTCTGGGAAAACTAAATAATACAATGGACTGCTGAAAACTACCCTGAAAGCAATGGGTGGTGGAACCTTTAAAAATTGGGATAAACATTTGGCACAAGGCACCTGGTTAGTTAACACCAGGGGTTCCATCAGTCAAGCTGGTCCTGCTCAGTCAGACCTTCTACATAGAGTAGAAGGAGATAAAGTCCCTGTGGTGCATGAATGGAATCTGTTGGGAAAAACTGTTTGGGTTTTTCCTGCTTCAGGCAAAGGCAAACCCATTTGTGGGATTGCTTTCACTCAAGGACGTGGATATACTTGGTGGATGATGCTGGAGAATGGTGAAGTCCAATGTGTACCTCAAGGAAATTTAACTGTGGGTGAGAATACTCAATGTTAAGCTGTACAATGTTAATAGTTAGCATAATGCTAACAGTGTTCAAGAAGTGTCTTTCAGGATAACATCATCTGATGGAACTGGAGCTAGCTTCATCAGGTGGCATCCAGAAACCTTCTTGAGGCTGACAACCCATGGGCACAAACTACAACAAACTTCATACCATCTCTCCTGCCCTGAGAGACTGCTACAATAGATGGAAACCTGCAGTCCTGAACTAAAGGAACTCAATGAACTTCCATATAGAAAGACAAATAGCAAACTAGTGATCTCTACATATATGTAGATACTTAAAGACAAGCTGAGCGTGGCATAAATGGTATGGAATAAGGGGTGGAATGTCCTGGTTTGACTAAAATAGAATTAATTTTTCCTTTCAGTGATTCTACTTTTCAGTTAAGTCTCTAAGACTGCCCTTTCTGAAGTCAACAACATGTTTTTCAGACACTGTCTGCTCCTAGAAGTGATAACGCTCGATGTTTATAGTTAGTACTGTAGCTCTCAGTACAATGGTGTACAGAAAAGCTCTTGCTTATACTTAATTTTACAGAAACCAAGGTCACTGCCAAATTCCTTCTGTACCACCTTGGGGCCCCCGTTAGTGTAAGGGTGCAAAAGCGTGGCACCTGCAGGGAGGAGTGGACAAGTGATCCACAAAGTACTCCATCCCATACATGTCAAGCTCAGTATAAAGAGGAGGGATCATGGAGGGCAAGCTCTCTTGCTCTTCTTCCATGTCCAGCGTGTCTCCCTAGATGAATTTTTTTAATGATGACTGGCATTCACCATTACTTGCCACCAGAAAAACATGTCAGAATGCAGTGTGTTGACAGAGGCATATTTATGATGCAGTTACAGAAAACCAATACAGTATTCTAACACAGTTCTGTTATTTTGCAGAATGGAGTAGACTATTAATACTACTACCACAGCTCTGTACAGATGGGCAAAAGCCCAACACTGCACATGCAAGGCCAAGGAGAATAAAATCGCAGCTCCCTCTAGCCTCCTCTCCCCTCTAAACTCCCTGTTCTGAGCACAATACTAATTTTAGTGGATCACAAAAGGCCTGGTGCTGGAAAAAATAAAATAACCTAAGATGCTCACAACAGAATGAGGAAGATAAACCTGTTCTCAAAATTAGATCGAAAAGCACTTTTTTTCATAGCGCAATGCTTCCACACCCAATGCACCCTACCTTTAAGACTGAATACGTCTGAAAAAACCTTGCAGGGAGAACAGCATGTTCTTGCCTTATTTTTTTTTTATTTTTTTTTTTTTACAGAGGGCTTTCACATAAGTAGGGCCTATAATACACAATATACCTTCAACATGGTATCTTAAGGAAAAAAAACCACAACGATGGACCAATGTCTACGGTTAGCCAGTACTCGGGGCTAAACCATAGCAGTTGGCAAATCACCCAGGACTCCCTCCCCAGATGGGAAGGAGAATCAGGGAAAAAAGAGGAAAAAGCCTCTGAGCTGACATATGAACAAATTTAATAGAATAAAAAAAAACCTGAGGCAACAACCAACATAAAGCATGAACGGTTCTACTTAGCCTGGTTCTCAATGCTAACAGCAAGAACAGAGAGCCAACAATAAGGAGCCTCAGGGAGAGGAGGAGGAACACCAGCCTCACTGATCTCCCTCCTCTTATAATGAGCTTGGTGAGGTGGTATGGGATACACCTGTGAGTCAGCTGCCTTGATTGGAACTCTCAGCTAACTCAGGGCTACTCATGGCCCGCCTGCATGGCTGGCCCATGGGTCTGTACCTGGGGAACCAAAACACCATAGAATCATAGAATAATTATGGTTGGAAGGGACCTCCAGGCTCATCAAGTCCAACCTTTATCCCATCATCTCCCTAACCACTAGACCATGGCCTCAAGTGCCTCATCAACCCGTTTTTTGAACACCTCCAGGGATGGCGACTCCACCACCTCCCTGGGCAGCCTGTTCCAATGGCTAACCACCCTCTCAGTAAAGAACTTCTTCCTAATATCCAACCTAAACTTCCCCTGACGTAACTTGAGGCCATTTCCTCTCGTCCTATCATTAGCAATTTGGGAGAAGAGACCAACACCAGCCTCACTACAACCTCCTTTTAGGTAGCCGTAGAGGGCAATGAGGTCTCCTCTCAGTCTCCTCTTCTCCAGGCTAAATAACCCAGTTCCTTCAGCCGGTCTTCATAAGGCCTGTTTTCCAGACCTCTCACCAGCCTCGTTGCCCTTCTCTGGACTCGCTCCAGCACCTCAATGTCCTTCCCATAGTGCGGTGCCCAGAACTGGACACAGTACTCAAGGTGCGGTCTCACGAGTGCCAAGTACAGGGGCACAATCACCTCCCTACTCCTGCTGGTCACACCATTTCTGATACAGGCCAGGATGCTGTTGGCCTTCTTGGCCACCTGGGCACACAGCTGGCTCATGTTCAGTCAGCTGTCAACCAACACCTCCAGGCCCTTTTCTGCCAGGCTGCTTTCCACCCACTCTTCCCCAAGCCTGTAGCGCTGCATGGGGTTATTGAGGACGAAGTGCATGATCCAGCACTTACCCTTGTTAAACCTCATACAATTAGCCTCAGCCCATTGCTCCAGCCTATCCAAATCCCGCTGCAGAGCCTCCCTACCCTCAGGCAGATCAACACTCCCAATCAACTTTGTGTCATCTGCAAATTTACTGAGGGTGCATTCGATCCCCTCATCCAGGTCATCGATAAAACATTAAACAACCATGAGGCCGTTAAAGACCGAGGCAAAGAAGGCATTAAGTACCTCAGCCTTTTCCTCATCCTTGGTAACAATGTTCTTCCTCGCATCCAATAAGGGATGGAGATTCTCCCTGGTTCTTTATCTATTGTTAACATATTTGTAAAAACCCTTCTTATTATCTCTTCCGGCAGTGGCCAGGCTGAGTTCAAGCCGGGCTTTTGCCTCCCTAATATTCTTCCTACACAACCTAACTGAATCCCTATACTCTTCCCGAGTAGCCTGCCCCTTCTTCCCAAGGTGGTCTTCAGGCTCCTCTCATAAATATCATCACTACCAACCTGGATAACTAATAGCGGATAGTAATCTGTTGGCCGCATCAGACTAGGGAGTTTCTTAGTGATATCCCTAACCCTGGCCCCAGGGAAGCAGCAGACTTCTTTGTGGGGTGTATCCGGCCGGCATATGGGGGCCTCTGTTCCTCTCAGAAGGGAGTCACCAACTAAAATTACCCTCCTTCTTGTTAGAGCTGGTCCTAACTCGTGGGGGAGACCTACTTACCTTGGGTGACCCCTCTGATGGACCCTGTCTCCATTTTTGTGTTTGCCCCTCCAGTTGTCCCTCCATTTCGAGAGCCCCATACCAGTTCTGCAAGGGTAGCCGGGAAGGGGAGGGAGGCCGGGAGGCATCAGTTGCGTGGAGTGTGGATGGAGTCTTCCCTCTAAACATCCAGTTCAGCACTGGCAATCATGGTGCCAGGAGGAGCTGTGCTTCAGTGCCAAGGACTTCTGAAGCAGCTTGAACTCCTTCACACGCTGGGAGTGCAGTGGGCTTCTGATGCTCTGTATCCTCAGCTCCAAAACCCTAAGGGTCAACCGCGACTTTCCCCTTGTGCCTTTTGCCAGAGGTTCCACAGGTCCATTCTCCCTGGCTGCAGTGTAGATTATGTTCTTAACAGCTTGACCCATCCAGACTGGCCCAAGGGCTACTGCATGGACAATTTCTTGCTTAATTTGTTCAAAGGCCTGTTGTTGCTCAGGGCCCCATTCAAAGTCATTCTTTTTCCTGGTCACTTCATGTAGAGGGCTCACAGTATGACTGTAGTCTGGGATGTGTATTCGCCAGAAACCCACCACACCTAAGAAAACTTGTGTCTCCTTTTTGCAGGTCTGTGAGGACATGGCTGTTATTTTATTAATTACATCTAATGGGATCTGGCAACAGCCATCCTGCCATTTAATTCCTAGGAACTGGATTACTCGAGCAAGTCCCTTGACCTTGCCTCTTTCGATGGCAAAACTGGTTTACAGTAGAGTTTGAATTGCTCTCCTCCCTTTCTAAAAAACTTCTGCTGTGTTACCCCATACAATGATGTCATCAAAATACTTCAGATGCTTGGGCACTCCACCCTTTTCTAGTGCAGACTACATCAGTCCATGGCATATCGTTGGACTGTGCTTCCACCTCTGAGGCAGTCCATTCCAGGTGTACTGGACACCCCTCCAGGTGAAACCAAACTGTGGCCTGCACTCTAGTGCCAACAGGATTGAAAAGAACACATTGGCGATATCAGTCATGGCGTACCATATGGCCGCCTTGGACTCCAGTTCATAATGGAGTTCTAGCATGTCCGGCACAGCAGCACTCAGTGGTGGTGTGACTCCATTCAGGCCACGATAGTCGACTGTCAGTCTCCACTCTCTGTTGGACTTCCCCCTGGCCAAATAGGACTACTAAAGGGTGAGCAGGTCTTGCTGATCACCCTTTGGCTCTCTAGTTGGCCAAACAGCTTCTGGATGGAGTTCAGGGAGTCTTGATTTGTCCGATACCGTCACCGGTGCACTGCTCTAGTAGCAATAGGCATCTTCTGGTCCTCAGCCTTCAGCAGCCCCACAATAGAAGGGTCCTCCAATAAGCCAGGCAGGGTAGACAGCAGTTCAATTTCATCCATCTCAACTGCTGCTATACCCAACACCCAGCGGTACCCCCTCGGGCCTTTGAAGTATCCCCTTCTGAGATAATACACACCAAGGATGCATGGGGCATCAGGGCCGGTCAAAACACGGTGCTTCTGCCACTCACATCCAGTCAGGCTGACTTCAGCTTCAACTACAGTCAGTTCCTGGGATCCTCCCGTCACTCCAGCAATGGTAATAGATTCCGTCCTGATGTAACTGGATGGCATTATGGTGCATTACACACCAGTGTCCACCAGAGCCTTGTATTTTTGTGGAACGGATGTGCCAGGCCATCGTATCCACAGAGTCCGATAGACTGTTGTGCCTCTCCTCCACCTGGCTGGAGGCAGGGCCTCTCTAATCCTGAACAAAGGAGCTGTCATTAGCATATGGGTCCAAGGTACTCACATGGACTGCACTTGTATCATCATCGCTCACGCACTGTACATTAGGATCTGAGGCCTGTCTACGCTATCTTGGGGGCTGCCTTCTGGAGACTGCAGCAGCACTTCTCCTGGCAGGTCCTCCTCTTGCAATATTTTTGTTTTGCAGTTCATGGACACGTGCCTGTTGAGATGACTTAAGTCTGCCATCCCATTTCCTCATGTTCTCTTCATGGTCTCTCAGGAAGAAACACAGGGCACCCCGTCATGTACGCAGTCTGTCTCGCACAGGCCTTTCAGGGGAGCACTTTCTCTCCACGGCAGAAACATTTGTTGGCACTGACAGGAAGTGTAACTTGTCCTCCATCTGGGACAGCCTGACAAGAGCTTTAGTGAGCAGTGCTGTGGATTTATCCAACGGTGTTTCCACAGCAGAGATGCCAGCCCGTGCGGATGAAGAAAGATTATCTGCATATTGCCTTAGTTGAGCCTCCAGGTCACCTACTATTGGTGCCTCATTGTCTTTCCAGCTAAATAATTCCAATACATTGTCATAAGCTGGCGGCGCACTCAAGACCCAGTTATGACACATGGGTTCAGTAACTCTAAGTGCATCTAGATCCACTGGTGTATGAGGGTCATCCACAGTAGCAAAAAATAAGCCCACGCATGGCTATTTCTCTTAGATACTGCACACCTCTGTCAGTGGTCATCCACCTGCTCAGCCTGTACACAACATCATCTCGAAAGGGATACCTGTTTTCCACACTCATTAAGATTCGTCTCCAAAAACTGAAGGGGCCGTACTTCTCCCGAGACCTTTATCAGTGCTCACGTCCCTTGATATCTGACCCAGCTGCTTAGCTTCATTGCCGTCCAATTCTACACCCTCAGCTCTGTTATCCCAGTACCAAAGCAGCCGAGAAACTAGAGGCTCGCCTTCACGACGACCGTAATCTTTGCAAATGTCTCGCAACTCACTAAGCGACAAAGACTGAGTATTGACTTCTTCCTGACCTGCTCTTCTTGTGTATTGCCTCTTATACACAGGGGTGGTTGGTACTGGCTGAGTACGTGGGGCAGCTGCACCATCCGCTACCGGGGTCGGACTATCTGCCCTACTTCCTGCAGGGGCTGAGCTGACTGTAGAGCCCGTGGCAGAAGATGGAGCAGCCACAGAACACCTAACTCTATGCCATGGTTTCATTCTTAGCAGGACGAGAAACTGCAAAATATTCAAAATACCTGATAACACAAGTACAGCTGTTAAGGTATCCCAAGAGTGTTCCAGAGTCATGGTGCCCATCACCAGGTCCCAGATATCAGAAATAGGTGTAACTACAAGTGAATTTATTACACCATAACCTAACACCATGACACATAACAGGGCAACATCTCTAAGCCTATGGCCAAAAGCAATAAACCGTACCAATCCAAAAAGCAACAGTGGTAAGACTGTCCCATTCTCAAAAAGTAATTCCAACACCAGATACCCGAGGAATCCCCCAAGGGACCATCCTCCCCGTATCAACATAGTGAGAAGGTGAGTTATCCAGGGACATCTGTTTAGATTTCAACTCCAGGTTTCAAACACACCTTGGGCACCAAATAAACTGTCTACGGTTAGCCAGTACTCAGGGCTAAACCATAGCAGTTAGTATAACACCCAGGACTCCCTCCCCAGCAGGGAAGGAGAATCAGGGAAAAAAAGTAAAAGGCCCGTGCGTTGAAGCATAAACAGATTTAATAGAATAACAAAACTGATACAACAATCAACATAAAGCATAAAGGGTTCTACTCAGCCTGATTCTCAACCCTGACAGCAGGAACAGAGGAACACCAACAAGGAGCCTCAGGGAGAGGAGGCAGAACCCCACCCTCACTGAGTTCCCTCCTTTTATAATGAGCATGACTAGGTGGTATGGGATACACCTGTGAGTCAGCTGCCTTGATTGGAACTCTCAGCTGACCCAGGGCTACTCATGGCCTGCCTGCATAACTGGCCCATGGGTCTGTGCCTGGGGAACCAGGACAGCAGGGTTGTCTCAGATACAAAAGGCACATTGTTAAAACACAAGCACAGTGAATTTATGTGTGTGTTAATATATATACACTCATGTGAGTTCTAGGTCTGGTCTTAACCTCATTGTATATCTCTACAGCACACTCACTCCCTTACCAGATGCCTCTATACTATAACTACTGGACTAGAAGAGCCATCATTTCTTGAAAATTACTTCAGGCCTAAACAGCTTCAGAATTAGGTATCTAAAAGAGTAGAAGAGCTAAGTTTCTCATCTGTGTGAAGTATTTGCATTGTTTAGATGGTCACTGATCTGGAAGACATTAGAAAACCATAGGCTCAGCTAAAATCATGTCCCAGGCACCTATACTAATGAGAAACTACTAGCAAATTAGTGTTACATCATGAGATAATGCTCTTCTCTTTGTAGTACACTAACACGTAGACAAAGATCTGGAAAGCTGTGATTTAAAGAGTGATTGGCTAAGAGCTTTAAACCAAATTACAGTCTTAATAGACAAACAGAAAGAATAAGTGTTTTTCAACAAGATTCCCATAGAAGTGATATCTGAATTCTACTTTTTACTTTTACTAATTAGCAAGCAGAAACACTCTAAAGCCAGTTAGGTGTTATTGCCTCCCCCTAATAGAAGTAATGGTCTGTTAAAGTATTTCAAACTATTACAATCTCTATGGCTTTGAGACAGCATACTTCCTCAACTATTGGCGCGACATCTGCAAAGATGTGAGCTCAGTGCTGGAGCCGGTCTTACTTAATATCTTTATCAATGACCTGGATGAGGGGATTGAGTGCACCCTCAGTAAGTTTGCAGACAACACCATGTTGGGTGGGAGTGTTGATCTGCCTGAGGGTGGGAAGGCTCTGCAGAGGGATATGGACAGGATGGATTGATGGGCTGAGGCCAACTGTATGAAGTTCAATAAGGCCAAGTGCCTGATCCTGCACTTGGGTCACAACAACCCCATGCAACACTAGAGGCTTGGGGAGGAGTGGCTGGAAAGCTGCCTGGTGGAAAAGGACTTGGGGGTGCTGGTTAACAGTCTGAACATGAGCCAGCAGTGTGCCCAGGTGGCCAAGAAGGACAACAGCATCCTGGCTTGTATCAGAAATGGTGTGACCAGCAGGACAAGGGAAAGTGATTGTTCTCCTGTACTCAGCTCTGCTGAGGCCGCACCTTGAGTACTGTGTTCAGTTTTGGGCCCCTCACTACAAGAAGGACACTGAACTGCTGGAGCGTGTCCAAAGAGCAAGTAAGCTGGTGAAGGGTCTGGAGCACAAGTCTGATGAGGAGCGGCTGAGGGAACTGGGGTTGTTGAGTCTGGAGAAGAGGAGGCTGAGGGGAGACCTCATTCCGCTCTACAACTTCCTGAAGGGAGGTTGCAGCGAGGTAGGGGTTGGTCTCTTCTCCCGGCTAAGTAGTGATAGGATGAGGGATAATGGCCTCAAGTTGTGCCAGGGGAGGTTTAGATTAGATATTAGGAAAAAAATTTTCATTGAAAGGGTTGTCAGACATTGGAATAGGCTGCCTAGGGCAGTGGTGGAGTCCCCATCCCTAGAGGTATTTAAGAAACGGAGTGCTAAGGGACATGGTTTAGTGGTGAATTGGCAGTGTTCAGTTAATGGTTGGACTTGATCTTAGAGGTCTCTTTCAACCAAGGCTATTCTGGGATTCTGTGACCTGTTTGGGAGGGAGAAATTGCAAGCACACACACACACACACACACACACACACCCCCCACATTCACCTGATGTTTGCCTTGAGATACTGAGAAAAAAAATAATCTCAACATGATGAATGTGAAGAACTGAAATGTTTATTTTCAGCAGAACTGGGATTTAACCCAGAGAGATGGTCTATACAATCTTTATAATGCATGAAAATACTGAAAAAGGTCAGTTGCAACCTTAGGCATTATGAATACCTTCACTGTATCATTATGGAAATCATTGCCCATGGCGTTCAAGACACCCATTTATGTGTTGCCAGGCCAGAATAGCCGTTTTAGATTTCTCATGCTTATTTCATGGTCATAAAACTACTGTGACAGAAGATAATTTAAGCATGGTAGAGGTCTCCATGCACTGTGTAAGAGACGGCCCGAAGACCCTTCATCTGTCTCACGATCATCTGCAGAGAGCGAGACCCTGAATCTAGGTCTGGCTGAGGTGGGATGTTTGCCAAGTGTTGCCTGCAGGCCTGCAGGCACGCCCGCTGAGGACTGGTATGCATTCCTTGGAGGTAGTGGTGTGCCATTCTTGCTGCCTAGGCAGGGAGGACTGCACTGAAGCAATAAGGGATGATCTGTCCAAGGTCATGGTGTGCACTGAAGCGATAAGGGATGATCGGTCCTGTACTCCCATAACAACCGGCCTTGCAACAAAATAACAGCAGATTTCCTCACCTTCTGGCCATTTGCCCCTTGCTCTTGAAAAAGTGTATAAAAAGACTCTCCGAGAATACTCCGACGGGATCTCCAGCTCCATCGCACGGCAGAAGTGGCTGAAGGAGCTTGACCAAGCTCCAGAATGGGGAACCCCCCACGGAAGAAGACGGACCACGAGGACTCCGCCGGCTGTTGGTAGCTATACCCTCCCCTCTTTCTCTCTTTCCCTCTCTCTCTCTCCCTCTCTATTGCAATTACACTGCATTGGTACACAATAAAGTGCCTTGTGCTGATTGAAATTAATGCTTTTCCCCGATTGTGTTTCTTTTGCACTCTGAGATTCGGTTAACGAACCATCACGACTCCCGCTTGTCTTAGCGGATCGCGACACACTGCTGCCTGACAAAGCAGTTTAACCATTTCAAGCTGATTTACATACAGTACATCTGTCTAGGTATTTATACCTTACTAACATTTTTCAGAAAATCAAGTTTTAGGGGTGTTATCTATAGTAAGTAATGCTGATCTGGTTTTGTTACACTCTACACACTGCTACAGAAGACAGCATGAACTACTTTGCTGCCATTGCTTACCCACAATAAGCGTCTCATTTTATACTTGAGATAGCAACATGACCAGGAATTGCAGTAACACTAAACTACTGCCAAGAAGCTGTACCTTCTGCTCTATTATCTGCAATATTTCTGTGTCAGAGGAACACAGCTGATTGAACTGTTGCTAAGACAAAGTTTTGGGAGAGTTATCATTAAGTCTTGTGGGAGGGGAAAAAGACAGGTTAAAGAACCTGAGTCAGGTCAAATTTGATGGTTAATACTTCTGGCTCCTAACAGCTTTATAGTGCTAATGTCTTGTTGCCCAGCTAGGGAAAGGAAACTGAAAAGTTTAGGGACAAGACTGGTTTGGAAACACCTAAAAAAGCAAGTCAACAGGTAGCAAACCAATTTCCACAGCAAGATCTGTCTATTCCATATGCTCAAACAGTATAGATTTTCACATATTTTTATATTTTTAAAGCTTCAAACTGGCTTTGTAAAAGTTATTACATCCTACAGTTTAGAGTTAGCATGATTTGTCAGTTCCTCTACAACTACACTATCCTCTCTTCAAAATGAGACTGCATTCTGAATGCTTTAAAGAAATGCATTTAACTAGCTCCCCATTCTTCAACAAGGGTAAGAACTAGGAATGGATCAAGCAGTAACAGCCATTTTCCCCTAACTGCCAAAAATTAAATTAAAATACTTATTTTAGGTAACTACAATGCTAATAAATCCATCCTAAAATACTCATCTTCCACAATATTCTCTATCCAACTTAAGAACCCTAGTATTCTAAACCTGCTGTCCCGGTTTGAAAGACAGGTGTCTGCTAAGGAAGGCAGGAGCCCCCCTTGGAATGGAAAATACAACCCCCCTCCCTCCGAATGGTTATAAAATTGAAATTAAGGGGCTTTCAGGCAAAGGTATGAGGAAAATGGGAATAACAGTTTTTACTAATGTATACAACAAAACTATAATACAGAGAAACTGGTTACAGGCCTGACAGAGTCAGGGATACAACCTGGCCCCCTGCCGGGCAGGGTGCTGGTACCAGTCCGATCCAGTGGCAGCTGCAGTTCTCTCCGAAATGGTCCGGTTAAAGCGGTGGTCCGTAGGAAAGGAAAACAAAGTCTGAGCAATCCGATTTCGGTGGCAGCTGCAGTTCTCTTTTAAATGATCCCGTTGAAGCGGTGATCTTGTAGAAAAGAAAACTGGTCCTCCTCCGAAAATCCGGCCGCAGTGCAGTCCTTGTCCTCTGGGATCCCAGCGGGTAAGGCCCCTCGCGCTGCTCCAAACCCCAAAATATCTCCGGCAGGAATATGCTTGGCTCCACCCCTCCCCCTCTGGCCGGAGCATCTCACAAAGGGATGGTGAGTCCTGGGGCAAGGCACTGATGGGCGCATTAACAGAAGAATAGTCCCGAGGGGCGAGGCAAGGAACACCGGTGCCAGGCCTCAACGGCTCATGGTAATAGAATACATTGCAACCCAGGACATTATCCACCCCTTATTCTATTACCATTTGCATCATCCCAAATCAATACCTTTCTTAAACTCTACACACACACATATATGTATATACACATACATATACAATGAAACTCTACACTCAGTTCTCACTTAAAATAAGGTCCCCTTGTGGTACACACCGGGCTTCCCCATCTTTCTGCATTACCCACCAAGTACAACCTGGTCCCTGAGCAAAGACAACCCCACGGATGGGTTTGTCTTTGCCCGAGGCAGAATTAACCCAAACAGTTTTCCCAAGCATACCTCTCATGTGCACTACTGGAACCCTATCCCCGTCTGTTGTCTGTAAGGATTCAGATTGAGCGGGGCCTGCTCGGTTCGTGGAGCCTCGGGTGTTAACTAACCAGGTGGCTTTTGCTAAATGCATCTCCCAGTTTTTGAAAGTTCCTCCACCCAGTGCCTTCAAGGTGGTTTTAAGCAGTCCGTTGCACCGTTCAACTTTCCCAGCTGCTGGTGCATGGTAAGGGATGTGGTACACCCACTCAATGCCATGCTCCCTAGCCCAGGTGTTGACAAGGCTGTTCTTGAAATGAGTCCCGTTGTCGGACTCAATTCTCTCAGGGGTGCCATGCCTCCAAAGGACTTGTTTTTCAAGGCCCAGGATGGTGTTCCGGGCAGTAGCGTGAGGTACAGGGTAGGTCTCCAGCCATCCAGTGGTGGCTTCCACCATTGTGAGCACGTAGCGCTTGCCTTGGCGGGTTTGAGGCAGTGTGATGTAGTCGATCTGCCAGGCCTCCCCATACTTGTATTTGGACCACCGCCCACCATACCACAGGGGCTTCACCCGCTTGGCCTGTTTGATCGCAGCGCACGTCTCACAGTCATGGATAGCCTGGGAGATACTGTCCATGGTTAGATCCACCCCTCGGTCTCGTGCCCACTTATAGGTGGCATCTCTGCCTTGATGGCCTGAGGCATCATGGGCCCACCGAGCCAAGAACAACTCTCCTTTATGCTGCCAATCCAAATCTATCTGGAACACCTCTATTTTTGCAGCCTGATCTGCCTTCTCGTTGTTGCGATGTTCTTCATTAGCCCGACTCTTGGGGACATGGGCGTGTACATGACGGACTTTCACAGGTAGCTCCTTTACCCGAGTGGCAATGTCCTTCCACTCATCAGCAGCCCAGATTGGTTTTCCCCTACGCTGCCAGTTGGCCTTTTTCCACCTCTCCAGCCAACCCCACAGGGCATTGACTACCATCCATGAGTCAATGTAGAGGTAGAGCTTTTGCCACTTCTCTCTCCCAGCAATGTCCAGGGCTAATTGGACGGCTTTGAGTTCAGCAAATTGGCTCGATCCACCCTCTCCCTCGATAGCTTGTACAACTTGTCGTGTGGGGCTCCATACAGCAGCTTTCCATTTCCGGCTAGCACCTACAACTCGGCAGGAACCATCGGTGAAGAGGGCATATCGTCTTTCACTCTCTGGTAGCTCGTTATATGGAGGGGCTTCCTCAGCACATGTCACTTCCTCTTCCTCTTCTTCAGGAGACAATCCAAAAGCCTCACCTTCTGGCCAGTTGGTAATTATCTCCAAGATCCCAGGGCGATTTTGGTTTCCAATACGGGCGCGCTGTGTGATGAGGGCAATCCATTTGCTCCAGGTAGCGTCGGTGGCATGATGCGTGGAGGGAGCCTTTCCCTTGAACATCCACCCCAGCACCGGTAGTCGGGGTGCCAGGAGGAGTTGTGCTTCTGTGCCGATCACTTCTGAGGCAGCTCGAACTCCTTCATAGGCGGCCAAGATTTCTTTCTCTGTCGCAGTGTAGTTGGCTTCGGACCCTTTGTAGCTTCGGCTCCAGAATCCCAGTGGTCGGCCCCGAGTCTCATCAGGCACCTTCTGCCAAAGGCTCCAGGACAGACCCTTGTTCCCGGCTGCAGAGTAGAGCACATTTTTCACCTCTGGCCCTGTCCTGACTGGGCCAAGGGCTACCGCATGAGCGATTTCCTGCTTGATCTGAGTGAAGGCTTGTTGTTGTTCAGGGCCCCAGTGGAAATCGTTCTTCTTGCGGGTAACCAGGTAGAGAGGGCTCACGATCTGGCTGTACTCGGGAATATGCATTCTCCAAAAGCCTATGACACCTAGGAATTCTTGTGTTTCCTTCTTGGTGGTCGGTGGAGACATCGCAGTGATCTTATTGATGACCTCGATGGGAATCTGGCGCCGTCCGTCTTGCCACTTTACCCCCAGGAACTGGATCTCTCGGGCAGGTCCCTTGACTTTGCGTTTCTTGATGGCGAAGCCGGCCTCCAGGAGAATTTGGATGATTTTCTCTCCTTTCTCAAATACTTCCACTGCCGTGTTCCCCCATACAATGATATCATCGATGAACTGCAAATGCTCTGGAGCCTCACCCTTTTCCAGCGCAGTCTGGATCAGCCCATGGCAGATGGTGGAACTGTGCTTCCACCCCTGGGGCAGTCGGTTCCAGGTGTATTGCACGCCCCTCCAGGTGAAGGCAAACTGAGGCCTGCACTCTGGTGACAGAGGAATGGAGAAGAATGCATTAGCAATGTCAATAATGGCATACCACTTTGCTGCTTTGGACTCCAGCTCGTACTGGAGCTCCAGCATGTCCGGCACAGCAGCACTCAATGGTGGAGTCACTTCATTCAAAGCACGATAGTCCACAGTCAATCTCCATTCTCCGTCAGGCTTGCGCACAGGCCAGATGGGGCTGTTGAAGGGTGAGCGGGTCTTGCTGATTACCCCTTGGGCCTCCAGCTCACGGATCATCTTGTGGATGGGGATCACGGCATCTCGATTCGTCCGATACTGCCGGCGGTGCACCGTCGAAGTGGCAATTGGCACCCGTTGCTCTTCCACCTTCAGGAGCCCAACTGCAAAAGGGTTTTCTGATAGCCCAGGCAAGGTGTTCAACTGCCTAATGCCTTCTGCTTCCACAGCAGCTATCCCAAAAGCCCACTTAAACCCTTTTGGGTCTTTGTAATAGCCATTCCGGAGAAAGTCTATTCCCAGGATACATGGGGCCTCCGGGCCAGTCACAATAGGATGTTTCTGCCACTCCTTCCCAGTCAGGCTCACCTCAGCTTCCAACAGGGTCAACTGCTGCGACCCCCCTGTCACCCCAGCAATAGACACAGCTTCTGCCCCCACATGTCCCGATGGCATTAGGGTACATTGTGCTCCAGTGTCAACCAATGCTTCATATCTCTGTGGCTCTGATGTGCCAGGCCATCGGATCCACACTGTCCAAAAGACCCGATTCTCCCGTGCCTCTTCCTGGCTAGAGGCAGGGCCCCTCTAGGCCTGGTTATCATCCATTCCCTGGGCATACCTGCTAGATGTTTCCTCAAGGGGATCTGACATATCATCCTCCCTTCTGTAATACCTGGCAACTCGGTCACGGGAGGCTGAGGCTACTTTCGCTTTAGTGGAACCCCCTCGGCTAGTGTTTTCCCTTTTGAGCTCACGAACCCGTGCTGCCAGGACAGAAGTGGGTTTCCCATCCCACCTTCTCATGTCTTCCCCACAGTCACACAGGAAGAACCACAGCTCAGATCGTGGGGTGTACCCTCTCTCTCTAGCTGGGGGACGTCGGGCTCTGGCTCTGGGGTTTATGACCCGCACTGGTGCCACATGAGAGCTGCTCCTCCTCACCTCCTTCATCACCTCCTCCCTAATCTCTTCCTTGAGGTCCCTAGCCACAGCAGCGACATGAGCTTTCATTGGGCCATTGACTAAACTCTCATAATATCTGAACCTGTTGGCAACAGAACCCACTGTCTCTTGGTTGTCATCAGCATTAATTGTTGCAATGAATGTGGCATACTGCTGTGGCCCCAGCTTTGCCAGGTTCCACAGCATCTGCCCTGTACACTTGACCTTGTCGGGGTCATTATCATGCTGTCCATCCCTCCCAAAGAGTACCTCTAACACTGCCACTTCCCTCAGCTGTTGGATCGCTTCCTCAAGGGTCTTCCATTGCATTCTATGATGGTACTCCTGCATTCTCTCTCTGTGGACAAACCTTTCCCTCACACTCATTAAAAGCCGCTCCCAGAGAGAAAGGGGCCCCGGCTCCCTTACAAATACCTGGTCCACCCCTGAGTCTTGGGCCAAGGATCCCAAATACCTGGCTTTGCCACTATCCAGTTGTACGTCTTTACCCATAAGGTCCCAAACCCGAAGTAACCAAGTTGTAAAAGGCTCACGCCCCCGTCGCGCAATGTCTTTTCGCATATTACGGAGACTGTCGAACGACAGGGATTCGGTGATAATTTCAGGCTCTGACTCCCCTGCAGATTGTGAGGGCTCTGGCTCATCACCATCATTAACTGGGCATACTGATTTGGCCTTGCACTTTCTCCTCTGCACAGGGGCGACTGCCGCTGGCTGTGGCTGTCCTTGTGGTTCAGCTGGACCCTGCACAGTTGTAACATCTGTGGGTCCCTCTGCTGCACCATCAGACTTTCCCTCTTTAGGACAAGGTTTACCACTAGTTTGGGAGGTGTATTCCGTCAGCTTCTGGCCCATCTCGCGTATTTCCTTTATCAGCACCCCCACCCAATTAGGCTGGTCCATTTGTGAGGTGGGCTGTTGGGCAATGCCAGGTCGTGGGACAGGGTCAGGCTGCGGGGCAGGATCTCTGGCCTCTGGGGCCGTGTCAGGTTCTGGGGCAGCATTCCTAGTCTCTGGGGTGGGTGCCCAAGTAGTTATCCAAGCCAGTCTCACTTTATCTCTGAAGGCCAAGCAGCCCATTAGCAGTAGGCCTATTAGCAGCAACACATGGATAATATCTAGGGGAAAACTAAACCCTTCGAAAGCTGATGGAGCAGACCCAAAGAACTGGTTGAACGGTTGGGAGAAAACTTCCCCTGGTGTTATTTCCTCACAGAAGGTACCATTTTTAATGTAATCCCAGAAACATACGCTGAGCATGTGATAGCCCTTTATCCATGTGCCCACATTCCACAGGAAACCGAAAAACCATGAATTCCTCACCTTATCAACCCACAGTGCAAGCTGGATAACAACCACAGTAGCCTTAGTCAGAGGACCCATGTTTAGACAAGGGGCTGCAAAGGGGAAAAGCATAGCCACGACCACGTGCCACCCGAAGCAAGGTAAACTAGACCACATGGTGCTGCCTAACAAAGATCCCACGTTCAGTGCACAAAACATCAGGTTAGCCAGGAACTGTTATTCCTTTTTCACCCTTTTTCCTCAATGCCCTCAGGCCCCACGTTGGGCGCCAAAATCTGTCCCGGTTTGAAAGACAGGTGTCTGCTAAGGAAGGCAGGAGCCCCCCTTGGAATGGAAAATACAACCCCCCTCCCTCCGAATGGTTATAAAATTGAAATTAAGGGGCTTTCAGGCAAAGGTATGAGGAAAATGGGAATAACAGTTTTTACTAATGTATACAACAAAACTATAATACAGAGAAACTGGTTACAGGCCTGACAGAGTCAGGGATACAACCTGGCCCCCTGCCGGGCAGGGTGCTGGTACCAGTCCGATCCAGTGGCAGCTGCAGTTCTCTCCGAAATGGTCCGGTTAAAGCGGTGGTCCGTAGGAAAGGAAAACAAAGTCTGAGCAATCCGATTTCGGTGGCAGCTGCAGTTCTCTTTTAAATGATCCCGTTGAAGCGGTGATCTTGTAGAAAAGAAAACTGGTCCTCCTCCGAAAATCCGGCCGCGGTGCAGTCCTTGTCCTCTGGGATCCCAGCGGGTAAGGCCCCTCGCGCTGCTCCAAACCCCAAAATATCTCCGGCAGGAATATGCTTGGCTCCACCCCTCCCCCCCTGGCCGGGGCATCTCACAAAGAGATGGTGAGTCCTGGGGCAAGGCACTGATGGGCGCATTAACAGAAGAATAGTCCCGAGGGGCGAGGCAAGGAACACCGGCGCCAGGCCTCAACGGCTCATGGTAATAGAATACATTGCAACCCAGGACACCTGCCATCTCAAATTGACACATCATAACCATCTTTATGAAGATAACATACTAAATATGGTCCAACAAAAGAGAAACTAAAGTCTATAAAAAGACACCTTGATTAACATTACACGACAGAGACAAACACATCTTATGGAAGCTTTGCTGAATGATAAGGAATTATAAGGTAAAGAGTGAATGGAAAAGCTAGTAAGATGAATTTGGATACTTGTCCACAGCACAGAAGACCATAAAGGAAAATAGGTACAGAGAGACTACTCATTAATAAACCAGGAATTAATCCAAGAGATTAAGTTTAACAGGACATCAAATTCTCGACCTTGCCAAAATTCATGGCTGTGCAGTTTCCATACTGCTTCTAGCATGAAATGTATTAATTCCAGCCTGAGCAATGACCGCATCATAGTCCACAAATACTAACCTTTAATTCCCTTGGTAGAAAGTGAAAACAGTACCAACAATCAGTAAAACAGGGTGATGGTATGCAGCTTTCAACACAGAATTTACCTGTTCAATTTATACAATAATCTGGACTACCAATGCACATCCTGAGTATGTTTACTTAAGATCTATTTCTTGAAGATTTTTTACATCATCAAACCTCTGCTCAAAGACAACCAATTGCGCAATACTGACAAGTTTTGTGTTTCTCAATAATGGCAATACAGAAGAGACATTATGAACTGGGATAGAACATACTGAGGTCATCTTATTTACACAAAAATCAATGTTTTCTTACTGAAGAAGATTATTTTCAGTGTGGTCAACCCAACAGATAGGCTCGCACAAATAAATGGGCATATACTCAACAGTGACTTGATAGGAACTTACCTTTATGCAACAGGGATGAGGAACTAGGAGCGAGGGAGAGAGTGGCAGGTAGAGAATCAAGAGTGGACATCCCATGCTAGAGTGCCTGGCCTGTACAATCCCCAGGGCTCGATTTGTTTACCTTCTCCTGTGATATGAGGGACATTCACAGACATATGAGATATAGCACTAAGCAGAGGAGCTCCTAAACTACTAGACCCTATAGACCATTCTCAAGTTTCAAGTTTCTGAAAACAAATATTTAATAGCAGCACAGCTTCAGAGACCAGTCACCCACAGCTTAGTATTCACTGCATACACAGTGCATAATTACCTGGCTTGCCTGATGGTATTCAATGAGCCTAGCAGGCTGAACTACACTGTCAGAACAGTGAATTCTTCACTATAACAAATGAGACTAAGCCACTGCTGGTTTGGTAAGACAAATCCTCTCCCCCATGCCAACTTTTCTGTGTTCTGACCATTGGAATAGGTAAATTCTCCACCAGCCAGGTACTACAAGCTCATTGTACAAGCTTATGTAGGATAGCAGTACCCATTAAATACTGAATATAGTACACTAAACCTCATGTGGCCAGGTACATGGATTATCAGTTATTTCGCAACTTGCTTCTAAGAGCACTCCATTTCAAGGCCTTAGTAGAACATCAGAAGACTTTTTTTATAACTGCAGTGTTAACAGTCCGGTATATCTTGGTCTAGAAACAGTGTGAAATTCATGGGCAACTGCATTTAGATGCTAATACAAAATAGCTACTGAAACAAGATCTCTGCTCTGAACATCAGCAAATGTCTGATACTTAATCGCAGATCCACAGAGGCTCTGACTTGGATGTGCTCACTCGCTCTTAAAGTGTAGAGCTTATCAGTAGCACATACCTACACTACTGGTTTTGACCACCTTGTTAAAAGATAGTCTGCAAAGGAACGCTATATTGCAATATCTCAGTGTGTACTGTCTAAAGTCTTGAAAATATTTGCAAGTTTTGTCTTCTTGACCTTAACATGCCAAGATGTCAGGGGAATAACGACGGGGAAGTTTAGGTTGGATATTAGGAAGAAGTTCTTTACTGAGAGGGTGGTTAACCATTGGAACAGGCTGCCCAGGGAGGTGGTGGAGTCGCCATCCCTGGGGGTGTTCAAAAAACAGGTTGATGAGGCACTTGAGGCCATGGTCTAGTGGTTAGGGTTGATGATGGGATAAAAGTTGGGCTTGATGAGCCTGGAGGTCCCTTCCAACCATAATTATTCTATGATTCTATGATACTACTTAAGAGTCATGACACCAGCTTTACACCCTTTCGCCAAGTAATCTTTATAGTCCTTCAGTATTTAGGATTATTTCCACTCCCTCTACAGATATGGATTTGCACTGTTCATTAAGAAGCTACCATGCTAAAACACAAGCACTGGAGTTTATGAAATGGGAAAATTAAAGAATTTTTTTTGTAAGTCAGGTTTTTGTTTTCAGAAGTGCTCAATTTAATTCTGGAGAAAGTACAAAGTTTACTCCACTTCAATAGTTCTCTGTATTTGTAATACGATACACTTAACTGACATCTCTACAAACACAATGCTGATTTTAAATAAATGAGATGTTTTCCATTATTCGAATTTCAAAAGCTACATAATTCTGTGTCTACTTAGCAGTTTTAAGAATATATCCCTGTTTTGCCAATTACTAGGCCTAGTGCAAAGGATGCAGCCAGCAGAAAAACAATCCAGTAACCAGATTCTATTGTACGTAGAAAAGTCAGAATATGGAGGATCGCTAGGGGTACAAACAAGTCAGATCACAAATGATATCAACCCCAGGAATGACACAGCACGAACAATAATAGGTGGAACAAACAAAGACACAAGGTATCCCGTAGAAAAAATGGGAGACAACCAAGTCAACAGGCTGATCATGTACGATAGAAGTAGCCACATATTGTTTCCCCACGAAGCCCGCGTTTATAAATGCCAAACCTGACTGGGGCCCAGTTGCATGGAGAATCAGGAGGTCCTTCCCCAACAGGAAACTCTGCAAAGTGCATCCACCTCACAGACAGACACTACACCTTTCCTGCAAGTGGTCCCAGCTTTTATGCCCAAAGCAGGACACCTGGCACTCATTTACCCAAATGCAGGGCACCTGGGGCTCGTTTACCCAAGGGCTTTCCTTACAAGGCCAGCCGCACCTTGGAGGAAAGCCAAAAGTCAAACTCATCCCCTCCTTTTAAAGGACCATGGGGACCACCCATATGTCAACCTTAATTCAGGGCTCAGGGTTCAGACCCCAGCACTTCAGTCCCAAAACCACTATAACATCATTTAGCCTTTTGGCAGGTTTTTGAAACACATTATCACTTTCTTGAATATGAAGACAGCTGCAAACTTGGGTTTATTCTGTTTGGGACTTTTTTTTTTTTTTTTCAAAAGGAAGGGAAGACAACAGGAAAATAAGAGCTAGCCTAAGAAGTCATTCCTTCCTACATCTTCTATAGTGAGCCCCAGTGACTAGAACAGAACCAAGGATGCAACTGTTATCACCCTACATGCAAGGAAGTTAATAAATTGGAGAATTCCAAGTGTCCTTAAAAGCTTGAGGAGACACTTTTAACTTCCATATTACTATATCAATTTCACATTCAAATTCCTGAATGATCAAAATACAAAGGACATGAGTTATAACTTTCATACTCTGAACTATGTCATAACGTCTTAGAAAACCAGCATCCTGTTAATGCATTAAAAGTCTGCCTCCACCTTGCAGTTAGCCAAATCACATGGGTTTCTGTTGCTTTTGAACATGGATGAGTTTCCATTCTATTCAGAGGTTATCAGGCAAGCACAAGGTTTATTTTTTCATCTCTCTATACAAATTACTAAGAACAAAAGAGTGGAAAGTTTTCACAGGTATCCATATCACTTTCATAGCTACTAAATTAGATGTCATTTTAAAGATTTTATTCCTTTTAATTTCCTTAAAGCATCAATTGGATGTCCCAATTTACTTAGGGGACCTGCTGTAAAGCAGATTTCTCTAGAGCCTTCTTCACTATATTGGGAAATTCACACTTTGATTTATATCCTCTGAAGACTTCAGAAGAGTTAAAACGAGCCTTCATTGCTCTTAAGTTTCACCTTGTCACACTGAGTTTAAAGCAGTCATTTTCAGGACTGACCACCCCTAAAAGACGCGGGAAAGGTCCTCACGGTGGGGATCTGGAAGCCAAGGCGACTCTTCCAGCGATCCGATGTGGATACGGCAGAGGCAAACCTCTGCAGATCACGGAGCGCTCCGTTTTTCTTTCAACACGTTGATGCACAGCATCTATCGCAGCAGGACTCCTGCTCCTTAAGCGCCCAGCCAGTAAAACCACTCGTCTCCATGCGCATTCAGCAGCGCACGCTTGAACAGCAACAGCTCGCGCGGGCATCCACTTCCACCCTGCCTGCCCCGGCGGCCACCGCGACATCATTACCCCATGGCGACCGGTGATGCCGCGTCCCTGAGGCGCTCCTCGCCGCAACGGCAGCTCCGCAGCCCCGCGGCGGTAGCAGTCCGCTGGGCTAGGCTCGCCGTGCCGCCGGCTCGCAGCTGTTGGGCCGAGCGTAGCCACCCGCGCGCTAGAGAGCGCCCCCCGCGGACTGGGCTCCCATGGCCGCCAGCCTCGCCAGGCGCTCGTAGGCAGCGGCTCCGGCCCTCGGGCGGGAGGCGGCGGCGACTTCGGGCGCAGATGGGTCCCCTCCTGCGGGCGGAAGTGCTCTCCTTCTCCGCGAGGGACTGTCGGCGGCTGCGGCGCTTCTCGCCGGGAGGTGAGCGGCCGCCGAAAGTTCCGTGCGACTCAGAGTCGGAGCGGGATAGGGCAGGCAGTGCACGCAGGGCTCCACGCCGCCGCTCCTCCTAGCACCACCGCCAGCAGCATGGTGAGCACCAATGCATTCTCCCAAGGAGGTAGAGCGAGCCGCGGCACAGACAATAGCATCGGGCTCCTGGCATGAGGCGGCCACGCGTCCCCCACGGGCACCAGGGCGCCCCGCTTTCCCGATCCGCCCACCCCCGGCTGCAGAGATGCGGAGCGCCTCTTCCCGCTGCGGCGAGTCCGCTCCTCGCCGTCACGCTGCCTTCTGCGGTGAGCGGGCGGGCATCGTCCTGGGGCGCGGCGGGTCGGTTACTGCCGGCGGGAGGGGCTGCCGAGCCCGCGCTCCTCTGCGGCGTGGCCGCGGGCTCAGCCCCGCCGGTAGGACGGAGAGCTCCGTGTCAGGCGGTACCCAGCTGCTCCAGCGCCCTCAAGTCGCTACCTCCAGGGAAAGGGGCCTACAGTCCAACCTGCACGACGCCACAAACAGCCAGCTCACTACTACTCGCGATGACACCTGCTCACTCTGCCTCCATCCTCCACCCGGGGAAGCTTTAAATAGCACACGTCACCGGGGTACGGGGGACGATGTCAGAGTGGCCCATGCCGCCGGAAGCGCTTCTATAACAGGGAACGGCGGCGGGAGGATTCGGGGCCCGCTGGGGCCCGACTGCCTCAGTGCGCTTCACCGGGGCGCCGGCGGCGCCCGGACCGCCCCCCCTCTCCGCCTCCTGCGGCGCTGTCTCCACGGCAACGCCGCGCGCGCCCGCCGCCGCGGAAGCAGCAGTGCACCCTGTGGATTGTCGGGAAGAGCCGAAGGGGAGCTCCTGTGCCAGAGCCACGGGTGAAGATAGCGCGGAGCCCACGGCGGAAGGTGGCTGCAGCAACTTTCTAGCCCTCTTGTTACCGAAAACGTCGAGAACATAACTTCTTAACACCACTTTGATGTTTAAGAAGCAGGCATAGCTTTATTACAGCACTAGATGCACGGGGGATCGCTCCACCTATCATGCATGCTGGAGGTCTAAAAAACTACAACTTCCACAAATCGTATATATGTATTATATTTCTTAGAACCAATATACACATTCATTACATTTCCTGGAACTAACTGTAAGCATTTCATTAGCGCATGCTCAATGTGGTCTCAGGATCCCTCCAGTGGTCTTTGGTGGTTCTGAACCCCGAGTTTCTTTGTGCCCGCTTGTTGAACTTTTATGTACATTCTTCTTATATGGCAATTACTTGGATAAGTTATCTAGTTGTCACGGTTGACAATTTTGTATTTGGCTTAAACTAGCAACTCTTTGTTTTCATTCTTGAAATGCCTGTACACCGATGCACGCAGTATGGTGAATAAACAGGAGGAGTTAGAGGTCTGTGTGCGGTCTAAAGGTTATGACCTGGTGGCAATTACAGACACGTGGTGGGACAGCTCACATGACTGGAATGTGGTCATGGATGGCTATGTCATTTTTAGGAAAGATCGGTCAGTGAAGTGAGGTGGTGGAGTTGCTCTCTATGTGAGGGAGCAACTAGAATGTATTGAGTTTTCTCCAGGGACTGATGAGCGGCAAGTTGAAAGTCTGTGGGTAAGAATTAAGGGGCAGGCAGGCATGGGCGATACAGTTGTGGGGGTCTATTACAGACCTCCTGATCAGGATGAGGGAGTTGATGAGGCTTTCTACAGGCAGCGGAAAGCAGCCTCGCAACTACAGGCCTTGGTCCTCATGGGGGATTTTAACTACCCCGATATCTGCTGGAAGACTTACACAGCCAGCCATTCACAGTCTAGGAGGTTCCTCCAGTGCATTGATGATAACTACTTAATGCAAATGGTGGATAAGCAGACTAGGAGAGGAGTGCTGCTGGATCTTGTACTCACCAACAAGGAGGGTCTTGTTGAACAATCAATTGTTAACGGAAGCCCCATGGGACAGGGTGCTAGATGGTAAAGGGGCTCAAGATAGTTGGTCAACATTCAAGGACCACTTCTTGCAAGCTCAGGATCAGGGCGTCCCAATGGGTATGAAATCAAGTAAGGGAGCTAGGAGACCAGCATGGTTAAACAAGGAACTGCTGGGCAAACTCAGGTGGAAAAAAAGAATTTATGGATCATGGAAAGAGGGGCTAGTCACTTGGGAGGAATATAGGACAGTTGTCAGAGGATGTAGAGAGGCAATTAGGAAAGCTAAGGCCTCCTTGGAACTTAACCTTGCAAGCCAGGTCAAGGATAATAGAAAGGGCTTTTTCAAATACATAGCTAATAAAACAAACACTAGAGGCAATATAGGCCCACTGATGAATGAGGTGGGTGCCCTAGAGACAGAGGATATAAAGAAGGCAGAGGTGCTGAATGCCTTCTTTGCCTCTGTCTTTACTCCTGCAGGCTTTCCCCAGGAGCCCCTGATCCCTGTAACCCCAGAAGAAGTCAGGATAAAGGAGGAGTTTGCCTCGGTAGATGAGGATTGGGTTAGGGATCAGTTGAGCAATCTGGATATCCATAAATCAATGGGACCAGATGGAATGCACCCAAGGGTGCTGAGGGAGCTGGCAGAGGTCATTGCTAGGCCACTCTCCATCATCTTTGGTAAGTCATGGAGAACAGGAGAGGTGCCTGAGGACTGGAGGATAGCAAATGTCACTCCAATCTATAAGAAGGGCAAGAAGGAGGACCCGGGTAACTATAGACCGGTCAGCCTCACCTCCATCCCTGGAAAGGTGATGGAACAGCTTGTTCTTGGCACTATCTCTAGGCATATCAAGGATGAGGGGGTCATTAAGAGCAGTCAACATGGTTTTACCAAGGGTAAGTCATGTTTGACCAACCTTATTGCCTTCTATGAGGAAATAACTAGGTGGATAGCTGATGGTAGAGCGGTAGATGTGGTTTATCTCGATTTCAGTAAAGCATTTGACACTGTCTCCCACAGCATCCTTATATATAAGATGATAAAGTATGGGTTTGGTGATCAGGTAGTGAGGTGGATTGTGAACTGGCTGAAGGAAAGAAGCCAGAGAGTTGTGGTCAATGGGACGGAGTCTAGTTGGAGGCCTGTGACTAGCGGAGTCCCTCAGGGGTCAGTTCTGGGACCGGTGTTGTTCAATATCTTCATCAACGACCTGGATGAGGGTACAGAATGTATCCTCAGCAAGTTTGCTGATGACACCAAACAAGGAGGAATGGCTGACACACCAGAGGGTTGTGCTGCCATTCAACGAGACCTTGAGAGGCTGGAGAGTTGGGCAGGGAGAAATTTAATGAAATTCAACAAGGGCAAGTGTAGAGTTTTGCATCTGGGGAAGAACAACCCCATGTACCAGTACAGGTTGAGGGCTGACCTGCTGGAGAGCAGTGTAGGGGAAAGGGACCTGGGGGTCCTGGTGGACAGCAGGATGACCATGAGCCAGCAATGTGCCCTTGTGGCCAAGAAGGCCAATGGCATCCTGGGGTGTATTAGAAAGGGGGTGGTTAGTAGGTCAAGAGAGGTTCTCCTTCCCCTCTATTCTGCCTTGGTGAGGCCACATCTGGAGTATTGTGTCCAGTTCTGGGCCCCCCAGTTCAAGAAGGACAGGGAACTACTTGAGAGAGTCCAGCGCAGAGCCACAAAGATGATGAAGGGAGTGGAACATCTTCCTTATGAGGAAAGGCTGGAGGAGCTGGGTCTCTTTAGCTTGGAGAAGAGGAGACTGAGGGGTGACCTCATTAATGTTTATAAATATGTAATGGGTGAGTGTCATGAGGATGGAGCCAGGCTCTTCTCAGTGACATCCAATGATAGGACAAGGGGCAATGGGTGCAAGCTGGAACATAGGAGGTTCCGCATAAATGTGAGGAAGAACTTCTTCACAGTGAGGGTAACAGAGCACTGGAACAGGCTGCCCAGAGAGGTTGTGGAGTCTCCTTCTCTGGAGACATTCAAAACCCACCTGGACATGTTCCTGTGTGACCTGACCTGGATATTCCTGCTCTGGCAGGGGGATTGGACTAGATGATCTTTTGAGGTCCCTTCCCATCCCTAACATTCTGTGATTCTAGGATGTCCTTTAATTAGTTACATGGTCAATAGTCACAGAATCATCTAGGTAAGAAAAGACCTTGAAGATTATCTAGTCTAACCATCAACCTAACACTGACAGTCCTCAACTACACCATATCCCTGATATATAAAGTCAAAATATATAGATGTAAAGATTCTGTTTTCTTAAGATAAACACCAGGCACACATTTGGCACAATCTGCACTTTTCTATTTTCTTTTAATTATTTATATTAATCACATTCAACTTGTTTTCCTAATTCTGGCTACATTCTGTCCCAGGCACGGGAATGGCAGGGTGCCCGACTCCAGAGGCAGCTGGTCCTGTGTCCAAAATACATGCCTGCATCCCCCTGCTTTGCAAACACTTCAAACCCAACAACATTACTGGCTAAACAGGGAAAAAAAAACCACAGCAGACATTCTAAAATTAAAAAAAAAAAAGTAGATTATGGTACATTCATGTTAGCAGTATTTCAGTGAAAGAGCCAGCATCATGAGCTTGCCAGATCCAACTATTTTTGGCTCAGTCCTTCAATGGTACCATGCAAACAGATAGCATGTGTTGTTGCTTGTATTTCAACAGAATAGCTGTCTACATTTAGCCAGTACCTGGGGCTAAACCATATTTAGTCTACCACCCAGTGTTCCCTCCCCAGTTGAGAAGGGGAATCAGAGGAAAAAAGGGAGATGCCCCATGAGTTGAAGTATCATAGAATCATAATGGTTGGAAAGGACCTCTAGGATCATCAAGTCCAACCTTTATCCCAACATCTCCTAACCACTAGACCATAGCCTCAAGTACTACGTCTACTCGTTTTTTAAACACCTTCAGGGACAGTGACTCCACCACCTCCCTGGGCAGCCTGTTCCAATGCCTAACCACCCTCTGGAAACAAGTAGAAACAGATTTAGTGAAATAACAAAACTAATATAATCACTTACAAAGTATGCAATGTTCTACTCAGCTTGGCCCTTGAGGTCAGAGCAGGAGCAGAAAGCCAAAAGGGAGAAGCCCCAGAAAGAGGAGAAACTCTACCCTTACTGAACTCCCTCCTTTTATAATGATCATGATTAAGTGGTATGGGATACAGCTGCCTTGATTGGATCTCCCAGCTAACTCTGGACTGCTCAAGGCCTGCCTACATGGCTGGCCCATGGGTCTGTTCCTAGGGAACCAGGACACTATTACAAGCTCCAGCACCTTGCTGGCCACCTACCTCATCTTAGGTTCAGCAAATGCTTCCATTAACTCTGAGTTTTCCTGAACTTAAGTATTAGATATAACTGCTCCTAGACAATGCCAATGGCACTGGGATACCCAAGGTGAAACATCCCAGTTCCTTGCTACTTCTAGGATCACTTTCAATATTTTCATGGCATTTTCCTGCTTAAGTGATTTTGTACCCAACCAGAGTCATATTAAACTATAATGAGTGTGAGAGGGAGAATAACAATTCTGTGATCAATGAGATAGATGTCAATCCCCACATAAAAACAGAAGACCCAAGTTTTATCAATGCAAAACACAACAAAACCTTCTCCAAACAAAAATAAGCATAAGAAACCTAGCATGAATCATTCCTGCCTCACAAGGGAGAAAATAACAGCTTCCTAAGTTTCCCATTTCTCACATTACCTCATAACCTAAAGTGAAGGTACTGAGCTACAAAAGAAACTTTAGACTGAGTGGCAACAGTCTAAGGTTTGTTGTGTGCAATGCTCAGAACATGCATGGTTATGATGAAGCTGCATTGCTTTTCTGGACTGCCATTATTTTTTGGTTGGGTTTCATGTGCTAACTTTGAAATATATGAAGCTCTACATATTTTCCACTAAAAATCAAATTATATGTACAGGCTTCTAGCAGTAAAACTGTTTGCAGTAGTCCTCAGTGGTTTTAGGGGAAATATGAAGATCCACAACAGCTCTTTCTTCCATAGCATAAGAGTGCTAAGAGTGAAAGAGACTATGATCAAAAATAATTCAAATCTAGGCAAGTGTAAACACACAGCTTAAATATATTCCTTGATGTCTAGTTAGGAGCCTAGATTCATTAGTTTCTAAAAATCCCACATGACATTTTGCATGCAGTAACAGGAGGTCAAAAGCAAATAAACTAAGGCTCTATAGCCACATATGAGTAACTTGCATCAGTTTTGTTCTTTCAGCTCAAGCTCACACACTAATGCAAATACTTTAGTATTTCATTATGTCCAAGATATTTTGTTTAGATATCACAGATGCGTCCATCTGTCTCTGCCTTTCAACTTGTTCACATATTTGGCTTGCATCAAGTATGTTTTCCCACTGCATGGATGCAAAAACAGAACTCTGAGACTGAAGATAAAAGAAAAAAATAAAAGAAACCAAATGCACACTGAGCCCTAGGGGAAAGAATTGCATGTTCACTTGAGAATCAGAGGTGTGAACAGATTCAGGGGCAAAGAAAAACTGCTATCTCCAGAACAACCATGTGTGAGATACCAAGTCTTTATTGACTTGTGAAATGCCCTATATATTTCATGCTCCTCTACAAGTAATAAAATATGAGTACTGGGACAGATAAGATCCCAGATAGGGGAACAGAGCTGTAAGGACAAAGAAAGCATCACTACAAGTAAGTCTTACGGTTAACTTATTTCTTCTTAACTCTTCATCTACACAATGTTAACTGATAATTACAGTTAAGTGTAGCAGCTCCACATAGTTGATTACTTCCCCTCCATATTTATTGTTACTGGTCCTCCAGGTCTGACTGAGCTTTCTCTAAACTTCAGCTTTGTCTTAATTATACCCTTCTACAGTTTAGATCAGTTTCCAGGTTGATTTGGTTGAGTTAACATTGTCTTGTTGAGAAAGCCTTTCTTTATGCTTGCCAAGCTTACCAAAATCACTTCTGTCTTGCCATTCCACAAATTAATATAAGATAAAAAACCATGGTGACATCCATCAGCTAAAGCTAAACTGTACATGCAAATACAAAGAAAGAAAGCTAGGAGATTAAATGATAGACATTAACAGAAGAAACTATATACAATCACCTCAACTTGAAGACTGAAATAATATAACATGGAAAAAATTAATAGTGATGACAAGAGGCTCAGCTCTAAGTTGGTTGTGTTTTTTTTCCCCTGCTGTTTTAGAACACTTCTCTTGGAAGCACTCTGATAGAGGCAGTCTTGAGCTGTAGAGCATGCTGCCTGATGCAAACTATGAGCAGATCAGTGGCTGTAACTTTGCAAGATACCAAGCAATGCCATCATCAAACAAGAGATGGATGGCTTCAAGCAGGGCAAAGCACAGGATGATGCAGGAGAGATTTGTTTGCTGCTCTGAAGCAGCATATTCCTGGCATGTATATTCACAGCCAGTGACCAAGCTGCCAAACCCTGTTCTGACACCCTTTCCCTGAGTAGCCAACCAGCTGGGGCAACACCTGTAAACTTCACAGCAGTATAAATACCTCCAAAAGGAGTGTTGGGTTGAACCTCTTGATGGGATACCTGTAGATGACAAAAACAGATGGCTGCGCCACCTGAATCTCAAGCCTGCTGAGTATTGACATGGCCATTGGCCTGTGCAAAGTCCATAAACAGCAGCAGAACATTTGGAATAGCAAGCAGAACCACAAGAGTCCACATTTTGAATAACCATCCGTAGTACCTCTGAAGTACTCGCAGCCTGGGCATTTGTTAGTGGTCTCATCCCATCTATGGGTGAGCCAAGGAAAGAGACCTTCTCAGTTACTGAGAATTTTAGCTATCCTTGGCATGTCCAGGCCAGCATGCTCGTGGCGATGTGTTCTCTGAATGTCTGCCAAATCCTGTTTAGGGTTATAAGGTTCTTCTCCAATAATAGTATCACCGGGAGACCTGCCCCGAGGCCAGATAGTTATGAGTGGCAAGGTGTGTGGGAAAACATGGGCAAGTGCCTAGGTCAGTGGTCACCCCCAATGTTTTGGAATTTCACTCCTGAACAAATGCAGAGTCCTAATAAACTAGTGGAGCATTTAGAAAAGGTATGTTGCCAACTTGACAAACCCCGGGAGACACAACTCACTGCAGTATGTTGGGGACTTGCCCATGCCTACTGTGTCATCTTTAACACTACTCAGTGCCCTCAAGGGGAAGAAAAGGTCTCAGGACCTGAAAACAAACCAACTAGTACAGCAGCTGAGCCAGAGAAACAGCCAGTGCCAGTATCAGTCACCCCTATACAGAAAAAGAAATATACCAAAAAATCAGTTTACATACTGAGGGATGGAGATGAACCAGGCTCACCACAAGAACAGGAGGAAGAGCCAGAGATGATCACCTGTTCTCTATCCCTGAGTGAGTTGCGAGATATGCGGAAGGATTTCAGCCATCTTCCAGGTGAGCAGATTATCACCTGGCTGCTCCGATGCTATGATGGTGGAGCTGGCATTTTGGAATTAGAGGGGAAAGAGGCTAGGCAGCTGGGATCCTTGTCCAGGGAAGCTGGCATTGACAAGGTGTCTACGGTTAGCCAGTACTCAGGGCTAAACCACAGCAATTAGTATATCACCCAAGACTCCTTCCCCAGATGGGAAGGAGAATTAGGGGGAAAAAAAGCAGAAGGCCCGTGAGTTGAAATATAGAGAGATTTAATAGAATAACAAAACAGAAACAACAATCAAGACAAAGTACAAAGGGTCTACTCAGCCTGGTTCTCAATGCTAATGGTGGGAACAGAGGAACACCAACAAGGAGCCCCAGGGAGAGAAGGCTGAACCCCACCCTCTGAGCTCCCTCCTTTTATAATGAGCATGACTAAGTGGTATGGGATACACGTGCGAGTCAGCTGACCTGATTGGAACTCTCAGCTGACTCAGGGCTACTCATGGCCTGCCTGCATGGCTGGCCCATGAGTCTGTGCCTGGGGAACCAGGACACAAGGTAACAGGGAAACAGGCTCAAGCCCTCAGCCTTTGGAGGTGACTCCTGTTAAGTGTAAGGGTAAGGTACCCCTTCAAGGATGATATCATATGTCATTTAAGCAAGTGGGCCAACATGGTGTACTGGGTCTGGCTGAGCCGGAATTGATTTCCCCTATAGCAGCCCTCATGGTGCTGTGTTTTATGTTGGGAGCTACAAGGGTGTTGATAACACACTGGTGGTGTGGCTACTGCTGAGTAATGCTTACACAGCACCAAGGCTCTTTCCAACATTACCCCCCAGTGGGATGGGGTGGGCAAGATCTTGGGAGGGGACACAACCAGGACAGCTGACCCGAACTGACCAAAGGGATATTTCACATCATATGACGTCTGCTCAAGTATAAAGCTGGGAAAAAGGAGGAAGGGGGGTGGGGTCACCCTTGGTCCTGAGGCATCCGCTACGCATATCGCATCCCTGCTTTCCGAGAAGGCCTGACATCGCCTGCTAATGGGAAGCAGAGAATAAATCTGTTTTCTTTTTTGCTTCCACGCATGGACCTTGCTTTGCTTTGCTTACATTAAAAATGCTTTTGTTTTATCCACAAGGGCTGTTTTTTCTATCTTTTTTTTTTCCCCCTTATTGCCCTGCTGAGAGAAGCGGGGGGAAAGTGACAGAGCGGCTTGGTGGGTACCTGGTGTTTAGCCAAGGTCAAACCACCACACATGGAGAGAGGTATTCCGTATCTCAGGGAATTAGCTGTGTTGGATATGATTTACAGTGATCTGAATGATGAGCGAACACCCATGGATCTAGATCAAGCCCACTGCACACCCTCCAGGTGGCCGAAGTTCCCGTGAAGTGCACCATCATCATATGCCAATGCATTGGCAGTAGTGTCTTGGAGACACGGCCAGGTTCAAACAGTGGATGAAGTGGCTGGCCAGCTCCGGCAATATGAAGGAAGTCTCCCTTCCTCTCCACAGGCCTGGGTTTCAGCTGTGAGTGAACTGCCTCGGAAGGTCCAGAGGATCGAAGAGTGTGGAGCCATATCTGCAACAGTGGATAACAGAACGAGGCCTCAAGGACATTACGACCTTGAAACCTGCAAGCCATGGACTAAAAGGAGCTGGGTGCAGCAAGTAAACAGCAAGAGAAGATGTTACAAAAATGTTTCAAGTTAACTGTTTGGGACTTTCCAGGGGAGGGTTTTGGCTTTAAATGTTGCAGTAACCAATAAGGAGCTCAGCTTTGCACTATGTATGAGCTCATTAGTAAGTGTATAAAAAACGCAGCCTGTTGCTCAATAAACGAGTTCTGCCGACCTCATATGAGAGTGCAGTCTCCCTCCGTCGATTCCTAACAAGTGGTGACCCCGACGTGATACTGTCGGCGTGAAACTACCGAGGAATAAAAAACGGAGTAAAGATCCCAGGTCCCGACTCGCGAATAAGGACGATCAAAGCACCTCGTCGCAGGCGACTACAGTGCCGGATCCCACGGGTGAAATTACACAGTGGCTGGAAGCTAACGGTGGGAGCGAGAGGTGAGCAATTGCTGTCGCTAACCACTGGTAATCAAGGTTGTGTAGATTCATACTTTAATTATGCAAAGACAGGCAGCTTTGACGCTGCTAACTCAGTTTTTGAAGCAGAGGGGGGTTAAGGAGAAGGAGATAGATTTCAAAAAAGAGTTGCCGGCTTTAATAACTTACGGCATATCTAAAGGCTGTTTTGTGAACCCTAACACCGTTCATGAGTTAGGAGAGTGGAGAAAATTAGGGGATATCATCTGGGATGCTGTGCTAGACGATGATAAAACTGCGAAAAAGATGGGAAAACATTGGCAAGTGGTTCATAATGCATTGTTACAGCATTCTATAGAATTGCGTGCAGCTAAGGCGGCACATGAAACTACAGCTAAAAATCAATCCTATTTAGATCACATGGGCTTGACCGAGACTCCACCTCCCCCGAGGTTCACCTCATTTATGATGTCTTCGGCTGCCGCAGAGGCACCAGTCCCGTTAGCACCCCCAGAGGAGGAGCTTCCTCCTCCACCTGCCGATTTAGTGGCTAGTGCGGAATCGCCTCCACCGCCCGTGGAGACGAGTTCTAAACCCCATGTAATGGCGGATAGTGCTAATGAGCAGGACAAGTTACGCGCGGAACTGCATGAGCGCGGGCTGATGTGGAAAACGCTTGCGGCAGAAAGACTAAAAGAAGGTGGAGGGGAGTTAATGGAAGGGCTTGCACAAGCTTTTCCAGTGGTCTATACGCCCGCTGATAATGGAAACATTCAAGTCACATTAACTAAATTAGATTGGAAACTGCTAACACAATTAAGAGCGACAGTTGCAGAAAGTGGGTTGCAGGGTGAGCCGACACGGCAAATGCTTGACTATATGTTTAGTACATTTTCTTTGTTGCCAGTTGAATGCCAAAGTATTATGGAATTGATTTGTACACCATCGCAGCAACTTTTATGTCAGGGACATTGGCAGGGTGAGGCACAAGCAGCGGTTAATGTGCAGAGACAGGCAGGCGATCCGTTGCATGGGATAACCTTAGAGGAACTTATGGGGTGGACACCGTATTATACTGCGGAGGCACAAGCCATGCTAGGACCAGATAAGATAGAGGAAGCAATGAGAGTTTTTAGAAGGGCGTTGTCTAAAGTAAAAGATCAGGGAACTCCTACCTATGTTGGCATAAAGCAAGGTCCCGAAGAGCCGTTAGCACAATTTGTTGATAAAGTAATTAATGCGATTACAAAAGCTGGAGTTAGTAATTTTATGCATGGTGCACTTCTAAAACAGTGTATCCAACAGAATGGCAATGCCCAAACTAAATCAATCATAGCATCTATGGGCGGTAATTGGACAATAGAAGAGGCTTTAGACCGTGCAGCTCAAATTCCGCAGGGACCAATGGCATTTGTAGTTGAGGCAATAAAAGAAATTAGTTCAAAATTAGATAAGGTAACCATTGGGCCAGAATCAATGCAGGCTATGGCAGCACTTGCTCCTCTTTCGCAACCCTCTCGGCCAATTGCTCGAAGTCGAGCTATAATTTGTTATCGATGTGGGAATCCTGGTCACACCAGAAAAGAGTGCCGCACAAAGTCCGTGTGGTGCAACAATTGCCACAATAATTCGCACAGCACAAAAGCCTGCAAGCGCGGCAATCAGCCGTCGGGAAACGGACAGAGCAGCGCGAGAAGCGGAGGCCGCGCCCAGACACAAGTTACCATCGCACAGCCTCAGAACCACCAGCAATCCAACCCTCTCAGCTTCGGCCCGCCACCTATGGAAGCATCGGATTGGACCTGGCAGCAGCTCCACGACAAGATGCACCTGCTACTACAAATGACTCTGGGAATGATGGTGATCCTACCGACAGTCTTGCCAATGACAGCGATAGAGAAGAGGCAGAATATGTGGGTAACTTGGGCTAATGTCACACATAACCCAGAATTCTGTTTGAGCATGCAATCAGCTACTGATCCCTTTAAAACGTGTTTAGTCGGGATTCCTATAACAGACGTAACAGAATTTCTTAGTTTTTCCAACTATACTACGTATAATGTGTCCCAACCAGTCGACTGTATAGCTAATCTCACAGCTCACATAATCAATAACTTGAACGTAACCCTTTCATGGGACCCACAAGAATTAGAACTCCTGGGGTCCCAATCCATTGGTAACAATACGGAAAATTGGACCCAAACCTGCTTTGTGTTTGGAAATCAATATCAGATAGTTCGATTAGGGAAAGGACCTATACTCAGGGTAAGCGACTGGACGGGCTGGACACGAGTTGACCCTTTAAACGAAAAGAGTTATAAGTTTGCAAACGAAGGTGATTATTGCGGAACTGATCATACTAGACAAAAAGGGCTAGGGGCTTGGGGGGCAGAAAAAAACGAAGGGCAGCGAGAAACTATATGGAATAACAAGACTGCTAAGGCTTTTCCTCCAGACATATTTTTAATATGTGGAGATAGAGCTTGGCAGGGCATTCCTAGCAATGCAGTAGGAGGGCCATGCTATTTAGGAAAATTAACACTATTAGCTCCCAATCATCGAACATGGCTCAATATAACATCAAGGACAAGCCATAGAAGTAGGAGAGCTGCTGTCCACCACCTAGACCCCAACTGTAATGACGAAGTAAGTTTATGGTCTGCCACTGCTCGAGTGTTTGCTTCTTTTTTAGCACCAGGAGTAGCAGCCGCCCATGCCCTTAGAGAAATTGAGAAATTAGCCTGTTGGTCAGTTAAGCAGGCGAATGTAACCACGGAGGTGCTTAGCGAGTTATTGCTTGATCAAAATAGCTTAAGACATGCCTTACTGCAAGATCGCGCGGCTATAGATTTTTTGTTGTTAGCACAAGGCCATGGGTGTGAGGATTTTGAAGGAATGTGTTGCTTTAATCTTTCTGATAATAGTGAATCGATTCACAAACAACTTAATTGGTTAAAAGAGCACACCGATAAGATCACTGTTAATGACAATCCCTTCGACAAATGGCTATCTTCCTTATTTGGGGGATTAACACCATGGCTGCTTTCACTTGTTAAAGAAGGTTTGCGTTGGTTAGGAATATTGTTAGCAATTATAATTGTTGTAAAAATTGCTTTTACTTGTGTAATGAAAAATGTAAATCGAATGTCTCAAGAACTTATGCTTGCCATACCAAAAGAAAACGGGGGAGATGTGGAGCCATATCTGCAACAGTGGATAACAGAACGAGGCCTCAAGGACATTACGACCTTGAAACCTGCAAGCCATGGACTAAAAGGAGCTGGGTGCAGCAAGTAAACAGCAAGAGAAGATGTTACAAAAATGTTTCAAGTTAACTGTTTGGGACTTTCCAGGGGAGGGTTTTGGCTTTAAATGTTGCAGTAACCAATAAGGAGCTCAGCTTTGCACTATGTATGAGCTCATTAGTAAGTGTATAAAAAACGCAGCCTGTTGCTCAATAAACGAGTTCTGCCGACCTCATATGAGAGTGCAGTCTCCCTCTGTCGATTCCTAACAGAAGAGAACATGTCCTATACTCCACCTGCACAGGCCCATGTCTCGGCCATTAGAAGCAGATGTTTCCCCACCCAAGAGAAAGACAATGGAAGGTACATACCATGGGGTACCCTATGGTTCTACCTCCGTGACCACAGAGAAGACATGAGGAGGTGGGATGGAAAACCCAATGCCTCCCTAGCTGCACGAGTACAGCAGCTGCAAGGGAAGATGACCATGAAAGGGGAGTTGTCCAAGAAAAATGTCGCTCCAGTTTCCAGTCGGAAGTCCCCCAGGCAGAATAGAATGTCCGGTCGTATGCCTGACCCTCTTGAGGGGACCTCTGAGCCATTCCTACAACAAGAGTCATTCCTAGAACAAAAGAGTGATGCTGAGCAGGATTAGAGGGGCCCTGCCTCCAGCCAGGCGGAGGAAAGGGATAGTCAGATTTACTGGATGGTATGGATCCGATGGCCTGGCACATCAGACCCACAAGAATGTAAGGCCTTGGTAGATTCTGGCGCACAATGCACCCTGATGTCATCAAGCTATAGTGGGGTTGAACCCATCTGTATCTCCGGAGTGACAGGGGGATCCCAACAGCTGACCCTATTGGAAGCTGAAGTGAGCCTAACTGGGAAGAACTGGCATAAACACCCCATTGTGACTGGTCCAGATGCCCCGTGCATCCTGGGCATAGACTATCTCAGGAGAGGGTACTTTAAAGACCCAAAAGGGTACCAGTGGTCCTATGGTATAGCTGCCCTGGAGGAAACTGAACAATTGTCCACCTTACCCGGCCTCTCAGAGGACCCTTCAGTGGTGGGGTTGCTGAAGGTTGAAGAGCAGCAAGTGCCAACTGCTACATAGATGGTGCACTGGCGGCAGTACCGCACCAACCAAGGTTCCCTGGTCCCCATCCAGCAGCTAACCCGTCAACTAGAAAGCCAGAAGGTGATTAGCAAAACTCATTCACCCTTCAACAGCCCTATATGGCCAGTGAGAAAGTCTAATGGCGAATGGAGACTAACCGTGGACTACCATGGCCTGAATGAAGTTACGCCAGCGATGAGTGCTGCAGTGCCTGACATGCTAGAGATCCAGTATGAACTGGAGTCGAAGGCAGCCAAGTGGTACACCACAGTCGACATTGCTAATGCATTTTTCTCCATTCCAATAGCACCAGAGTGCAGGCCACAGTTTGCGTTCACTTGGAGGGGCATCCAGTATACCTGGAATCGATTGCCCCAGGGGTGGAACCATAGCCCCACTGTTTGCCATGGACTGGTCAATACAGCACTGGAGAGAGGTGGGGCTCAAGAACACCTGCAGTACATTGATGACATCATTGTATGGGGGGACACAGCTGAAGAAGTCTTTGAAAAAGGAAAGAAGATAACTGGAATCCTTCTGAAGGCTGGTTTCACCATAAAGCAAAAGAAAGATAAGGGGCCTGCAAAGGAGATTCAGTTCCTAGGAATAAAATGGCAAGATGGGCGTTCCCACATCCCAATGGAGGTGATAAACAAGATAGCAGCCATGACCCCACCAACTAGTAAAAAGGAGACTCAGTCTTTCCTGGGTGCTGTGGGGTTCTGGAGGATGCACATCCCAAACTACAGCCCGATTGTGAGCCCTCTCTGCCACGTGACCCATAAGAAGAACCATTTTGAATGGGGCCCTGAGCAACAGCAAGCTTTTGAACAAATTAAATGGGAGATTGCTCAGGCAGTAGCCCTTGGGCCAGTCTGGGCAGGACAAGAGGTTAAAAACATGCTCTACACCGCAGCCGGGAAGAATGGTCCTACCTGGAGCCTCTGGCAGAGAGCACCCGGGGAAACCCAAGGGTGACCTCTGGGCTTTTGGAGCCAGGGATACAAAGGCTCTGAAGCTAACTATACACCAACTGAAAAGGAGATACTGGCAGCATACGAAGGAATTTGAGCTGCCTCAGAAGTGATCGGCACTGAAACACCCCAACTGCCGGTGCTGGGCTGGATGTTCAAAGGAAGGGCTTCCTCTACACATTATGCAACAGATGCCACGTGGAGTAAATGGGTTGCGTTGATAACACAACGAGCTCGAATAGGGAACCCCAGCCACCCAGGAATACTGGAGGTGATCACAAACTGGCCAGAGAGCAAAGATTCTGGGATGTCACCAGAGCAGGAGGTGACATGTGCTGAGAAGGCCCCACCATATAACGAGCTGCCAGACGAAGAGAAGTGATATGCCCTGTTCAGTGATGGGTCTTGTTGCATTGTGGGAAAACATCAACAATGGAACGGTGCTGTGTGGAGTCACACATGACGAGTTGCTGAAGCTGCTGAGGGGCAAGGTGAATAGAGCCAGTTCGCAGAGGTGAAAGCCATCCAGCTGGCTTTAGATATTGCTGAGCAAGAAAAGTGGCCAGGGCTCTATCTCTACACTGACTCATGGGTGGTGGCAAATGCCCTGTGGGGGTGGTTGCAGCAGTGGAAACAGAACAACTGGCAACGCAGAGGTAAACCCATCTGGGCCACTGAAGTATGGCAGGATATTGCAGCTCGGGTGGAGAACCTCGTCATGGAAGTGCACCATGTGGATGCCCACGTGCCCAAAAGTCGGGCCACTAATGAGCATCAAAACAACGAGCAGGCGGACCAGGCTGCCAATATCAGATTGGCTCAGGTGGATTTGGACTGGCAGTGTAAGGGTGAATTGCTTGTAGCCCGGTGAGCCCATGAGACCTCGGGCCACCAAGGTAGAGATGCAACATACAGGTGGGCTCGAGATTGAGGGGTGGACCTCACCACTGACACCGTCGCAGAGGTCATCCACGAATGTGAAACGTGTGCTGTAATCAAACAAGCCAAGCAGTTAAAGCCCCAGCGGAATGGAGAATGACGGCTGAAATATAAATATGGAGAGGCCTGGCAGATTGACTACATCACACTGCCACAGACTCGCCAAGGCAAGCGCCATGTGCTCACAATGGTGGATGCAACCACTGGATGGCTGGAAACGTATCCAGTGCCCCATGCCACTGCCCAGAACACCATCCTGGGCCTTGCAAAGCAAGTCCTGTGGCAACATGGCACCCCAGAGAGAACTGAGTCGGACAACGGGACTCACTTCCGAAAAAACCTCATAGACACCTGGGCAGAAGAACATGGCATCTAGTGGGTCTACCACATTGAAGTGCTGGGGTCTGAACCCCAAGCCCTGAATTAAAATTGACATATGGGTGGTTCCCACAATCCTTGAAAAGGAGAGGATGAGTTTGCCTTTTGGCTTTCCTCCAATGTGCCACTGACCTTGTAGGAAAAGCCCTTGGGTAAACAAGCCCCAGGTGCCCCACATTGGGTAAATGAGTGCCAGGTGTCCTGCTTTGGGGATAAAAGCTGGGACCACTTGCAGGAAGGGTGGAGTGTCTCTCTGTGAGGTGGATGCAATTTGCAGAGTTGCCCTGTTGCGGAAGGACTTTCTGGTTCTCCCTGCAACTGGGCCCCTGTCAGGTTTGGCATTTGCAAATGCGGGCTTTGTGGGGGAACAATATGTGGCTACTTCTATCCTATATGATCAGGGTATTGACTTGGTTGTCTCCCGTCTCTTCTATGGGAGACTTTGTTTCTTTGTTTATTCTACCTATTATTGGTCGTGCTGTGTTGTTCCTGGGGTTGATGTCTATTATGTGTGATCTGTTTGACTTGTTTGTGCCCCCAGCGATCACTCATATGTACTGACTTTTTTGTATACAATAGAAATTAATTACTGGTTCGTTCTACTGCTGGCTCCATCCTTTGTGCTAGGCCTAGTAATTGGCAAAACACCCATTCCCTACCACGCGCCAGCGTCTGGAAAAATTGAATGCTATAATGGACTGCTAAAAACTGCATTAAAAGCAATGAAAGGTGGAACCTTCAAACACTGGGACACACGTCTCGCAAAGGCCACCTGGTTAGTTAACACAAGAGGATCTGCCAATTGAGCTGGCCCAGCTCAGTCAAAACTTCGATGTACAGTAGACGGGGATAAAGTCCCTGTAGTGTGCTTGAGGTTCAAGAGTGGCTTTTGTCCCGATCTGTACTCTCATGTTGTATCCTTGCTGTATATCTCATTTTGTACATTATTATCTCTGTTTTTGTTATTGCTGTTGTTCGGTCTGTTGTTGTTGCACTGCTGTATTAAATCCTCCTTATCTCAACCCCGGTGGTTTGTATTTTACTCCCTGTCCTGTCCATGTCAAGGGTGGGGGAGGGGCAGTGGCAACATGGTCTCGGGTCCTGGCAGGGTCTAAACCACCACAGAGCATCAGGTGGTAGAATAACTGCTCCAGTTTAGCCCTGGGTACTGGCTAAACGTAGACGATGTATTTTATGATTATGGATTAGTGCACAGAACTGGCTTCCATCTTTAGGCAGTTAGGCTTCCTTGTATGCTGCCATTGGAGACTCCTGTTTACTCCAGTTAATGAAGTCCTTAAGTATCTCGAGGGTTTCTCCAACAAAAAGAAAATCCATGACAGATATTTGTAATAAAATGAATGGTATAAGGTGTTGCCTTTATATAGTCAGAACAGGATAACTTTTTTTTTGCTTTGTAATTCTGTTCAGAAATGTCTTTTTCCTTTTATTTAGCCATTTTGGCATACAAAATACTTAAATATTCACATACTTTTACATTTATTTTTTTTTGTGAATCTGGTAAAGCAGTGGTTTGCAAAGTAGTGTTTGGGCTCTCATGCTGTTTTGTGAAGTCAGAGTGAACTTACATTTTCCAGAATTTTCAATTGAAAAATTGGTTTCAAACCTGTCTGGTTTTCTGAAAAAATGTAAAAGCAATTGTTTGGTCCAAGCTGTCTGGAAGCCTGTATGCTGGAGTGTTACTGCCTTAAAACAAAATCTTATTTTTATGCTTTTTCTCAAGTTTATGTACTTCTGATAAGCTATATTTATTATCAGAAATATAATGTCTAGATGGTAGTTTTCCCCAAATGTTTGAGGAGGAACCTGTTTGTTGCGTTCTCTCTAACAATTGAAATCTCCCTAGTAATTTACTGCATCAGCTAAGCATGATGCAAGTTTAACTTATAGCAAAATAAGCTAGTGGGTAATCTAGCAAGAGCACAGAATGTGACAGTGCTTTCACATATTAAAAAAAATATCTTGAAAGGTTCAGAAAACAAATTACACTAGACATCATATTATATTATTTTCATGTCAAGGCAAACAAGAGCAGCCCCACTTCCTGTGGTAGTGCCAGACAAGTGGAATGATAACAAGTGAACATAATGATCTTTGTTAAATGGTGGTCTGCAACTTTTGTCAGAAAATTTTGGGTAAAATACCACAAAATAAATTGGGGAGAAGGAGTAGAAGCTGAATTTTAACTAACTTTGAATTCAGTTCTGCATAGTCTGAAGTTGAGAGGCTTAATGACCTGAACTTTCATTTACTCTGGGCAGGTGTACAGAGGAGAAATCCACTAATGGCTATCATAAACCTCAGTGTTAACATCAAGTCTTCCCTTCTCAGCTTCAGAATAAAAACCTTCATTACACCTATCCCTTGGCATACACCCTAGCAGGAATAGTTTTTCTGGGACACTTTTGGTAAAAGGTCTTTTTTCATGGCTGACCAAGGTTTCAGCATGTATGCAAGATGCTAACATCTGAGGCTTCTTACTGCCTTGAAATGAAAATGCTTTAGTTCAGCTCTGTTATTTCAGGAATAGTTTTGACTACTTATTTTGGCATTGTGTTTACATGTCATTTCTCACCTTGTATAATGTCAGAAACTGCTAATGTCTTGTGTAGGATTTTAGGAACTCTCTTTAGTCTTCTAGCAATGCTTTTAATTAACAGGCTAAGAGCTGTATAGGAGGACCAAACATTAGCAAGAGATTCCTATTCAATAACAGTAGTGCCAGAACTGGCATAAGCTGTATACCGTGAAACTTGAAGTGTGTCTTCCAGCTCTCTTGCTCTCGCTTCTCCTAAAATGTGATTTTTGTAAATGTATTCTGCGTACCTTAAGGTGTTCTGACAATATGAGAGGTTGTTTTTAAGAAATCCCTTACAAAGAATTCAATATAAACCAATTTTAAGACTCCAATTGAAGGGTGACATGGTTATTTGGGACAAATAGGCAACCATAATGAAAGGATATAAGAGGATTTGCAGATAACCCGAAATCAGTGTTTCTGAATACCATCCCAAATGCTCATTTGGAACCAATACTTTACTTGAATTTAGGTCACTGGACTCAATTCACAGTATATTTTGTTAAATTTAAGTCCATCAGAGAATGTCACTCTTGATCTAATAGACTCTTCATGCTCTGGGGAATCTCACATGTATTTTATAGCGTTTGTTTTTGTTATCTCTATTTTGTTCTTGTTTTCTCTAATCCTTTTGTGTTTTGATACAAATCTCTCATTGGTTATACAGAGTTTGATGCTTGAAGTGCATGAAAGAATATGTTATTTGGTGAGCTTACAGGTCAAATTAAGTAGTGAGACATGCAGAAGGGAGAGCACTAGATCTGGAAATAATTTGAAGGGATACTGATAAAAGGGTACTCACCTTCCTATTGCTGTGTTGAAGACTGAATCAAAACTTGTGCAATATGCGTATGCTTAGTATATAAGCATTTCTACAAGACTGTAATGTTCTATTCCATGTATAAAGAATACTAAGTCCCCTACTTTAAAAAATGTCACTGCTATGTACACTGTCTGTGTGCTCATGATAAAATCTGGAGTTTAAGATTAGTATCTGTTTCAAATATACTTCTTTGAGAAGACTGGAAAAGGTGGAACATAACCCCCATTTTTAAAAGGGGAAAAAAAGAAGACCCAGGGAACTACAGGCGAGTCAGTCTCACCTCTATGTCCGACAAGATTATGGAGCAGATCCTCCTGGAAACTATGCTAAGGCACATGGAAAATAAGGAGGTGATTGGTGACAGCCAACATGGCTTCACTAAGGGCAAATCATGCCTGACAAATTTGGTGGCCTTCTATGATGGGGTTACAGTGTTGGTGGATAGGGGAAGAAAAACTGATGTCACCTACCTGGACTTATGCAAAGCATTTGACACTAACCTGCATGACATCCTTGTCTCTAAACTGGCAAGACATGGATGTGACAGATGGACCACTCAGTGGATAAGGAACTGGCTGCATGGTTGCACTTGGAGAGTAGCAGTCTGTCCTGGTTTTGATGGGCTAGAATTATAGAATAAATTTTCTGTTCAGGAAAGCTGTAGTTTTGAGAAGACTACAGCACCCAATTCTGTGAGAACAAAGTTGATAAGACACTTTGTTTTAGTTTGTGGCCAGCCATGGTATGCAGGTTTCTATAGTGGTCAAGGTCTTTAGTGGTTTCAAGCTAGCCAGGTGCTCAGGCCAGGAGGAACGAAAGCCAGGGCAGCTGACCCAGACTGGCCAACAGAAGTATTCCATACCATAAATGTCACTCTCACTATAAATTAGAAAGTTTGCTGGGGAAGTGACATGCTCTTTCTCTCTTGCTCAATGGCCGCTGTCCCTGGAGGGTCTCACCTGTTGCTCGGCTCCTGGGGCCTACTCTCCCATTTGCTGTGACCGTACCGCGCTTGCTGGAGCTGTGGTGCTCACAGTGTTTGAAATCAGCACTCACTGCTGCTAGTGCACAGCTCATGACCACTGTACTGTTTGGATATAACCTCTTGTGTTTCATATTAGTGTACATAACCATGTATCAGTACAGGCTGGGGGCTGAGCTGTTGGAGAGCAGTGTAGGGGAAAGGGACCTGGGGGTCCTGGTGGACAGCAGGCTGAGCATGAGCCAGCAATGTGCCCTCACAGCCAAGAAGGCCAATGGTATCCTGGGGTGCATTAAGAGGAGTGTGGCCACCAGGTCGAGGGAGGTTCTCCTCCCCCTCTACTCTGCCCTGGTGAGGCCTCATCTGGAATACTTTGTCCAGTTCTGGACTCCACAGTTTAAGAGGGACATGGAATTACTAGAAAGAGTCCAGTGCAGGGCCACTAAGATGATGAAGGGTATGGAGCATCTCCCATATGAGGAGAGGCTGAGGGAACTGGGCCTATTTAGCTTGGAGAAGAGGAGGCTGAGGGGGGGATCTCGTTAATGCTTATAAATATCTAAAGGGCAGGTGTCAGGAAGATGGGGACAGACTCTTCTTGGTGGTGTCCAGTGACAGGACAAGGGGCAATGGACACAAACTGGAACACAGGAGGTTCAATCTTAACATAAGAAAACACTTCTTTACTGTGAGGGTGACAGAGCACTGGAACAGGCTGCTCAGAGAAGTTGTGGAGTCTCTGTCTCTGGAGACATTTAAAACTTGTCTGGACGTGTTCCTGTGTGATCTACTCTAGATCCTGCTCTAGCAGGGAGGTTGGACTAGATGATCTTTGGAGGTCCCCTCCAACCCCTACCATTCTGTGGTTGGGATTACTATTTGTTCTTTGTTATTATTTTATTAAATCTGTTTCCATTTCAACCCATGGGTCTTCTTTATCTGATTCCCCTTCTCTGGTGGGGAGGGGTCATCAGGTGATAGAGCAACTGTCTAAACCAAGACAGTTTATTTGGAGCTCAATAAACAGATTCAGAACAAGCAGTCGCTATGTTGGTGTGGCTGAGACAGTCTCTGGGCAGAGTTCTCTGGTATTTCTTTACAGAGTTGTTGGAGCTGTGGGAGGCTTTATCACTGTTACGGGTGTTGTGCAGTTTATAATTTCTGAGCGTGGGGTTAAATGCATCGCTTTTCTATGTTGTTTGGCATTACTTTTTGCTGTTATGGGTTTTACTGTAATTGTGCCGGTTCTTTTTAAGCTGTGGAATATTAGGGAGTGTGGTGCGAAGCGAAGCAACGGCGACGGCTTCCTCCGCGTACTTTGGACACCCTCTAGTGGGCACTGATTATAGCTACACCCTTGGTTTTATTTCGGGTGGTCAAGCTGGGGGGAAGATATCTTGTGGTTTTTTTCTTTTCCTTCGACGTTAATTTCAACGGCTTTTGAGAATTTTGAATACCCTTGGGATGTTTCAACCACCTTGCTCATTTTGTTATGCCTTTTGAATGTCTTGGTTTTACTTAGGGGGTAGGCATTATAGATCAGTGAGCACTACAGCTACTCAGACTCCGCTGCCTCTCCTGGCAGGCACCACGGAGGCTCAAGCCCTGCAGGCCCCCAGGGCAGGCACTGCAGGCATTCACAGAATCACAGAATAGCTTTGGTTGGAAGAGACCTCTAAGATCATCAAGTCCAACCATTAACCGAACACTGCCAATTCACCACTAAACCATGTCCCTTAGCACTTCATCTACAAGTTTCTTAAGTACCTCCAGGGATGGGGACTCGACCACTGCCCTGGGCAGCCTGTTCCAATGCCTGACAACCCTTTAAGTGAAAAATCTTTTCCTAATGTCTAATCTAAAACTCCCCTGGCACAACTTGAGGCCATTACCCCTCGTCCTATCACTAGTTATCTGGGAGAAGAGACTGACCCCTGCCTCGCTACACCCTGCTTTCAGATAGTTGTAGAGAACAATGAGGTCTCCCCTCAGCCTCCTCTTCTCTAGACTAAACAACCCCAGTTCCCTCAGCCACTCCACATAAGACTTGTGCTCCAGACCCTTCAACAGCTTCGTTGCTCTTCTTTGGACATGCTCCAGCAGCTCAGTGTCCTTCTTGTAGTGAGGGGCCCAAAACTGAACACAGTATTTGAGGTGCAGCCTCAGCAGAGCTGTGTACAGGGGAACAATCACTTCCCTAGTCCTGCTGGTCACACCATTTCTGATACAGGCCCTGCGAGCCCTCCAGGCAGGCGCCACAGGCGCTTGGACCCTGGCAGCCCTCTGGGAAGGCACCACAGACAGTCCCCAAGAGCCCCCAGGGCAGGCACTGGAGACACTCAGTCCCTGCCAGCCCCCAAGTCAGGTGCCACAGCTGCTCAGACCCCACGAGCTCCCATGACAGACACCGCAACTGCCCCAGTCTCAGCAACTGGCACTGCTGATACTCAGACCTTGTGAGCCTGTTGTAGTCCCCGAGCCACCAGCTGGGATGGCTGGGGAACCAGGGGGCTCAGCAGCTCGGTGGTGGGTGAATTCAGAGATCTAACACCCCCCACAAGTCAGCTGGCCAGGATCCTCCTCACCTGGTCTTGTGACCTGTGTGAGGAAGGTCCCCCTGGTTGGTCAGCAGCCAGACAGTCACTCTAACCTTAGGTCATACCACATTGGCCTTCAGCTGTTGCCCCTCCCCTGTCTGTGTCCCTTGATAAAGAAGTCGGCGGGCGGGGCCCGTCCTCTTGCTACCTGGCCAGCCTGCGTGCCGGTCAGAATAAACACCGGATCCCTCGCAAGAGCCATCTCTGGACTCTTTACTTCTGATACCGCTAGAGCTAGCAAGCTCTGTGTGGGCTTGGCCGCATGCCTCCATCGCACGGGTGAGAGAGAAGCTGTATGCGAGGTGCCCGGACACCGCCAGGAGTTCCTGAGCCAGGAATTCTTAGGGAAAAGCAACAGTTTTCTCCACCAGCCAAGCCACACAGCGGCAAGTGGCGCCCAACGTGGGGCTGTCTGTACACCCCATTGAAACGTCCTCGGTCTCTCTGCGAGATTGAGTGCCGTCTCTGGGACAGCTGCACCCCCTGATAACAGCCATCTAGGTTTTTTTCAGGGTAGCTGATACTCTTTTGCTGTTTTGGACGCAAGGAACCGGCTAAAATATCAGAAGACTGGCCTGAAAGGTTTTTTTGACCTTTGAAGATCCCAGGAGTGTGAGTGGAACTTCGCTTGTGTCTCCTTTTGATTTTTTTTTTTCTCTCTTTTCCTTTCAGTGCTGGGTGAGTTCTTTGGGTTAGGATGGGGGGTAAATTATCCTATCCCAAATCAGACGTGTATTCTCTAGTTAAAAGCAATCTTAAACTAGGGAAATTATGTTTTTCTAAAAGGAATTTAAAATGTTTTGTACATTGGCTGTTCAAATATTTCCCAGATATTTCCACAGCCTCGGTCCGGTCCCTTGAATTTTGGACAAGGTCAGGGAAAAGCTAACTTTAATCAGGCAATCAGGAGATAATTCTGTACAGAAATTTTTCCCTCTGTTGATAGTTATATATAAATCTGTTCAAATTTCTGCAACTGGGTTGGGAGGTTTGGGAGGTTCGGGGCCGCACGTGTCTGTCACCCCCGTGTCCTCCCCTCCTCCCTACATCCCCCCCTTTCCTGTCCCCCGGGAGATTTCAGAAGAAACCCCACGACAGGGCACTAGCCCCGCGGTCTCTTCCGAGCTCTCCCGGTCCCCGGGGCGCGCAGAGCCTGATCACCTCCGCGCAGAAGCCCCCCAAACCTTCCCCCCCACCCTGAAATACCCCTCTGTATCGGGTCCGGCTGCTGGCCAAGATGGTGCAGACCGCGTGGCCGGCAGCCCGGCACAGATGTCGCAAGCTACTTTGTATCTACCCGCGCCCACGGGGTCCCACGGCCACTCCGTAGCCCCGCCCCCTGCGCCGCTCTCCGCCTCTGAACCTCCCCCCGCAGCCGTGGCCGTGACGCCATCGGCCCCTCCCCTCTCCACCGGGACATCCTCTGCGGCCGCGGGCCCTACCCCTACACCCGCCCCCTTCCCCGCGGGTGCCTCCCCGATGGCCCCCCCCTCCTCGGCTTCCACTGCAGCCGCTTTGAACCCTGCCAGCAGCGGCTGTGCCGGGACCTGCCCTCCCCCGTGTTGGACCTCCGGATCCGCCAGCACGGGGCCGGGGCCGGCCCTGCCTCATGTCGGCGCGCCTCGCCCCGCGGGTAGCGGCGGGGAACTGCAGCCCCTTATGCTTCCCGGCGCCGGCGTGCCCGCACACCCCCCTTCCCCCCCCCACCTGCCCCAGGTAACCCGGCGGAACCGTGCCAGAGCCCCCTCTCCGTCTTCGGGGGAGGGAGGAAGTGATTTCTCAGATTCGGAAGACCCTTGGGTCGATATTTGCTGCCAGGTCGCAGAGGGAGGGGATTGGGATTTGGCAACTAGGATAAATGTTATTGTAGCCCCTGTCTCTTACAACAGAACGGGGGGGGGAACCCTAGGTGGGAACCAATTTCTTTCCAACAATTGAAAGAACTATGCAAAGCAGGGAAAGATTTTGGACGGGATTCACCCTACTTTAAAAGCTTAATTCAGGCTACCTTCACTGCCAATACCTTGGTCCCACATGACATTAAGAATATTATGGAATGCCTCCTCTCCCCTGCAGAATACATGCTTTGGGAAAGGATGTGGAAAAAGCAACTGCGGGAACTTGTCTTATGTTATCAAAGAGACCCTAACAGAAAGAACCTAACACTGGAAAATCTTTTGGGTGAAGGTAACCTGACAAAACCCCAGGACCAAGCACGGCGCCTTCCTGAACTGGTCCTGGGGGACATTAAAAGAGCAGCTGAAAAAGCATTGTTACTAACTCCCAGTGACTCTGCCCCTGCACATAACTTTTCTACCATAAAACAAGCAATAGATGAGACTTTTATAAATTTCATAAATCGCCTCAAATCTGCAGTAGAAAAACAAACTGACCGATTGGACATTCAAAACACATTGTTAACTGCAGTGGCCATAGAGAGAAGCTGTATGCGAGGTGCCCGGACACCGCCAGGAGTTCCTGAGCCAGGAATTCTTAGGGAAAAGCAACAGTTTTCTCCACCAGCCAGGCCACACAGCGGCATGAGCCCCCACGGCAGGCACCACAGCTACCCCAGAAGGTGCTCAACTTTCTGCAACAGGTACTGCAACTACTCAAGTCCAGGCCACACCCGTTGTACTGACCAGACTTCGGTGACAAGTACTGCAGTTATTCTGACCCCAGTGATGGCAGATGCAGCTGACCTAGGGGTTCAATTAGAACCAGTATCAGTTGCCCCTGTACAGAAGAAGAAATATGCTTAAACAGCAGGTCGTGATGGTTAACCAGGAACCGTGCAGGAGAAAGAAACAGAGGTAACCACTCAATCTCTATCCTTAAGTGAGCTGCGAGGTATATGTAAAGATACATAGTTGGTGAGGCAGCAGCAGTGGTGACAAGGACTGAGGTAAGCCCGAGGTGAGGGTTTGACTGCGCTGTGCAGAGGGATTCCTGAGCTCAGGGACCTTCTCCCACTCGCAGCCCGAGCTCCAGCAGGACCAGGAAGTCCACGACAACCAATCAGGTGCGGAAGAGGCGTGTCCAGGAGCTGCGCGAGGGAGATTTTTAAATGCCCCTGGGGAGCGCGAACAACCTGGAGTGGGCAAACAGGGGCGTGGCATGGGGCAGTTTGCCTGGGGCAGTTCGCGCGAGCTAGGGAACTAGGGAGGGGAGCAATATGAGGGCAGTTAGCCTAGCTGATTATCAGTCAACAAGGCGAACAACCAGGACAGGGACAATAGGAACATCAAAGGGCGGGGTGCAGCAGTTTACACAGCAGTTCACACAGGCAGGGTGTGTGGGGTAGACACAGACCCCTCTTGGCTCCAGAGTTAGCTTAACTAAGTGGTTGTTGCCCTCCCAGAGGAGTGTAACTATGGTTTCCACTCAGGCAAAAGCTGCCGCCAGGAGGACTGTGAAAACTCAGACAGAGGTCCCTTCCAGGCATGCGGAGGTCCAGGTTTCCGGCTGCAGGGAGTGCCTGAGCCTGTCAGAGAACAGTAGAGAGAATGGCTGTGTGAAGTGAGAGCAGATCAGGCATCTGCTATGCATGGTGGCAGAGCTGAAGAAGGAAGTGGAGAGGCTGAGGAGTATCAGGGAGTGTGAGAGGGAGATAGACCCTTGGTGTCATGACTCAGCCTCCCTGAAACAGGTCCAACAGTCAGGTGGGGCTCATGATGCAGAGCACTCCTTGCCCACTCTCCGCCTGGCCGTGCGTGATGGCTCACAGGATGGTGAGCAATGGCGACAAGTTCCTGCATGGCATAAGCGGTGTGGGAAGCGTGTCCCTAGGGTAACTGTCCCACCTCCCCAGGTGACCTTGCAAAATAGATATGATGCCCTGCCAGGGGAACCAACCGCAGATGAGGGTGATGGCTCGCCAAAATTGGAGGTGCCACTGAGGCCAAGTCAGACCATGCCTCGCATCAAAACCTCCTCACTTAGAAAAAAAAGGCAGGTCCTAGTCATAGGTGACTCGCTTCTAAAGGGAGTGGAAGGCCCTATATGCAGGCCAGACCCACTTCTTAGGGAAGCCAGCTGCCTCCCTGGGGCCAGGATTAAGGATATAGGGAAAAAACTCTCTACCCTGGTTCGGCCCTCCGATTATTACCCTTTACTGATCTTTCAAGTAGGCAGTGATGAGGTAGTCACCAGAAGTCTAGGGGCAATAAAGAGAGACTTCAGGGCCTTGGGACAGCTGGTTAAGGGATTGGGAGCAAAAGTGGTGTTTTCTTCCATCCCACCAGTTGCAGGGATTGATGAGGGAAACAGGAAGCATAGAATCATAGAATCATTACGGTTGGAAGGGACCTCCAGGGTCATCAAGTCCAACCTTTATCCCATCATATTCCTAACCATTAGACCACTAGACCATGGCCTCAAGTGCCTCATCAACCCATTTTTTGAACACCCCAGGGACGGTGGCCGAGTACAGGGGCACAATCACCTCCCTACTCCTGCTGGTCACACCATTTCTGATACAGGCCAGGATGCCATTGGCCTTCTTGGCCACCTGGGCACACTGCTGGCTCATGTTCAGTCGGCTGTCAATCAACACCCCCAGGTCCTTTTCTGCCAGGCAGCTTTCCAGCCACTCTTCCCCAAGTCTGTAGCGCTGCATGGAATTGTTGTGACCGAAGTGCATGACCCGGCACTTACCCTTGTTAAACCTCATGCAATTGGCCTCAGCCCATTGCTCCAGCCTGTCCAAATCCCTCTGAAGAGCCTCCCTACCCTCAGGCAGATCGACACTCCCACTCAACTTCCTGTCATCTGCAAATTTACTGAGGGTGCATTCGATCCCCTCATCCAGGTCATCGATAAAGACATTAAACAAGACTGGCCCCAAAACCCAGCCCTAAGGGACACCGCTTGTGACCGGTCTCCATCTGGATTTAACTCCATTCACCACAACTCTCTGGGCTCGGCCATCCAGCCAGTTTTAAACCCAGCAAAGAGTCCACCTGTCTAGGCCATGAGCTGCCAGCTTCTCCAGCAGAATGCTGTGGGAGATAGTGTCAAATGCCTTCCTGAAATCCAGGAAGACAACATCCACCACTTTTCCCTCATCCACTAGGCGGGTCACCTGATCATAGAAGGAGATTAGGCTGGTTAAACAGGACTTGCCCTTAGTGAACCCATGCTGGCTGGACCTGATCCCCCTGTTGTCCTGCACTTGCCACGTGTTCTCCCCCAAGATGAACCTTTCCATAATCTTCCCCGGCACCGAGGTCAGGATGACAGGCCTGTATTTCCCCGGATCCTCCTTCCTGCCCTTGTAGATGGGTGTCACATTGGCAAGTCTCCAGTCATCCGGGACCTCCCCCGATAACCAGGACTGCTGATAGATGATGGAGAGAGGCTTGGCAAGTTCCTCTGCCAGCTCCCTCAGCACTCTCAGGTGGATCTCATCCGTCCCCATAGACTTATGGGTGTCTAATTGACTCAGCAGGGCCTTCACTACTATTTCCTGGATTACGAGGGGTTTATTCTGATCTCTATCCCAATTTTCCAGCTCAGGGGACTGAATACCATGAGGATAAGTTGTCTGGCCATTAAAGACCGAAGCAAAGAAGGCATTAAGTACCTCAGCCTTTTTCTCGTCCTTGGTAACAATGTTCCCTTTCGCATCCAATAAGGGATGGCGATTCTCTCTGCATCTTTTTTTATTGTTAATATATTTATAAAAACTCTTCTTATTATCTCTTGCAGCAGTGGCCAGGCTGAGTTCATGCTGAGCTTTTGCCTCCCTAATGTTCTTCCTACACAACCTAACTAAATCCTTATACTCTTCCCGAGTAGCCTGCCCCTTCTTCCAAAGGTGGTAGACTCTCTTCTTACTCCTAAGTCCCAGCAGGAGCTCCCTGTTCAACCATGCCAGTCGCTTTCCCCACCAGTTTGTCTTACGACACCTGGGGACAGCCTGCTCCTGCACCTCTAACAGTTTCTTCTTGAAAAGAGTTCATCCTTCCTGAACTCCTTTGCCCTCTAGGACTGTTCCCCAAGAGACTTTCTCAACCAATATTTTAAACAGGTTGAAGTCTGCCCTTTGGAAGTCCATGGTGAGAGTTTTTCTGCCCCCCCTCCTAACTTGGCTAAGGATCGAGAACTGTGTCATTCATGATCGCTCAGCCCAAGACGGCCTTTGACAACAACATCGCCTACCAGTCCTTCCCTATTCGTGAACAACAGGTCTAACAAGGCACCTTCTCTGGTGGGCTCACTTACCATCTGAGTCAAGAAGTTATCTTCCACGCACTCTAGGAACTTCTCGGACTGTTTTCTCTCTGCTGTGTTATTTTTCCAGCAGATGTCTGGTAAGTTGGAAGTCCCCCACAAGAACAAGGGCCTGCGACTTTGCATCTTCAGCCAGTTGTCTACAGAACAGTTCATCGACCTCTTCGTCTTGGTCAGGTGGCCTGTAGTAGACTCCCAGCAGGATATCCGCCTAGTTCGCCTTCTTCAACTTTATCCATAAACATTTGACTGGCTCATCACGCTTATCAATCTCCATATAGTCTAAACACTCCCTAATATAGAGTGCCACCCCACCGCCCGTTCTACCTTGCCTATTCCTCCTGTAGAGCTTGTAGCCATCCATTGCAGCACTCCATTCATGAGAGTCATCCCACCACGTTTCTGTGATGGCAACTACATCATAGTTGTCATGCTGAACGATGGCTTCCAGCTCCTCCTGTTTATTGCCCATACTGCTTGCATTAGTGTAGAGGCTCTTGAGCTCGGCTGACGACTTCCTTACCATCTGTGGTCTGCCACCTTTGCGTTCAACTCTACCCGGCCCAGTTTTATCCCCTTCCCTCTTCAAAGCTAGTTTAAAGCCCTTTCAATGAGGCCAGCCAGCTCATTTGCTAGGATTCTTTTTCCCTTCTGAGACAGATTAGCTCCATCTGCCACTCGCAGACCCCGCGTAGTATAAAGCTCCCCATGTGAGAAAAACCCAAAATTTTGTCTGTGGCACCAGTCTCTTAGCCACTTGTTTATCAGGTGGGTCTGCCTCCCTCTATCAGTATTCCTCTCTTCCACCAAAGGAATTGAGGAGAACACCACCTGGGCTCCAGATCCCTCAAGTGATCTACCCATGGCCCTGAAGTCATTTTAAATTGTCTTCAGGTTCCTCTCAGAAACCTCATCGCTACTGACTTGGATAACTAATAGTGGGTAGTAGTCCGGAGGCCGGTCGAGACTAGGGAGTTTCTTAGTGATATCCCTAACCCTGGCCCCAGGGAGGCAGCAGACTTCACTGTGGAGCGGATCCAGCCGGCATATGGGGGCTTCTGTTCCTCTCAGAAGGGAGTCACCAACTACAATTACCCTTCTTTTCCCTTTGTTAGAGATAGTCCTAACTCATGGGGGAGACCGACTTTCCTTGGGTGACTCCTCTGATGGACCCTCGTCTCCATTTTGGTCTGTTTGCCCCTCTATTTGCCCCTCCATTTTGAGAGCCCCATACCTGTTCTTCAAGGGTAGCCGGGAAGGGGACGGAGGCTGAGGGGGTTTCGCCTGCCTCGCTGGGCAGGGACCTGTTTCCATTCCCCCTCGTCTCTTAGGTCCTCTTCCTGTACCTGATGGCAAGGGAGGGGGGGATCCTCTCTCTCTAGGGGAGCCTCTACCCACTGCCCTGTCCTCAAGGATGGTAGGGCCTGACTCCACCAGTCTATCTCCCTCTCACACTCCCTTATTGTCCTCAGCCTTTCCACCTCCTCCTTTAGCTCCATCACCAGGCTGAGCAGATCATTCACCTGCTCACAGCGCACACAGCCCCCTGTTCCCAGGGGGATGCTGTGGCATTCCCTGCAGCCTGCTGCCTGCACAACTGCCTCCTTTCCTGGGAGCTCTGTCTGGGTTCTCACATCCAGTTTGGTCTTCCTCTGCCTGGTGGAGACCATTGTTCTTGCAGTGCTAACTGCCCCCAGGAGCTGATCTCTGCAACAATCAGTTGTTAGCACCTCAGCTCCTCGCTCCCCTCCCCAGTTCCAGGCTCCTCAGCGCCTTCTCCACACCCTGCTCGTGGGAACCGCCCCGGGCAAACTGCCGTGCCCCCTCACAGCCCTGCCCCGCTCCTGTTTGCCCGTTCCTGTTCCTCTCTCCCTGGAACTCGAGCTCTGTTCAACTCTCCTGGCTCTCAAAACTCCCGAAATTCGCCTTGTTTTATTGCGATTCCCTGCTCTGCTGCAGGACAGCCCGCCCTCAGGCTGTGTCCTCAGCAAATAACTCCTGGCTCCAAGGCTGGTGCAAGCAGCAGGACTTTGGTTTCTTTGATCATGGGTTGATCTTCAGGTCATCAGACATGCTGGCAAAAGGTGGGGGAAGCCTAACCCGAAGCAGGAGAAGGATCCTAGGACAAGAGTTAGCAGGACTCATTGCAAGGGCTTTAAACTAGGTTTGAAGGGGGACAGGGGTGGAACCAGAATAAATAAAGTGATGCCTGGGAGCAGCATGCCAGTCCTTGTGGGTAATAGGGCTATCAAGTTCTTGCAATCTGTTGTCTCAGTGGAGGTGGGGTATGGTGATCCATGTAGTAGCAAAGACATGAGTGGTAGTGATAGGTTGGAAGCTACAGAAGGGTCTGAGTGTGGTCAGGTGGGAATTAGGGCTTGTCCCCCCAAAAAAGCAGTGGGACAATTAGCCCAGCTGAAGTGCGCCTACACGAATGCACGCAGCATGGGCAACAAACAGGAGGAGCTGGAGGCCATGGTGCAGCAAGAAAACTATGATTTAGTTGCAATCACAGAAACGTGGTGGGAGGACTCGCACAACTGGAGTACTGCGATTGATAGCTACCAACTTTTCAGAAGGGACAGGCAAGGAAGGAGAGGTGGTGGGGTGGCATTCTATGTTAGAGACAAAATTGAATACCTTGAACTCAAAAATGTGAATGACGGTGTGGAGTGTTTCTGGGTAAGAATCAAAGGGAAGGCCAATAAGGCAGGCATCTTGGTTGGAGTCTGTTATAGACCCCCCAACCAGGATGGAGAGGCTGACAAAATATTCTATAAGCAGCTGGCAGAGATCTCGCAATCGCTTGCCTTTGTTCTCATGGGGGACTTAAACTTCCCAGATATCTGCTGGAAATATAACACTGCAGAGAGAGATCAGTCCCAGAGGTTCCTAGAGTGTGTGGAAGACAACTTCCTCACACAGCAGGTAAGGGAGCCAACTACTGGACCTGCTGCTTGTTTACAGAGAAGGTCTTGTGGGGGATGTAAAGGCTGGAGGTCATCTTGGGCAGAGTGACCATGAAATGATAGAATTTACAATTCTTGGAGAAACAAGGCAGGGAGCCAACAGAACTGCCACCCTGGGCTTCCAAAGGGCAGACTTTGGCCTGCTTAGAAGCATGGTTGAGAGTGTCCCTTGGGAGGCAGTCCTGAAGGTCAAAGGTGCCCAGGATGGCTGGTCATACTTCAGGGATGTGAGAAACAAATCTTTGGCCAAAAAAGTTAGCTCAGGTGAGGATCATGGTGAAACAGCTCCGTTTATTCGCGATTGCAATGGCTGGCGTGCCACCCTGTGGCCGAAGTAGAGATGCCCCTTAACAAAAAAGAAAGCCATTAAAGAGTATTTTCTCCTGATGCGGGTTATTCTCTCCTGTTTCTCCATTGGTTGGATACTCCAGGCTGACAGCCTATCCGACGCATTTTATTACAATAAGTTTCCATAAGAGGTTTTTCCGGTTTACATAATAGGTCTTTCTTTTACTGACTGGCTGTTTATGCATAGTTGTGGAATCTGTTAAGTCTGTTGAGTCTGGATGGCAATATTTTCCCAGGTGCCCCTGATCTGATCTATGTAAGACACAACGTTCTGAATAACAAGTTTCTATGCATAGTTCTTGTCCTTCTACATTATGTGGTACCAGGATGTACTGAGCAAGACAGTCTATATACTAGGCTCTTTTCTAATTTGGTACCTCTGTACAAGGCCCTGGGTTTTGGCTCTGTAGTGCTGCACACATCTCTGTGTAAAAACAGAATTTGGTTCTCGCATCCTTCTACGTTATCTGGCACCTGGATGTACAAGGCCTCGGTGTTTTTCTCGATTCTGCAAAAACATGATTCTCACAACTTGTGTTTTTGCAAAGGGTTAACTCTCACAATGAGAAACTCTTAAAAGCACAGGAGAAGGCCATCCCCAGGTCCTGAAAGACGAGCCAGCGGGGAAGAAGACCAGCCTGGCTAAATAGAGAGCTTTGGCTGGACCTCAGGAACAAAAGGAAAGTCTATGGCCTTTGGAAAAGGGGGTTGACAACTTCTGAAAAATACCAAGATGTAGTTAAGCTATGCAGAGGGAAAATTAGAAGGGCCAAAGCTCAACTAGAACTCGACTTGGCCACTATGGTTAAGGATAAGAAGAAGAGGTTCTTTCAGTACCTCAATAGAAAAAGGAAGACTAGGGAAAATGTTGGCCCACTGATGAACGAGGCGGGCACCCTGGTGGTGGAAGACACAGAAAAGGCAGAGGTACTTGTGAGTAACCGACCATCTGGGAGAAAGTTATGTCTACATTGCCAGGATGTCTCAACACTCAGTGATATGTCTCAACATTGTCTGTGCCTGGCATCTCCCTTCCTGCAGCTGGAGATGGACTGTTGTGGGAAACCGCTAGGACCACTCCCCATTCCTGCATCTGAAGGGAGATAAGCAGGACAATTCACACAGATTCTACAAACAGGATGTATCAGTACAAATGCTCCAGCAACAAGGAGGTCTTCAAGAGGAAAACAAAGGAGGGATGGAGATCACTCCTAACGATCCTCGAACGATCCCTGGAGTGATATGCAAAGCAGCGTGTGGCAAAAACCCTCACCCATTGTCAGTGGGTGGAGAAAGAGACTATATCTAGCAAACACAGCTCACAACTAATCCAAAGAAGATCTTCCCCACCAATCAACAACTGGACTTGCGAGACTTCGCTGGATCCGTGGTGGTAACCCCCCCTCTGTGCTCTATCTCTCCTAATACTGCTTATTCTTATATCCCCTTCTTACCTATCACTCTTAAATTTTCAAGTGCACGCAACTTTATAATAAACCACAGAGAGTCTGTGACATTTGACCTTGTTTGTGTCTTAATTTCACCTCTGGGATCAAAACAAATCTCCCTTGGCCTGGACTGGGTCAAGACAGTACTGAATATCTTCTTTGCCTCTGTCTTCACTGCTAAAGCGGTCCCTCTTGAATCCCGAACCATGGAGGCAAGAGGGAAGGTCTGGAGAGACAAAGACTTTCCCACAATAGAGGAAGACTGTGTTAGAGACCACTTGGCCAAACTGGACATCCATAAGTCCATGGGCCCTGATGGGATGCACCTGCGAGTGCTGAGACAGCTGGCAGATGTTATTGCTGGGCCACTCTCCATCATCTTTGAAAAGTCATGGAGAACAGGAGAGGTGCCTGAAGACTGGAGGAAGGCCAACATCACTCCAGACTACAAAAAGGGCAAAAAGGAGGACCCAAGGAACTACAGGCTGGTTAGTCTCACCTCCATCCCTGGGAAGGTGATGGAGCAACTCATTCTGGAGGCGTCTTGACCCAGTTCCGGCCAAGGGAGATTTGTTTTGATCGCAGAGGTGGAACAGTCACTTTCTCCACTCACTGAAAATGGGTGGGCATTTTTGCCACATGCTGCTTCGCATATCACTCCAGGGGTTGCTCAAGGATGGTTAGGAGTTATCTCCATCCCTCCTTTGTTTTTCTCTTGAAGACCTCCTTGTTGCTGGAGCATTTGCACTGATACATCCTGTTTGTAGAATCAGTGTGAATTGTCCTGCTTATTTCCCTTCAAATGTAGGAATGGGGAGTGGTCCTAGTTGTTTCCCACAATAGTCCATCTCCAGCTGCAGGAAGGGGAGTGCCAGGCACAGACAATTTTGAGACATATCATTGAGTGTTGAGACATCCTGGCAATTCTGAGATATCTTTCTCCCAGACTCACAGGAGGTCATCTCCAAACATGTTGAAGAACAGAAAGTTATTGGGAGTGGTCAACATGGATTTACGAAGGGCAAATCATGCTTGACCAATGTGACAGCCTTCTATGATGTTATACCTGGTTGTCTGGATTAGGGGAGAGCAGCAGATGTCATCTACCTTGACTTCAGCAAGGCTTTTGACACTGTCTCCCATAACATCCTCATTAGGAAACTCAGAGAGTGTGGGTTAGATGAGGGGATGGTGAGGTGGATCGAGAGCTGGCTGTGTGGCAGATCACAGAGGGGTGTGATCAATGGAGCAGAGTCAAGTTGGAGGCCTGTAACCAGTGGTGTCCCCCAGGGGTCAATACTCGGTCCGGTCTTGTTCAACATCTTCATCAATGACCTGGACGAGGGGACAGAGTGTATCCTCAGCAAGTTCGCTGATGATACTAAGTTGGGAGGGGTGTCTGACACGCCAGAGGGCTGTGCTGCCATCCAGCAGGACCTGGATAGGCTGGAGAGCTGGGCAGAGAAGAACCTCATGAGGTTCAATAAGGGCAAGTGTAGGGTGCTGCACCTGGGGAAGAAGAACGACAGGCACCAGGATAGGTTAGGGGGGACCTTCTGGAAAGCAGTTCTGAGGAGAAGGATCTGGGAGTCCTGGTAGATAGTAAATTATCCATGAGCTGGCAATGTGCCCTTGCTGCCAAGAAGGCCAATGCCACCCAGGGCTACATAGGGAAGTGTGTGGCCAGTAAGTCGAGGGAGGTCATTCTCCCCCTCTACTCTGCCCTGGTGAGGCCACAACTGGAATACTGCATCCAGTTCTGGGCCCTTCAGTTAAAGAAAGACAGGGACGTACTGGAGAGAGTCTAGCAGAGGGCAACGAGGATGACTGGGGGATTAGAGTCTCTCTCCTATGAGGAAAGGCTGAGAGAGCTGGGACTCTTTAGCCTGGAGAAGGCTGAGGGATGATTTAATTAATGTTTATAAATACCTAAAGGGTGGGTTGAAGGAGGATGGAGCCAGACTCTTTTCAGTGATTCCCAGTGACAGGACAAGGGATAGTGGGCACAAGCTGGAACATAGGAAGTTCCATTTAAATATGAGAAATTACTTCTTTTTGGTGAGGGTGATAGAGCACTGGAACAGGCTGCCCAGAGAGGTTGTAGAGTCTCCTTCTCTGGACATTTTCAAGACTCGCCTGGATGCATTCCTGAGTGATGTGCTCTCGGGGATCATGCTTTTAAGCAGGGGAGTTGGGCTAGATGATATCTGGAGGTTCCTTCCAACTCTGACAATTCCATGATTATTATGATATTAGGAAATATTAGGATATTAGGAAGTATTTCTTCACAGAACAGGATGTTAGACATTGGAATGGGCTGCCCAGGGCAGTGGTAGAGTCCTCATCCCTGAAGGTGTTTAAGAGTTGTGTTGACATAGTGGTCAGGGATATGGTATAGTCGAGGACTGTCAGTGTTAGATTAGTGGTTGGACTCGATGATCTTCAAGGTCTTTTCCAACCTACATGATTCTGTGATTATAGTCGTCATGATGGTGAGAAACTTGTTAATTGGCTACTCTAATGCTGGGATACTGGAGCTGATGGTTTGGACTTAGACGGCAGAGAAGTCAAGCAGTTGGTATCACTGGCTAGAGAAGTGGGCATTGACAGAGGCCTTGCAACACACCCACAATCCCTAAGTCTCTGGAGGCAACTCCTGTTAAGTGTGCAGAACAAGTATCCCTTTAGGGACAATGTCATCTACTACCCAGGCAAGTGGACAACCATTGAGAGAGGTGTTAGGAATTTGAGGCAAACAGCTGTGCAGGAGCTGACAGTACTAGATCCAGATGCAGTCACAATTAATGGACTCATTTGGCACAAGTGGGTACTGATTGCACCACCATCATATGCCAATGTGTACTGGCTTTATTCAGCTGGAAAGAAGATGATACACCAACAGTGGGTGCAATGGATGCTTGAATGTGGTGATATGCAGACAGTCTCTCTTATGCTCCATGGGCCAGTGTCTCAGCTGTGGAAAGATTGTGTGATGGATCCGCAGTACTGCTTGGTCAGATGTTGGACAAATGGTCAGATGGTGTCTCTTCCTCCCTGCAGGCTGATGCCTCAGCTGTGGAAAGACCCTCCAACAAATCTGTGGGACTGTTGGATAGGTTGTTGGAAAAAGTGTCCCAGATAGAGGATAGGTTGGATTCTCAACCTACAGCGACGAGTGTCTTGGCCATCAAGGGAAAATGATCCCCTGCCAGACCTGCTCAAGACAAGTGATGCACCCCATGAGGCACCCTGTGATTTTCCCTGTGTGACCAGGGAGAAGACATGAGAAAATGGGATGGAAAACCTACTTCTGTTTTACAGGCACGTGTACATGAGTTATGAGGTAAAGCAACCGCAAAAGGGGGTACTTCCAGGAGCATTGCTGCTCCAGTTTCCAGTGGACGGTTTCCCAGGCAGCGTAGATGGGCTTCGGATCTCCATTTACAAAATGTGACTGATGGAGATGAGGGTGCTGAGCCCTCTGTTCAGAATTAGAGGGGAGCCCTGCCTCCAGCCAGGTGGAGGAAAGGGATGACTGAGTTTATTGGACTGTATGGATTTGATGGCCTGGAACATCAGAACCACAGGAGTATAAGGCTTTAGTGGATGCTGGTGCGCAATGCACCATAATGCCATCAACTCATAAAGGGACAAGATGTAAAAAATGTGCTCTATACTGCAGCCGGGAAGAATGGAGCCTCTGACAAAAGGCACCGGGAGAAACCTGTGGTCACCCCTTAGGGTTTTGGAGCCAAAGATACAGAGGATCAAAGGCTCACTACACTCCCACTGAAAAAGAAATACTGGCAGTGTATGAAGGAGTTTGAGCTGTTTCAGAAGTGATTGATACTGAAGCACAGCTCCGTTTGGTGCCATGATTGCCAGTGTTGAACCAGATGTTTAGAGGGAAGACTCCATCCACACACCATGCAGCTGATGCTATGTGGAGTAAGTGGGTTACATTGATCACTCGGTGGGCTAGAATAAGGAACCCCAATTGCCCAGGAATTTTGGAAGTAATCATGGACTGTCTGGAAGGCAAAGATTTCGGAGTGCCACCAGAGGAGAAGGTGATGTGAGCTGAAGAGGCCCCACTGTATAATAATTTGTCAGAAAATGAGAAGCAACATGCCTTGTTTACCGATGGATGTTGTATTGTAGGAAAACAGTGGAGGTGGAAAGATGCTGTGTGGAGTCCTACGTGATGAGTTGCAGAAGCTGCTGAGGGAGAAAGGTGAGTCAATTCATTTCGCAGAAGTGAAAGCCATCCAGATGGCTTTAGATATCACCGAGCAAGAAAAGTGGCCAGTGCTTCGTCTCTATACTGACTCATGGATGACAGCACATGCCTTGTGGGGGTGGTTAAAGCAATGGAAGCAGACCAATTGGCAGCACAGAGACCAGACCATCTGGGCTGCTTCATTGTGGTGAGATATTGTTGCCCGATTAGAGAAGATGGTTGCAAAGGTGCATTACATAAATGCCCATGTACCCAAGAGTCGTGCCACTGAGGAACATCAAAAAAAACAGCAGGTGGGTCAGGCTGATAAGATTAAAGTGTCTCAAGTAGACCTAGACTGGCAAAATAAAGGTGAATTATTTTTAGCTCCGTGGACCCATGATACTTCAGGTCATCAAGGAAGAGATGCAAAATATAGATGGGCTCATGACCAAGGGGTGGATTTGACTATGGACACTATCGTACAGATCATCCATGGATGTGAAACGTGCTGCAATTAAACAAGCCAATCAGTTAAAACCTTTGTGGTGTGGAGGACGGTGGTTGAAGTATAAGTACGGGGAGGCCTGACAAATTGACTATATCTTCCTTGAATGAAACCAAGACAAACTCCATGCACTTACAATGGTGGAAGCAACCACCGGATGGTTAGAAACACATGCTGTGCCCCATGCCACTGCCCAGAATGCTATCCAGGGCCTTGAAAAGCAAGTCTTCTGGCAACATGGCACCCCAGAAAGAATCGAATCAGACAATGGGAGTAATTTTCAAAACAGCCTTGTAGACGAATGGGCTAAAGAGCATGTAATTGAGTGGATATACCATATCCCTTATCATGCACCAGCTCCTGGGAAAGTTGAACGATGCAATGGACTACTGAAAACTATCCTGAAAGCAATGGGTGGTGGAACATTTAAAAATAGGGATGAACATTTGGCACAAGCCACCAGGATAGTTATGTGAGAGTTAACTTGTGTTTTCGCAAAGTGTTGTGAGAATCATGTTTTTGTACAACCAAGAAAAACACCAAGGCCTTGTACATCCAGCTGTCAGATAACGTAGAAGGATGTGAGAACCAACTTACGTTTTTACGCGGCACTACAGAGCCAAAAACCAAGGCCTTGTCCAGAGATACCAAATTAGAAAGGAGCCTAGTATAAAGACTGTCTTGTTCAGTACGTCCTGGTACCAGATAATGTAGAAGGACAAGAGCTACGCATAACAACCTGTTTTTGAGAATGTTGTCTTACATGGATCAGGACATAGGGTGCACCTGAGAAAATATTGCCATCCAGACTGAACGGATTCCATAACTATGCATAAACAGCCAGTTGGTAAAAGAAAGACCTATTATGTAAACCGGAAAAACCTCTTATGGAAATTATTGTAATAAAATGTGTCGGATAGGCTGTGAGCCTGGAGTATCCAACCAATGGAGAAACGGAAGAGAATAACCCGCGTGGGGGGAAAATACTACATAAATGTTTTCTTATCTTTGTTAAGGCGAGCGTCTCTACTTTGGCCAGGGGGTGGCGCGCCCACGATTGCACTCGCGAATAAACGGAGCTGCTTCACCATGATCCTCACCTGAGCAAAATTTTCAGCCTAAAACTTTGTTTCTCACGGTTAATAGCAGGGGCTCCATCAATCAAGTCGGTCCTGCTCAATCAGACCATCTACATATGCATTCACTGAATTGTCAGAGTTGGAAGGGACCTCCAGAGATCATCTAGTCCAACTCTCCTGCTTAAAAGCATGATCCCCGAGAGCACATCACTCAGGAATGCATCCAGGCAAGTCTTGAAAATGTCTAGAGAAGGAGACTCTACAACCTCTCTGGGCAGCCTGTTCCAGTGCTCTATCACCCTCACCAAAAAGAAGTAATTTCTCATATTTAAATGGAACTTCCTATGTTCCAGCTTGTGCCCACTATCCCTTGTCCTGTCACTGGGAATCACTGAAAAGAGTCTGGCTCCATCCTCCTTCAACCCACCCTTTAGGTATTTATAAACATTAATTAAATCATCCCTCAGCCTTCTCCAGGCTAAAGAGTCCCAGCTCTCTCAGCCTTTCCTCATAGGAGACTCTAATCTCTCACACAGCCAGCTCTCAATCTCACACAGTCACACAGCCAGCTCTCAATCCACCTCACCGTCCCCTCATCTAACCCACACTCCCTGAGTTTCCTAATGAGGATGTTATGGGAGACAGTGTCAAAAGCCTTGCTGAAGTCAAGGTAGATGACATCTTCTGGTCTCCCCTCATCCATCCAACAGGTTATAACATCATAGAAGGCTATCACATTGGTCCAGCATGATTTACCCTTGGTAAATCCATGTTGACCACTCCCAATAACTTTCTGTTCTTCAACATGTTTGGAGATGACCTCCAGAACAAGTCGCTCCATCACCTTCCCAGGGATGGATGTGAGACTAACCTGCTTTTAGTTCCCTGGGTCCTCCTTCTTGCCCTTTTTGTAGACTGGAGTGATGTTGGCCTTCCTCCAGTCTTCAGGCACCTCTCCTGTTCTCCATGACCTTACGGCAGAAGGGGATAAAGTCCCTGTGGTGCATGAAAAGCATCTGTTGGGGAAAACTGTTTGGGTTACTCCTGCCTCAGGTAAATGCAAACCCACTTGTGGGATTTTGCTCAAGGACCTGGATGTACCTGGTGGGTAATGCAGGAGGATGGTAAAGTCCAGTGTGTACCTCAGGGAGATTTGATTTTGGGTGAGAACAGCCAATAATTTGAACTGTATGATGCTAATTGTTATATGATACTGCTTGTCATCATTTCTGTAGTTAGTTATTGCAGTAAGAATCACTCAGGTTAATGAAGAATGAAGCCTCAGCAACCAGCACCCAGGAATTGCCCTGAGCTCAGCATCTACACCACAGGCCATTAACATGGACTGCACCAGATGTGCTGGTTGTGAGCTCCAGACCTATGACACATCATCTTGCCATGCCCAACTTTGCCTGGCTGTCACAGGTCCCTGGTCCCAATCTCTCTTGTTCAATGGCTGCTGTCTCTGGAGGGTCTCACCTGTCACTGCTCCCAAGGCCTATGCTCCCATTTGCTGTGACTGTCCTGCTCTCGCTGGAGCTGTGCTGCTTGCAGTGTTTGACATTGGCACTGTCTACGGTTAGCCAGTACTCAGAGCTAAACCATTGGAGTTAGTATATCACCCAAGACTCTGTCCCCAACTGGGAAGGAGAATTGGGGAAAAAAAGGAAAAGGCCCGTGAACTGAAGTATAGACAGATTTAATAGAATAACAAAACAGAAACAACAATCAACACAAAGCATAAAGGGTTCTACTCATCCTTGTTCTCCATGCTGACAGCAGGAACAGAGCACCACCAACAAGGAGCCTCAGGGAGAGGAGGAGGCACCCCATCATCCCTGAGCTCCCTCCTTTTATAAAGAGCATGATGAAGTGGGATGGGATACACCTGTGAGTCAGCTGCCTTGATTGGAACTCAGCTGACTCAGGGCTACTCATGGCCTGCCTGCATGGCTGGCCCATGAGTCTGTGCCTGGGGAACCAGGACAGGCACTCACTCCTGGGAATGCACAGTTCGCGACCACTATATCGACTGAGTATAACTTTTTGTATTTCATATTAATGTTGGGATTACTATTAGTTCTTTGTTACTATTTTATTAAATCTGTTTCCATTTCAACCCATGGGTCTCCTTTCCTTTTCCTGATTCCCCTTCTCTGGTGGGGAGGAGTCATCGGGTGATAGAACAACTGTCTAAACCAAGACAGTAAGCAAGGATTTTTTTTCAAAATTACATTATGAAATTTTAAATCTTAAATATGAAAATTGAGAAAAGAACACTGAAATGCTCATTCATTAAGAAGCTCAGGCTGATCATAAAGTCACTTTAAAGCAGCTGAGCTCTGCACAAATCTATTTGTGTGTGGGTGCATGTGTGTATTTGCGTGCACTCTAAAGGATGCTAAGGGCTTTTTATAATAGCTAATTTACAGCTACGGGCTATAAATTCCATTGTACTAAATTGTTATGCTATGTTGAGGTGAAACCAGAGCTGATTGTATGTCCCAGATTTGCAGCCTAGTCCTTAGTAGGACTGAGGGCCATTATCTCCCCTTGCTATCAATGGGGTTTGAATGCATGCAACGCAAGGGCATGTCAGAAACTTTGTCAAAACTGAGTCAGAGCAAAATATAGAGATCTTGGCTTGTAATGCTTTCTGAATTTTTTTTTAATTGACTGCTTTTTACATGTTGGTCAAGAAGCGCAATCATAGGCCCTACCAGTGAAACATGAGTGTAATGTCCCGTGCGTGTGTGTGTTCCTCCTAGCTTTGGTGGAAGAATACACAGTGACACTAAAGGAGAGCCACTGCATTTTGGAGGACCTGGAGCCAGATTGCTGTTACAGTTTGTGGGTCATGGGTGTGAATTGCACAGGCTGTAGCTTACATAGTGAAAAAGCCATTTTTAAAACGGGTATGTACATATTTTGGCATTTTATTCTTATTTTGGCATTTTATTATTATAAGCTTCAGGTTCTTAGACCAATTCTAGTCCGTAGTGTTACTGAAACAGAAGGAACTGTTTCATTTAGCCCATCTGGCAGATAGCAGTCAACTCGCAATCATTTTCTTTTTTGCTAAGAGACAGCAGCATAACTGCTCCTGAGAACAAACTTTAAGGCATTCAAATTTGAAGATGTTTCCAGTGTCAGGCCTTGTACCTGGGGCACTGAAGCAGCACAGGATGAGTTTCTTTTCTGAGTACACTGCAATGCTCCAGGGCAGATCTGGGAAAGCCACCTGGCTGCTCTGTGCTGATGCTTCTCCTGTGGAAAATGGAGGTGACAGCTGCATTTTTTGCCTCTCTGCCATCCTCCCAAATACATCTATGTTGCATTGATTTAAATGATTAACTTTTTAGTGGAAGGCCTGCTTTACCAAGCTTACATGCTGTGTTTAGCTCGGTGAAATACAAATCTCTGGTGTGGTTGAGAGGCTCTGCTGCTGTTTAAGTGGTATAAATTAAGATGAGTAATTAGACAAGTATTATTTATGAGCTTCATTTGACTGATAATTTTGTGTGAGATATAATTTCTTTAATAATTTGTATTGACTAAACTATTGCTTCTTGAATTATGAGTAAGGTGAAGCCTCGTGTGTTTGAAGCCCTTTTGCCAGATGATATTTTAGTGCTATTGCTTCTTGCAGTTACAAAATACAGACATTTAACAATTTCATAATGAAATAAATCTGTACAATGAGTGTATGTGGTGGTTTAGACCCTGCTGGGACCCAACTCCATGTTGCCGTTGCTCCTCCCCCACCCTTGGACAGGGATGGGACAGGATGTAAAATACAAACCCCGAGCTTGAGATAAGGAGGATTTAATACAGCAGTGCAACAACAACAGACCAAACAACATCAATAAGAACAACAGTGATAATAATGTACAAAACAAGAGATATACCACAAGGATACAGCATGAGGTACAGATCGGGACAAAAGCCGCTCTTGAAACCCCCTCAACTGGCCTCCCAGACATGACATCAGCATGGTATTGAATAGCCTGGCTGTGGCTCCCTCCCAACTGCTGGTGAAAATTAACCCTATCCTAGCTGAACCAGGACAGCCAGGTGCCCTCTCTGCAAGGGACTGCCACACAATACACCCCATGACCAAAGTCATGAATAAAATGGTTTCCTTGGAGTGGTGGTACAGTCACCTCTTGCCTCCAAAGTTAAAAGGGAACACAGTCTAGGTGAGCTTAAGTGCTCTTTGTAAGTCATCATTCCTTAATTATCACTTAATATGACACTTAATATGGCTTATTACAATACAAGTTCTAACAATCATAACGGTAATCATCATTATAGGAAAAATACAAACATATCAAACTTTCTCAAACTAATGAGTTCCCCGTACAGCAACAATTGCTTCTGAGTCCATTGCCACTTTCTTTATGGAAGTATATTCAAAGGTGCCCAATGGAATGTAATGCATAGTACAGTGTTGTTCCAATCTCCTCCTTTTCCGTGCTCGTTTGCTGTCAGTCAGATTCAACTTCTCCATCTGAGGCATTGGGTTTCACATCACGTCCTTCCAGCTCATGATAAGGTTTGACATATCTTGCTGGAAGCCACCGAGGTCCTGAAGGAAGAAGAACACAAGTATACCCCTCCCCCATGTGATTAGTTCCACAGGACCAATCCACTGTGGACCCAATAAAGGGTCTTGATACAAAACCTTTGGTCGTGTCGAAAAATATTCAGGAATAGAAAAATGTCGCTCTACAGCCGTCACTACCTGGCCCAAAATCAGAGCTGAGTTTAAAAAATTCAAAGTATAAATAGCATTATCCAATTGTTCTTGAGGAGGCATATTCCCCCTTTTTTGGTTTATGAGCATTCACTTTAACATTGAATAACAACTTTCAATAATAGCTTGACCAGTGGGGTTGTGAGGGATGCTAGTGATATGGTCAATATCCCAAGTGTGCAAAAAATCACGCATAGTGCATGAGACATACCCTGGGCCATTATCTGTCTGAATGACCTTAGGTTTGCCAAGGACAGCAAAACAATGGGTCCAGTGGCGTTGAACATCCCGTCCCTTCTCACATGTATGTGCAGAAGCACAGAATACTCCTGAAAAGGTGCCAATAGAGACGTGGACAAAACATAGCCGACCAAAAGGTGCATAGTGCGTGACAACTGACTGCCAGATTGCATTTGCATGCAGGCCCCTAGGATTAACTCCTTCCTGTTTAGGTAAGGGGGTCAATCACTGACAGTCAGGGCAGGCTCAAACAACACCTTTAGCTTGAGCCAATGGAATTTTAAACTGTTTACTCAATCCAGCTGCATTTTGGTGGAAAAAGGAGTGAGAGGCTTGTGCATAATCTAGTGTCAAAACAGCTGCCATGAATGAATCTGCTGCAGCATTCCCTTCAACTAATGGTCCTGGCAGACTAGTGTTAGAACGAATATGGACAATAAAAACAGGGAACTGCCTGTGTCCTAGGTTTGCTTTAAGATTAAGAAACAGCATAAAAAATTCCTTTTTTGACCTCATTAATGTTTATAAATACGTAAAGGGTGAGTGTCATGAGGATGGAGCCAGGCTCTTCTCAGTGATATCTAATAATAGGACAAGGGGCAACGGATGCAAGCTGGAACATAGGAGGTTCGGCATAAATATGAGGAAGAACTTCTTCACAGTGAGGGTAACAGAACACTGGAACAGGCTTCCCGGAGAGGTCGTGGAGTCTCCTTCTCTGGAGACATTCAAAACCTGCCTGGATGCATTCCTGTGTGACCTGATCTAGGTATTCCTGTTCTGGCAGGGGGATTGGACTAGATGATCTTTTGAGGTCCCTTCCAATCCCTAACATTCTGTGATTCTGTGATTCTGTGATTTCTTTCAAAAAGGAGAAAGGGATATGGCCAACGGCATTGACTACATGTTCAGAATCACTAACAATATTTCAAGGCTCTTCAGAAAAAATTTCCAGAGCATGTAATACTGCCTCTAATTCTACAAGTTGAGTCGATCCAGAAAGGTGTGTTATAGACTTCTTCCATTCATTATTGTCTTTCCAGACTACCACTGCTTTTCCAGACTTGCCAGATCCATCTACAAATACTGTGCGAGCGTCAGAAAGAGGCTCTACTGAAATTACTTGTTTCTGTTTGATTGCTAAATTGTGCATGTTCTGCAATAAACAACAAGGGGGTAAAGTAAAACGAATTTCTCCAATAAAATCAGCCAGGGCAATTTGCAGCGACATAGAATTTTGAAAAAGAAACAGATATTCCTGAGCTTGAAAAGGCAAATAGATAAGACTGGGATCCTAACCAGTTAATGCCCGAGTGTGATGTCGCCCTTTCATAATTAAACAGAAAATAAGCTCTAAAAGGGTAGTTATTGTTTTCTGTAACGTATTTGGTAAAAACAACCACTCTAAGTAAATGGCATGTTTATTATCACCAGACATCTGTCCAATCAACCCTATTGGTTGAAACTGAGTGAGAAGAATAAAAAGACATATAGGTAACTTGACTGTAATTCTATCTGCCTGTAGTGTAGAAATTTTTTCAGCTACCGAATTTAGCTCTTGTTCGGCTTCAATTGTCAACTGTCTTTTGGATAACAAATCACTGTCACCTTTAAGAGTAGAAAAAAGATGGCTCAATTCGTGATTAGCTATTCCTAACATAGGCCTTACCCAATTAATCATTCCTAATAGGTTTTGCAGATCATTTAAGGTTTCAATCTTGTTTGTAATTTGCAAAGTTTGTGGCTTAATATTTCGTTCCGATAATATCCATCCCAAATATTTCCATGGTGGCATAGTCTGCACTTTTTCTTCTGCTAACTGTAATCCATGGGACTTGAGCATAACGAGCATATGCTGTAAGGTTTTTTGTAGATATTCTTCATTTTCAGCACATAGCAAAATATCATCCATGTAATGGTATATGATGCTAGATGGAAATTTCTGTCTGGTTGGTTGGAGAGAAGCGGCAATCACTGTTTGACATATGGTGGGGCTATTCATCACTCCCTGAGGCCAAACTGTCCATTGATACCTCTGCATAGGTTCAGAGTTATTTATTGTTGGTACAGGGAAAGCAAAGTGTTTGCAATCATCAGGATGTAATGGAGTGGTAAAAAAACAATCTTTAAGATCTATAATAAAAAGATGCCAATTCACAGGCAGCATTGTCGGATTTGGGAGCCCAGGTTGAAGGGTACCCAGAGGTTGCATAGTTGCATTAACAGCTCTAAGATCATGCAACAACTGCCACTTTCCTGATTTTTTAGGAATGACGAATATTGGAGTATTCCATGGACTATTTGATAGTACTATTGGACCAGCATCTAATTGTTCTTTTACCAACCGTTGTGCTTGAATAAGTTTATCCCCTTTTAGGGGCCACTGATCAACCCAAATGGGCTTTTCTGTTAACCACGTCAGTCTGAGCAGGGGTTTTAGATCAGTGACCCTTAGGATAAATTTTTTCCTGTAGTTTTAATTGACACATTCCATTGCTGCAAGAGATCTCATCCCCACAAATTAATGGGTGTTTGAAGCACATACAGTTGGAATCAAGCTTTGGAATTTTCAGGGCCTTCTACTGCTAACATCTTGGCACTTTTCATAGGTATTTGCATTCCCCCTATGCCAGTAATTGTGGTCATAGCTACTTCAGGTGGCCACTGAGGAGGCCATTCGGTTTGAGATATTATTGAAACATCAGCCCCGGTATCTAACAGCCTTATAAATTTTCGATCTTGTATTTTTACTGTTAGAGTTGGCTGTTTGGTAGTAATCTCTTGAGCCCATGATATTTGAGCAGTCCCGGTGCTACCAAATCCTCCCTGTCCTCTAATATCAGCTGATGACTGTGGAACCCAATAAGGAAGTAAGAGGATTTGATTTGCTATGATTCAACATGGTGCCTGAAGTGCTGTTAACACAATTTGAATTTCCCCGGTAGAGTCTGAATCAATTACTCCTGGAAATATAAATAGTCCTTGTTTTGTCATACTTGAATGTCCAATAATTAATCCCACATAACCTTTTGGCAATGGTCCCCAAATGTTAATACTGACCCCTGTCACTTTATGTGGCTCCTCAATAATTTTTTCTGAGGCAGTTGCCAAATCCAGTCCAGCACTGCCTGCTGTGGTGGCTGCGAGATCGGAGACAGAGTTTGTCACCGCTCATGTTTGACATTGCTGTACAGGTGGGTTCCATACTCCGTTGATCTGTGGCATATCCCAAACCCTGTTGGTTTGAGGGACACTGGGTTGCACGCCCCTCTGTCCATTTCCCGAAAGCGGTTGCCCAAATTTATCAAATTTATATTTACATTGATTGCTCCAATGATAACCTTTCTGACATCGAGAGCACGGGACATTTATTCTTTTTAGACTGCTGTCTTTTCTTTGGGCAATTTTTACTTACGTGTCCTTCTTGCCCGCAATTAAAACATGTAATCACATTCTTGTTCACCTGTAGTTGGGATAATGTGGCAGCCAGAACTGATGCTTTATGTGTCTCAGTTCCAACATTCTGACGTAACTTAATATACTCTCCTATATCGGTTGCTTTTCCTTTAAGGGATAATAGTGCTGCTTGACAATCACTATTTGCATTTTCAAAGGCCAATTGAAACATTAGGGCTTTAGCTGCTTCTCAATTATCTACTTGTTTGTTGATAGCACCCTGTAATCTGTCTATAAACATCATATAAGGTTCTTGAGGGCCCTGTCGAATTGTAGAAAAAGACCCTACATGTTGTCCAGTATCAGGCACTCATTTCCAAGCCTTTATGGCAATTTGTGATGCCTGTTCAGAAACTCGACGGTCCAAAGCTGCTTGCGCATGGGGGTTTGATATTGCCCTGCACCTGTTAACATATCTTGGTGAATCAGCACTCCTGTACTTAAATTATCCATGACCTGTTCTATTACCAAATCATTATATTCTAATTGCCAAACAGCATACTGTGCTGATGTTAGTATTGCTTTCATTAATGTTTTCCAATCCCATGGTGTCATTACATATGAAGAACCCACTGCTTCAATTATTTCTATTGTAAATGAACTTTGCAACCCATTTTCAGTTATGGATTTTTTGAGTTCTTTAAACACCTGGTAAGGCAGCCCTTCATGAGGTTGCTTAGGTTCATATATGACAGGAAAGGCAAAAGAAAAATCCCCTTGCTTTAAGGCTTCTTCCTTGCATTGTTGCATTGCCCGTTTGCTTTCAGTCTGATCTCCAAAAGGATTTGTAGGTGCCGGAGGTAACACAGGAGTTAATGGTGGCGGAAGGGCTTTTTCTAAGCCATGGGGGGGAGGAGTTTTTTCTGATTCATGCAGAGGGAAGCGTTCAAGCGGTTGCAGAGGCGGGGGTAATGGTGGAGGGGGGGCGTTCGCCGAGCGTTGCCGGGCTGCAGCTGCAGTGCGGGAGAAGGTGAGCGGGGGCCAGGCGATTGAGGGGCGGTAGCCGGGGAAGGCCCCGCGGAAGCAGCAGGGGTGCTGCACGGCGTCGGAGCCGGTGGGGGGGGCGAGCCGCAGGCAGGAGTTGGGGCGGGGTGGGGGTGGGGGGGCGCCTTCTGGAGCCGCGCTGGGAAGCGTGGAGTTCCTTGGGGCTTTCGGGGGATGTGGACACACACGGTTCAGGAGGGCGGGGGGGGCATAAATCGTGTTCTTTCTCGGGATCAACTGGCCCGGAATCAGAAGGATTTTAGGGCTTAGGATCCTCAGAATCTGCTGTCTCCTTGTTTCCTTTATCCCCCTCCTTTTTTTACGATTGCCTCTGATGGTTCCAGCTATGTGAGTGCAGAACATAAGAACCGCCACATTACAATAACTGTGTCTGGAACTTTAAACCCTAAAGTTTTACATGTCCGTTAGCGTTCCCCTACTCATTTCCACATACCACTATCAAATGTACCTTCTGCTGGAAACCAATTGCAATGTTCTTTTATCCCCGAAAGCAGATAAGTGTTTTCCTGTTACTCAATATCCTGCAGTGTGCAAAACTTGTTGCAAAGCCTTTAAATATACTTTACACTTTCATGAAGCAGACTTTCCTATAATTAACATAATGCCGTAGTTTCTCCGTTCAACGGATAACTGCTGTTCCAAGTTGTGGAAAGTGGCCACAAAATCAAGATTAAAAATTACTCACCCGTCGGATGACATCTTCACTCATAGAATTAGAGTTCTTTCCCCAGTTGGCCTCACACGGGGCACCAGTTGTGGCGAATGAAGTATGGGAGGAAAAGGACTCAGAACTCCTTTTCTGAGAAAAGCAAATTTATTAGCAAGCAAGTAAGAAAGCAAGTAGCTAACAAGAAGAAAGGAAAAGCTCTGTCCAAGCTCTGCTGCAGCTCTCTGCTGCTGTTCGCTCACCAGTTAGTCTTATACATTTCTGTTCCCAAAACAATCAAGCTAAACAGGACATAAACCAGATGCTTCTTTGCACACCACACTTGTAACTGTTTTCAGTCACATCTTCACACACTCCCTCATGTGATAGATAATGAAGAGGGAAAATAATTTTGCTTCAGCTAAAGCTTAATTAAATATTGAGACGCGAAGGCAGACGGAAAGTTTGTAAATTCCAGGACCTGTTATCGGGACTGGGACAGGGGACTCCCTGCAGTTGGGTTAAGGTCTGATAAGAGTCTTGGTTGGGGTTTGACAAGATTTTGGGGTTATCTATGTACAAATGAAGAAGAAGAAATTTCATGAGCCAGGGGAGGGCGGGGGTTTTGCTTATAAAAAGCCTGTAAATTTGAGTGAATGGTGTGCATGCAGCCCAACTAGGCATGCACCCAGCGCTGTAAATAAATATTCTTTGCTCCACAGACTTTGTCCCACTTAATTTTTTTTTTTGAAAGTGAGTTTGTTTCTCACAATTTGGGAGCTCATCCGGGATAATCGAAACCTCGCTACTTTGGTGGAGGGGCGATCCTGAAAGGAAGGCATGCCCCGCTGATTTCAGCGGTCCTTCAGTCTCTCCCCTCCTGCCATTGGAGGCTGATGGTAACGACCCCGTCTAAGGGACTTGTGGACCAAAGAGGGATTCCGGATTTAACCGCGGCAGCCGATAACACCTGTGCACAGGATCTGGGTAAGAAAAGTGACTGTTAAGTTATACCCAGGCGGCTGGGATTCAGGGGACTGAGAGTGTGTGAGACGCAGAGATCTGTGAAGTGAGTGTGGAGCTCTTCTAACCGCAGCTCCGTCTCTCTGTGAGGAGATCAGCCAGTGAAGGAGCGAAGCGAAAGGACGGGTTGATTGATGTCCCCTGGGAAGTATGGGACAAGGGAAAAGTAAAGGGTGTCCCGGGAAAAAGCGGGAAGTAAAGAAATGCCTCCCAGACATACCTCCAGACAATCCATTAGGGAGGATGTTGTCAGAATGGGGGCAGGAGGGAATGTCCTGCACCCAGGGAAAGGATAAGGTAAAAATGATTCAATATTGTGTATTTGAGTAGACTAAGGAATCTATAAGACTGGATGCGTTATGTTGGCCAAAGTATGGGTCATCTGAGGGCTGGATATGCCAGGCCCTGAACCTATATGTAAACTCTAAGGAGCCTTTTGATCAGGAAGAAAGTGATTACACGGCTTGTTGGAAAAGGGAAGTTGCACTATTTAAAGTGAAAGAAGAGACTAAAGAATGTAGTGAAAAGGACAAGAGACCAGAGTGGGACCCTCTTGATTATCTACCCCCTCCATACAGTCTGGCTAATAACCTAGGTTTGGAGAATGGGAGAAATTATGGGGAGGGAGGGGAAGCAACAGCTCCTCAAAGGCAGGAGGGTCAGAGGCAGAGAACAGAACTGGAGTGGCTGATAACAGAAACGGGGGAGGGGGCAGAGGGACCAGTCGGCTTACACCCATTATGAGAGGTCCCGATGCCAGGAGAGCATAATGGGGTGGGGTTTGTAAATATTCCCCTAACCAGTACAGAGGTGAGGGGATTTAAGAAAGAAATGAAACAATTATTAGAAGATCCTCTAGGATTGGCTGAGCAATTAGACCAATTCCTAGAACCTGTATACTTGGAATGAAATGCAATCCATACTAGGGACTTTAATTTCCCTAGAGGAGAGGAAGATGATTCAGGCAGCTGGGATGAGAATATGGGAAAGAGAAAATCAACAAGCAGGAGTAGCTGGAGAACAGAAACTACCCATGGCCAGCCCAAACTGGAATCAAAATGAGGCTGAGGGGAGGCGAAACATGTCCAATTACTGGACTCTAATTATTAAAGGAATTCGAGAAGTTGCCCCGAAGGGGCTGAATATGAGGAAAGCTTTTGATAACAAACAGGGGAAGGAGGAGTCGCCTACAGAATGGCTGCAGAGACTCCGACGGAATATCCAACAATACTCTGGAATAGACCCTGATAGTACTGCTGGCCAAGAATTGTTAAAGGTCAATTTTGTTACTCATGCCTGGCCTGATATTCGGAAAAAGTTGGAGAAATTAGAAGACTGGCATGATCGAGGACTGAATGAACTATTAAGGGAATCACAAAAAGTATATGTAAGGCATGATGAGGAAAAGCAGAAAGTCAAAGCCAAACTTATGGTAGCAACAGTACAGGAGGTAACTAAAAACAAGGCTGGGGTCTCCCGGGTAAACAAATGTAGGATGGGAAGCCATAAGTTTCAAAGGGGCAGGATGGTACAAATAAAAGGGCAAGTACGGCCAAGGTTGGAAGGGGGAAATAATGGGAAGTGCTACTACTGTGGGCAGGATGGCCATTTTAAAAGAGAATGCCCTAAGCAAGAAAGGGATATGCGGGTGTTCAAGGTGGTTCAGCAGGAGGAATATAGTACAGAATAGGGGTGTCAGGGGCTCTACCTCCTGGGGTTTGAGAAAAGTAATGAGACCTTGATAAATTTGAAATTAGGACTCCAGGGGGAAGATTTTATATTTTTAGTTGACTCGGGAGCCAAGAGAACTTGTGTTACTACCTTGCCCCTGGGATGTGAACAAGGGGGGAAAAACACTACAGTAGCTGGGGCAAAAGGAGAAGGATTTAAGGTACCGATAATAGAGCAAGTCCTAGTACAAGGAAATGAAGAACTTATAAAAGCAGATCTTTTGTTAGTCCCAGAAGCAGGGTTCAGTCTATTAGGAAGGGATTTAGAGATTCAGTTGGGCATCGGGGTAATACCGGAAGATGGAAAAATGGTAGTGAAGCTTTTTGAATTAACTGAGGAGGATGAGAGAAAAATTGAACCTCAGGTGTGGGTTCAGGAAGGGAATAGAGGAGGGTTACACATGACCCCTTTTGAGGTTAAAATTAATGAGGAAAAGTGACCAGTAAAAATCAAACAATATCCCATATCAAGAGAGGGGAGAAAAGGACTAAACCCAGTAATTGACTCCTTGTTAAAAGACGGGCTGCTAGAGCCCTGTATGTCACCCTATAACAGTCCAATATTACCAGTTAAAAAGGCTGATGGAACATACAGGTTGGTCCAAGATTTAAGAGAAATCAATAAATGGGTACAGGCCCAGCATCCTGTAGTACCCGACCCATATACCCTCTTAAGTAAAATACCACATGATCATAAGTGGTTTAGTGTAATTGATCTTAAGGATGCCTTCTGGGCTTGCACCTTGTTGGAGAACAGCCGGGACCTGTTTGCATTTGAATGGGAAGACCCAGATACAGGGAGAGATGTCCATCAAAGTTGTTGCTTTCTCCCTCAAGGGTTCACTGAATCTCCCAGTTTATTTGGACAAGCGTTGGAAAAAGTCTTAGAGCAATTTAAAGTACCTACCGGGGCAAAAATCCTCCAGTATGTGGATGATCTGTTAGTGTCAGGGGGAAAAGAAAGTGTTGTCAGAGAAGTGTCTGTTCAGTTACTGAATTTCCTGGGAAATCAAGGACTGAGGGTATCTAAAACCAAACTACAATTTGTACAACGAGAAGTTAAGTATTTAGGTCATCTCATTAGTGAGGGAAAAAGGAAAATCAATCCAGAGCAAATTGCTGGAATCACTGCTCTCAGCCTGCCAAAGACAAAGAGGGAAGTCAGAAAAGTATTAGGGTTGTTGGGGTATTGCAGGAACTTAAACAAAAACTAGTAACAGTTCCAATTCTGGCCCTTCCCTCCCTGGAAAAGCCATTTCACCTCTATGTCAATGCGGAAGAGGGAATAACACATGGAGTGTTGGCACAAGAGTGGGGTGGGCAAAAGAAACCGGTGGCATATTTGTCAAAATTAATGGATCTGGTGTGTCAGGGATGGCCCACCTGTGTGCAGGCTGTAGCAGCCACAGAATTTTAGTGGAAGAAAACCGAAAGCTGACATTTGGGGGAGCCCTCATTGTACATACCCCACATACAGTAAGAACAACCTTGAACCAGAGGACCGGCCGATGGCTAACTGAATCCCGAAACTTAAAATATGAACCCATCCTAAATGGAAAAGGATGATTTGACACTCGAGGTAGATGGCAATTTGAATCCTTCCCAGCTTCTATATGGGAAAGAAGCAGGGGAGACAGAGCATGATTGCCTCAATTTCATAGACAACCAGACCAAAGATCGAGATAACCTGTTGCATGCTGTGTGGATGGAGCCTTCCCTCTAAACATCCAGTTCAGTACTGGCAATCATGGTGCCAGGAGGAGCTGTGCTTCAGTGCCAACTACTTCCGAAGCGGCTTGAACTCCTTCACACGCTGCCAGTATTTCTTTTTCAGTGGGAGTGTAGTGGGCTTCTGATCCTCTGTATCCTCGGCTCCAAAACCCTAAGGGTCGACCTCGAGTTTCTCCTGGAGCCTTTTGCCAGAGGCTCCAGGTAGGTCCATTGTCCCCAGCTGCAGTGTAGAGTATGTTCTTAATATCTTGACCCATCCAGACTGGACCAAGGGCTGCTGCATGGACAATTTCTTGCTTAATTTGTTCAAAGGCCTGTTGTTGCTCAGGGTCCCATTCAAAGTCATTCTTTTTCCTGGTCACTTCATGTAGAGGGCTCACAGTATGACTGTAGTCTGGGATATGCATTAAACAGAAGCCCACAACACCTAAGAAAACTTGTGTCTCCTTTTTGCTGGTCTGTGGGGATATGGCTGTTATTTTGTTAATTACATCTAATGGGATCTGGCAACGTCCATCCTTACATTTAATTCCTAGGAACTGGATTTCTCGAGCAGGTCTCTTGACCTTGGCTCTTTTGATGGCAAACCTGGCTTTCAGTAGAGTTTGAATTACTCTCCTCCCTTTCTAAAAAACTTCTTCTGCTGTGTTACCCCATAAAATGATGTCATCAATATACTGCAGATTTTTGGCACTCCACCCTTTTCAAGCACAGACTGGATCAGTCCATGGCAAATCATGGGACTGTGCTTCCACCCCTTGGGCAGTCAATTCCAGGTGTACTGGACACCCCTCCAGGTGAAAGCAACCGGTGCCCTGTGCTCCATCGCCAGTGGGATTGAGAAGAATCCATTGGCGATATCAGTCGTGGCATACTACTTGGCCTCCTTGGACTCCAGCTCATACTGGAGTTCTAGCATGTCTGGCACAGCAGTACTCAGTGGTGACGTGACTTCATTCAAGCCACGATAGTTCACAGTCAGTCTCCACTCTCCATTGGACTTCTGCACTGCCCAAATAGGACTACTAAAGGGTGAGCGTGTCTTGCTGATCCCCCCTTGGCTCTCTAGTTTGCCAGTCAGCTTCTGGATGGAGTTCAGGGAGTCTCAATTTGTCCGATACTGTCGCCAGTGCTCTGTTCTAGTAGCAATAGGCACCTTCTCATCCTCATCGTTCAGCAGCCCCACAATAGAAGGGTCCTCTGATAAGCCAGGCAGGGTAGACAGGAGTTCAATTTCATCCATCTCAACAGCTGCTATACCAAACGCCCCACAGTACCCCCTTGGGTCTTTGAAATATCCCCTTCTAAGATTGGCATATGGGTCCAAGCTACTCACATGGGCTACACTTGTATCCTCATCGGGCACGCGTCCTAAGTTTGGATCTGAAGCCCATCTATGCTTTCTTGGGGGCTGCCTTCTAGACAATGCAGCAGCACTTTTTTCTGGCCGGTCCTCTTCTTGCAATATTTCTGTTTTTCAGTTCATGGACACGTGCCTGTAGGCTTTCCATGCCACTTCCTCATGTTCTCTCCATGGTCTCTTAAGAAGAATCACAGAGCACCCCGTGGTGTACGCCGTCTGTCACTCACAGGCCTGTCAGGGGAGCGATTTCTCTCCACGACGGAAACGTGTGTTGGTATTGACAGGGAGTGCAGCTTGTCCTCCATCTGGGACAACCTGTCAAGAACTTTGGTGAGCACTGCTGTGGAGTTACCCGATGGTGCTTCCACAGCAGACATGCCAGCCCGTGGGGACAAAGAAAGATTATCTGCATATTTCCTTAGTCGAGCATCCAGGTCACCTACTGTTGTTGTCTCATCATCTTTCCAGCTAAGTAATGCCAATGTGTTATCATAAGCTGGCAGCGCACTCAACACCCACTTATGCCACATGGGTCCAGTAACTCTAAGTGCATCTGGATCCACTGGTGTCTGAGGGTCATCCACAGTAGCAAAAGTTAATTCCCGCATGACTATTTCTCTTAGATACTGCACACCTCTGTCGATCGCCATTCACCTACTTGGCCTGTACACAGCATCATCTCGATAGGGATACCTGTTTTTCACACTCAGTAGGAGTCGTCTCCAAAAACTGAGGGGCTGTTCTTCTCTTGATAGACCTTTATCAATGCTTACATCCCTTGCTATCTAACCCAGCTGCTTAGCTTCGTTGCCATCCAGTTCAACACCCTCAGCTCTGTAATCCCAGCACCGGAGCAACCAAGAAACCAGGGGCTCGCCTTCATGATGACCATAATCTTTGTGAATGTCTCGCAACTCACCAAGCGATAAAGACTGAGTAGTGATCTCTTCCCACCCTGCTCTTCTGGTGTATTGCCTCTTATATACGGGGCGGTTGGCACTGGCTGAGTATGCAGGGCAGCGGCACCATCCACAAGCGGGGTCAGACTATCTGCATGACCTCCTGCAGGGACCGAGCTGACTGTAGGGCCCATGGCAGAAGATGGAGCAGCCACAGAACACCTAACTCTATGCCATGGTTTCATTCTTAGCAGGACGAGAAACTGCAAAATATTCAAAATACCTGATAACACAAGTACAGCTGTTAAGGTATCCCAAGAGTGTTCCAGAGTCATGGTGCTCATCACCAGGTCCCAGATATCAGAAATAGGTGTAACTACAAGTGAATTTATTACACCATAACCTAACACCAAGACACATAACAGGGCAACACCTCTAAGCCTATGGCCAAAAGCAATAAAAGGCACCAATCCAGACAGCAACAGCAGTAAGACTGAGCCATACTCCAACAGTGATTCCAAGACCAGACACCTGAGGAGTCCCCCGAGGGAGCATGCACTCCACATCAGCATAGTGAGAGGGAGAATTCCTCAGTGAGGTTCATTTAAACTTAAACTCTGGGTTACAAAACACACGTTGGGCACCAAATAAACTATTTACGGTTAGCCAGTACTCAGGGCTAAACTGTAGCAGTTAGTATATCACCCAAGACTCCCTCCCCAGCTGGAAAGTAGAATTGGGAAAAAAAGGAAAAGACCCGTGAGCTGAAGTATAGACAGATTTAATAGAATAACAAAAGATAGAACAAGGATCACCACAAAACATAAAGGGTTCTACTCAGCCCAGATCAATGCTGATGGCAGGAACAGAGCACCATCAACAAGGAGCCTCAGGGAGAAGAGGAGGAACCTCACCCTCACTGAGCTCCCTCCTTTTATAATGAGAATGACAAGGTGGTATGGGATACATCTGTGAGTCAGCTGACCTGATTGGAACTCTCAGTTGAACTCCCTATGCAGCCCTGGGTAGCATTGGCCTTCTTGGCAGCAAGGGCACATTGCTGGCTCATGGATAATTTACTATCTACGAGGACCCCCAGATCCCTCTCCTTGGAGCTGCTTTACAGGAGGTCCCTCCCTAACCTATCCTGGTGCCTGGCATTCTTCTTCCCCAGGTGCAGCACCCTACACTTGCCCTTATTGAACCTCATGAGGTTCTTCTCTGCCCAGCTCTCCAGCCTGTCCAGGTCCCGCTGGATGGCAGCACAGCTCTCTGGCATGCAAGCCACCCCTCCCAACTTGGTATCATCAGCGAACTCACCAAGGATACACTCTGTCCCCTCGTCCAGGTCATTGATGAAGATGTTGAACAAGACAGGACCGAGTATTGAACCCTGGGGGACACCACTGGTTACAGGCCTCCAACTCAACTCTGCTCCATTGATCACACCCCTCTGTGATCTGCCACACTGCCAGCTCTCGATCCACCTCACCATCCCCTCATCTAACCCACACTCTCTGAGTTTCCTAATGAGGATGTTATGGGAGACAGTGTCAAAAGCCTTGCTGAAGTCAAGGTAGATGATATCTGCTGCTCTCCCCTCATCCAGCCAACCAGCTATAACATCATAGAAGGCTATCAGATTGGTCAAGCATGATTTACCCTTGGTAAATCCATGTTGACCACTCCCAATAACTTCCTGTTCTTCAACATGATTGGAGATGACCTCCAGAATGAGTTGCTCCATCAACTTCCCAGGGATGGAAGTGAGACTAACCGGCCTGTGGTTCCTTGGGTCCTCCTTTTTGCCCTTTTTGTAGTCTGGAGTGATGTTTGCCTTCCTCAAGTCTTCAGGCACCCCTCCTGTTCTCCATGACTTTTCAAAGATGATGGAGAGTGGCCCAGCAATAACATCTGCCAGCTGTCTCAGCACTCGCGGGTGCATCCCATCAGGGCCCATGGACTTATGGATGTCCAGTTTGGCCAAGTGGTCTCTAACACAGTCTTCCTCTATCGTGGGAAAGTCTTTGTCTTTCCAGACCTTCCCTCTTGCCTCCACGGTTCGGGATTCAAGAGGGACCGCTTTAGCAGTAAAGACAGAGGCAAAGAAGATATTCAGTACTGTCTTGACCCAGTCCAGGCCAAGGGAGATTTGTTTTGATCCCAGAGGTGAAATTAAGACACAAACAAGGTCAAATGTCACAGACTCTCTGTGGTTTATTATAAAGTTGCGTGCACTTGAAAATTTAAGAGTGATAGGAAAGAAGGGGATATAGGAATAAGCAGTATTATGAGAGAAAGAGCACAGAGGGGGGGTTACCACCACGGATCCAGCGAAGTCTCGCAAGTCCAGTTGTTGATTGGTGGGGAAGATCTTCTTTGGATTAGTTGTGAGCTGTGTTTGCTAGATATAGTCTCTTTCTCCACCCACTGACAATGGGTGAGGGTTTTTGCCACACGCTGCTTTGCATATCACTCCAGGGATCGTTCGAGGATCGTTAGGAGTGATCTCCATCCCTCCTTTGTTTTCCTCTTGAAGACCTCCTTGTTGCTGGAGCATTTGTACTGATACATCCTGTTTGTAGAATCTGTGTGAACTGTCCTGCTTATCTCCCTTCAGATGCAGGAATGGGGATACTGAGCCTTCAAACCTAGTTTAAAGCCCTTGCAATGAGTCCTGCTAGCTCCTGTCCTAGGATCCGTCTCCCCCTTCAGGTTAGGCTTCCCCCATCTTTTGCCAGCATGTCTGGTGACCTGAAGATCAACCCTTGAACAAAAAAACCAAATTCCTGCTGGTTGCACCAGCCTCGGAGACCGGAGTTAATCTGCTGGCTCTTCCTGTTTCCCCCCTCATCAATCCCTGCAACTGGTAGGATGGAGGAGAACACCACTTGTGCTCCCGATCCCTTAACCAGCTGTCCCAGGGCCCTGAAGTCTCTCTTTATTGCCCCTAGACTTCTGGTGACTACCTCATCACTGCCTACTTGAAAGATCAGTAAAGGGTAGTAATCAGAGGGCCGAACCAGGGTAGGATGTTTTCTCCATATATCCTTAATCCTGGCCCCAGGGAGGCAGCTGGCTTCCCTAAGAAGTGGGTCTGGCCTGCATATAGTGATGCGCGGAAAAGACTCTATAACTCTTGTAAAGTTATAAAGTAGGTATGTTTATTCAGCGCCGGGTGCAAGGGGGATCGCTCCTCCAAACTTGCACACCTGGGGGGCCAAAGGGTGCTTCTTTTATGGCACTAAGTAATACATATTCATGAGGAGTGTACTGTTCTAGTAGGAAATGCCTCTGGCCAACCTGAAAAGGTATCAGTTAGTACAAGTAAATATTTGTACCCCCTTTTCCTTGGAAGTTCTGAAAAATCAATCTGCCATTGTTGCCCCGGTCCATTCCCTTTCCCAATTTGGCCCATCTCCGGTTTTGGGGTATTTTTGGGATTAGTCTGGAGGCAAAGGTCACACTGCTGTGTCACCAGTCTCACAGTGGTATACAAATTTCTAGCTAAGATTTTTTCAATCAAATATTTATACAGGGCTTCTGCCCCCAATGCCCCTTCTTATGTTCTTCCCTTACTAAGGACCATACCATCTGAGAGGGAATAACCAGTTTCCCTTGTGGTGTGAGAGCCCACCCTTCTTCGTTATATGATCCTTTTAAATCTGTAATTAACTTCTGATCCTCTTTGGTATACTCTGGCTTACCTTCTAGGAAGACTTGCCCGTCAGGAATTAAAGCCCCCTCCGTTATTACCTTTCTTTTGGCTGCCAGTTTTGCCTCTCTGTCCGCCTGCTCATTTCCTTTTTCCAACTCTGAGCTCACTCTTTGGTGTGCCTTAATGTGCATGATTGCTATCTTCTTCGGTAGTTGAACTGCTTCCAATAATTTTAAAATGTCTGCTGCATGCTTAATGTTCTTGCCTTGCGAGTTCAACAGTCCTCTTTCTTTCCAAATTGCTCCATGTGCGTGTACGACTCCAAAAGCATACTTTGAGTCTGTGTAAATATTCACAGTCTTATTTCTGGCTAGCTCCAAGGCTCGTGTCAGAGCAATTATTCCTGCCTTTTGTGCATAAGTGTTTGTGGGTAAGGGTCCTGATTCTATTATTTCTTGACTGGTGGTGATGGCATACCCAGCATATCTTTTACCATTTACAACGTAGCTACTTCCATCGGTAAACCAGGTCTCTGCGTTTTCCATAGGGTCGTCTTTCAGGTCTGGATGGCTGGAGTATGTGGCTTCGATGGTTTCTAGGCAATCATGGTGTACCGGCTCTCCCACATTCCCACTGAGAAAAGAAGCTGGGTTGATAATGTTAGTAACCACAATTCTCACATCATCTTGCTCCACCATGACGGCCTGGTATCTCAGGAACCTCTGTGGAGAAAGCCAATGCCCGCCTTTTGCTTCCAGTACTGCAGATACTGTGTGAGATACTAGCACAGTCATTTTCTGGCCCAAAGTGAACTTTTGTGCCTCTTGGATGTTCAGTACCACAGCTGCAACTGCTCTTAAACATCCAGGCCAGCCTTTTGCAGTGCCATCTAGCTGTTTGGAAAAATAGGCAACTGCCCGGTGATATGGGCCTAAGTCTTGTGCCAGTATTCCGAGGGCAATTCCTTGTTTCTTGTGGGAGAAAAGAAGGAATGGTTTACTCATGTCTGGGAGTCCTAGAGCCGGGGCTGACATCAAAGCCTTTTTCAATTGCCTGAAAGCTTGCTCAGCCTCCTTGGTCCACTGAAGATTCTTTTGCTTGGTTACAGTCAGTGCATATAGGGGTTTCACAAGCAGTCCATAATTATAAATCCATAGCCTGCACCACCCAGTCATTCCCAAAAAGGTTCGTAGTTCTTTCACAGTCCGTGGTCTCGGGGTTTGACATATTGCTTCTTTCCGGTCTTGTCCCAGAGACCTCTGCCCAGCACTAATTTCATAGCCCAAATAGATTACTCTTTGTTTTGCTATTTGAGCCTTTCTCTTAGACACCCAGTACCCTTGGAGCCCCAAGAAATTTAACAAACTTACTGTCCACATTATGCAGGCTTCTTCTGTCCGGGTAGCTATCAAGATGTCATCTACGTACTGCGCTATCTTCCCTTCTTCAGGTGGGGTTTCCCAGGACTCTAAATCCTTTGCAAGCTGGTTTCCAAATATAGTAGGGCTATTCTTGAATCCTTGGGGCAACACTGTTCAAGTGAGCTGAGTTTTCCGTCCGCTCTTGGAGTTTTCCCATTCAAATGCAAATATTTTCTGGCTGGCTTCATGGAGAGGGAGGCAAAAGAAGGCATCTTTCAAATCTACAACGGTAAATCAGGTTAGTTCAGGTGTTAGCTCAGTTAATAAAGTATACGGATTTGGTACTACTGGGTAAAGATCTTCAGTTATTTTATTTACAGCTCATAAATCTTGGATCACTCTGTATGATCCATCAGGTTTACGAATAGGTAGTATGGGGGTGTTAAAGTCAGATTCACATTCCTTTAATAACCCAATTTGTAAAAATTTTTCTATTACCGGGTAAATTCCTTCCCTGTCCTCCCTTTTCAGGGGGTATTGTTTGATTCTCACTGGCTGCTTTCCCTCTTTAAGTCTAACTTCAACGGGTGGAGCATTTTTTGCTTTTCCTGGCACATCAGTAGCCCATACTACAGGAAATACCTGGTTCAATACTTCTTCATTAATTTGTTCCTCGATGGATATGCTGCTTAAAAATAAGCTCAGCATTTGTACATATTGCTGATCATTTACCTCCAGAATAATTTCCCCTTTTTCAAATTTAATGATTGCATTTAGTTGTTCTAGCAGGTCCCTGCCCAGGAGTGCCTTTGGGGAATTGGGCATGTACAAAAATTTATGACTGCCTCATTGTTTTCCCAATTTGTATTCTAAAGGTTTACAGAAGTATGCCTTTTCACTTTGGCCAGTTGCTCCTTTTACCATAACATAATCATTTTCCAGAGGTATTAAAGCTTGATTCAGAACCGAATATGTTGCCCCTGTGTCCACCAAAAATTCTACTCCTTTTTCTTCTTTCCCTAGCTTTATTGTAACCAGTGGATCTGCTAGGGTAGATCCCCCAGGTCCCCGTCAGTCCTCCTTAACATGCGCCACTACTTCCCCCCCCCCTTTTTGAAGATAGTTTGCTTTGAAATATGACAGTTCTCCTGTGTTTAATCGTGTGTAGTGAGTCCACCCCTTCTCTGCAGTTCTCACAGCAGTCTCAGTGGTCAGCAGTACTTGAAAAGGTCCTTCCCACTCGGGCTGGAGCTTTGATTCCTTCCAGGCATGCACTAGGACCCAGCCTCCTGCCTGGAAGGTGTGTACTGGAAATTCCAGAGGTGGAGTCTGAGCCAACAGTCCGCGAACCTTGAGAGATGATAAGGAAGGAAAAAAAATCCAGTATATAGTTCTTGAGGAATTTATCTTTGGTCTCGAGAGTGGGCACCTCGCCATCTCCTCCCAGATACGGCAGCCCGAACAGCATCTCATACGGTGACACTCCTAGATCCTTTCTAGGAGCAGTTTGAATCTGAGAAAGGCCAGAGGTAAACACTTTGTCCACGATAGTTTGGTTTCTAAAAACAATTTTGGCAGGTGTTTCTTTAATGTTTGATTTATCCTCTCCACTTTTCCTGAAGAGAGGGGATGCCATGGAGTATGAAACTCCCACTTGCTCTCTAGGGTGTTCATTCATTCTTGGGGGATACGTGAAGTGAGCTGACTTCCCTTATCTGCGTCAATATACCCTGCAATCCCGTATCTGGGGATTATTTGTTGGTATGTTACACAGCTACAACAGATTTGTTTAGCTTCTGTGTACAGTCCTGTGCGGGCATATTCTCTTAATACAGCATCACACATTGCTTGAACTCCCCAATGACTCCCTTGATGCGAAATAGTTAAAATATGTCTCATTACTTGTTTATTCACCAGTTCCTTGCCATCAGGGAGGATCCATTGCCTGCCTGACTCTTTTGTTCCTAATTCCTTGAAAGTTGTTATCTCCTTTTCACTGAATACTTGCTTCTCAGGCAGAGGCCTTATCTCTGGCACTAGAGACAGTCTCATGATCGCCTCTGGCTTTAAAGCGGCCTCCTTCGTTTTTCCATAATTTACAACCAGAAACAATTTCTCCTCTCTTTTCAACTCAGGGCAGTCTCGTTTAAGGTGGCCCTCCTGCCCACAATAAAAACACTTTCCTGGCATTTGATTTTGGGGATTTTGGGAAGGGGCTATCCCTGATCTCTCATTTGTATTTTTTTTTTTTTTTTATTCTGATTTTAATCTAAAATACGTGACGTTGGGTCCTGCAACAATGATAATTAACCCAACGCAATCTATTTAAGCGTGTACTGGCTCCGCAGCGTATACACTGAAGCTCAAGGCAGCAGCTAGGATAAAACTCCTGCCTCCCCTTTGGAAGTATTATGTAGTTATTACAATTCAAACACTGCCCGAACAAACAAACAACAGTGATGACACAAAGGACAGGCACTAGGGTGTGCGCCGTACCAGGGAGATGGGAGGTTGGCTTCGATCCTTCCTCCCTACGACCTTAAATCTTCACGAGCTCTCCTTTACCCCTATTTTATCCCAATCTAATCAATTCCCACACCTGCACTAAAAGTTGTCTTCAAACCTAACCCAAATGTCTTGTTCACATTTGATCACAAATATTGGACCACGAAGAAAAAATCTCTCCTTCATGTATAGGACAATAATGAATCTGCCATACGGCTGTGTGATTCGTGATAAAGACACAGACGGTTAACACTCAGACCTTAACTGAGGGTCTCACTTTAGCCGAGTGAACCAGCAATTAAGCTCAGGCATCTCAAATATCACACGCTTACACCTCGTTCCTCTCCGACCGCCCCCCCTTCTTTCCCGCGGGACAGCGGACGAGCGGATCGGAGCTCCACACACCAAACAATCACACAACACACAGCCCACAGCCACGCAAAGGAGCTCCTTACACTCAAACACAAAGGTGCCAGTCACAATGTTTCAGCATAAATCATAAGCCATAAATCTTTAGCCGTAATTCAATTTCCACTAAATCCGTCAGAAAAGGGGGACCCGAACCCTCAGGGGACTTGGATCCCTGCCTTCGGAGCACAAGATCTCAGACTCCGAAGCACAACCCAACCAATAAACACGATGATTTGTTATTAGTTAGGGCACTTCAACACTTTAGACAAACATATACAGCATACATATCCACACACTCATTTCATGCATACTACCTCTGAATTCACTCGATCCACCACGAGGATCGCTAGCGGCCGCTCTATCACAGAATCACAGAATCACAGAATGTTAGGGATTGGAAGGGACCTCAAAAGATCATCTAGTCCAATCCCCCTGCCAGAGCAGGAATACCTAGATCAGGTCACACAGGAACATGTCCAGGTGGGTTTTGAATGTCTCCAGAGAAGGAGACTCCACAACCTCTCTGGGCAGCCTGTTCCAGTGTTCTGTTACCCTCACTGTGAAGAAGTTCTTCCTCACATTTACGCGGAACCTCCTATGTTCCAGCTTACACCCATTGCCCCTTGTCCTATCATTGGATGTCACTGAGAAGAGCCTGGCTCCATCCTCATGACACTCACCCTTTACATATTTATAGACATTAATGAGGTCACCCCTCAGTCTCCTCTTCTCCAAGCTAAAGAGACCCAGCTCCCTCAGCCTTTCCTCATAAGGGAGATGTTCCACTCCCTTAATCATCTTTGTGGCTCTGCACTGGACTCTCTCAAGTAGTTCCCTGTCCTTCTTGAACTGGGGGGCCCAGAACTGGACACAATACTCCAGATGTGGCCTCACCAAGGCAGAATAGAGGGGAAGGAGAACCTCTCTTGACCTACTAACCTGTAGGAATCGACGGAGGGAGACTGCACTCTCATATGAGGTCGGCAGAACTCGATTTATTGCGCAGATACATTTACTTATATATCATTCTTCTGTCAAATCACCACGATTAAGCATATCTTATTATCTTTTTCTTAGGTTTTCATTAGACCACTTCTACATCAATCATTAACTTTTAACCTATGCTTCAGCCTCTAATTATAATATTCTCCGCCTTGCCTGTTAGTTCCCTATCTTATGTAACTTAGTTTCTTGTACTACTCTGCAAGGACAGTACGTCCTTGAGGCCTAATCTTGGCTGCTAGCGCCTGCACAGTAGCCTGTTCGTGCACCTGCTCTAACACTACATGTCCGTTACTCACAAGCCAAACTCCCACACTAACCACTCCCTTTCTAATACACCCCAGGATGCCATTGGCCTTCTTGGCCACAAGGGCACATTGCTGGCTCATGGTCATCCTGGTGTCCACCAGGACCCCCAGGTCCCTTTCCCCTACACTGCTCTCCAGCAGGTCAGCCCCCAACCTGTACTGGTACATGGGGTTGTTCTTCCCCAGATGCAAAACTCTACACTTGCCCTTGTTGAATTTCATTAAGTTTTTTCCCGCCCAACTCTCCAGCCTATCAAGGTCTCGTTGAATGGCAGCACAACCCTCTGGTGTGTCAGCCATTCCTCCTAGTTTGGTGTCATCAGCAAACTTGCTGAGGATACATTCTGTACCCTCATCCAAGTCGTTGATGAAGATATTAAACAACACCGGTCCCAGTACCGACCCCTGAGGGATTCCACTAGTCACAGGCCTCCAACTAGACTCCGTCCCATTAACCACAACTCTCTGGCTGCTTCCCTTCAGCCAGTTCATAATCCACCTCACTACCTGATCACTAAACCCATACTTTATCAGCTTATCTACGAGGATGCTGTGGGAGACAGTGTCAAATGCTTTACTGAAATCAAGATAAACCACATCTACCGCTCTACCATTATCTATCCACCTAGTTATTTCCTCATAGACGGCAATAAGGTTGGTCAAACATGACTTGCCCTTGGTAAAACCATGTTGACTGCTCTTAATGACCCCCTCATCCTTGATGTGCCTAGAGATAGTGCCAAGAACAAGCTGTTCCATCACCTTTCCAGGGATGGAGGTGAGGCTGATCGGTCTATAGTTACCCGGGTCCTCCTTCTTGCCCTTCTTATAGATTGGAGTGACATTTGCTATCCTCCAGTCCTCAGGCACCTCTCCTGTTCTCCATGACTTACCAAAGATGATGGAGAGTGGCCTAGCAATGACCTCTGCCAGCTCCCTCAGCACCCTTGGGTGCATTCCATCTGGTCCCATTGATTTATGGATATCCAGATTGCTCAACTGATCCCTAACCCAATCCTCATCTACCGAGGCAAACTCCTCCTTTATCCTGACTTCTTCTGGGGCTACAGGGATCAGGGGCTCCTGGGGAAAGCCTGCAGGAGTAAAGACAGAGGCAAAGAAGGCATTCAGCACCTCTGCCTTCTTTATATCCTCTGTCTCTAGGGCACCCCCCTCATTCATCAGTGGGCCTATATTGCCTCTAGTGTTTGTTTTATTAGCTATGTATTTGAAAAAGCCCTTTCTATTGTCCTTGACCTGGCTTGCAAGGTTAAGTTCTAAGGAGGCCTTAGCTTTCCTAATTGCCTTTCTACATCCTCTGACAACTGTCCTATATTCCTCCCAAGTGACTAGCCCCTCTTTCCATGATCCATAAATTCTTTTTTTCCACCTAAGTTTGCCCAGCAGTTCCTTGTTTAACCATGCTGGTCTCCTAGCTCCCTTACTTGATTTCATACCCATTGGGACGCTCTGATCCTGAGCTTGCAAGAAGTGGTCCTTGAATGTTGACCAACTATCTTGAGCCCCTTTACCATCTAGCACCCTGTCCCATGGGACTTCCCTTAACAATTGATTAAGGAGGCTAAAGTTGGCCCTGGGGAAGTACAGGGTTCTGGTCTTGCTAGGTACTCTATTCCTCCCACACAGGATCCTGAACTCCACCATCTCATGATCACTGCAGCCAAGGCTGCCATCGACCATCACTGCTTCAACAAGACCCTCCTTGTTGGTAAGTACAAGATCCAGCAGCGCTCCTCTCCTAGTCGGCTTATCCACCATTTGCATTAAGTAGTTATCATCAATGCACTGGAGGAACCTCCTAGACTGTGAATGGCTGGCTGTGAAAGTCTCCCAGCAGATATCGGGGTAGTTAAAATCCCCCATGAGGACCAAGGCCTGTAGTTGTGAGGCTGCTTTCAGCTGCCTGTAGAAAGCCTCATCAACTCCCTCGTCCTGATCAGGAGGTCTGTAATAGACCCCCACAACTGTATCGCCCATGCCTGCCTGCCCCTTAATTCTTACCCACAGACTTTCAACTTGCCCCTCATCAGCCCCTGGAGAAAACTCAATACATTCTAGTTGCTCCGTCACATAGAGAGCAACTCCACCACCTCGCTTCCCTGACCGATCTTTCCTAAAAAAGTCATAGCCATCCATGACCACATTCCAGTCATGTGAGCTGTCCCACCATGTCTCTGTAATTGCCACCAGGTCATAACCTTTAGACCGCACACAGACCTCTAACTCCTCCTGTTTATTCCCCATACTGCGTGCATTGGTGTACAGGCATTTCAGATAGCAAGCAGAGTGCACTGGTGGGACCCCTGGGAGGCAGGAGGCCTTGTGGTCAGGGCCTAAACATCTCTCCCTTCTCTTCAATGATCGAAAATCCTCCCTAGACCACCTTCCTTCAGGCCCTAGCATATTGCTCTTGGGCTTGTCCCTAACAGACTCAGTTGTCTCCCCTTCCCCCTTCACATCTAGTTTAAAGCCCTCTCAATGAGCCCTATAGCGGGCTCCTAAAGTTACACACTCACACACAACTGTTCCCTAGGGATTCACTCGATCCACCCCGAGGATCGCAAGCGGTCAGCGAATCCCCTAGCCCACCTCCCCAGCCGGCTCCCCACCAAACGGAGACTCCTTCCCTACAGGGACTGTGCTGCACGCCAGGCGTCTCTGTGCGATTTACCAGCTGCCCCAGTCACGCGTACGACTTACAGGCTACTCTAATAAAACATACCGTTTGTCCGCAAGTGTAGGTGGTCCTTGTCTGCTCCCGCAGCGAGCGGCCGAGGAGCGGAGTTCCTCCAGAAAGGTCTGGGGCGCGCCTAGGACATCCGTCCCTCAGCTGATCCTGCAGCCGAGCAGAGACGTCCCATCTGGGTCGCCAGCTGACACGCAGAAAAGACTCTATAACTCTTGTAAAGTTATAAAGTAGGTATGTTTATTGAGAGCCGGGTGCAAGGGGGATCGCTCCTCCAAACTTGCACACCTGGGGGGCCAAAGGGTGCTTCTTTTATGGCACTAAGTAATACATATTCATGAGGAGTGTATCATAAACATTACATCATTGTATCGGGTCATTATAATATTCCACGCCTCTTGCTCCGCCTGGTCGCGCCTGCGCAGTGCTCCCTGGTGGTCCTCTTCGGGGGTCTCGGGAGGAAGGCTCCGAGTCTTCCTCAGTTGGCTGCGCATGCTCTGTGGGCCTCTGGCTCTTCTCCAGGCCGTGGCGTTGGTTTCCACTAGCTCGAATGGTTCGACCTTTCCCCCTTATCAGAAGGAGCAGGAGCCTTTCTCCCCTTTCCCATTGGCCTCCTTCTAATCAGCGGCCTGTAGCACCTGTTTTGTCTAGCAAGCAAGGTCTCCAAGCAGGAGAGGCAAGATTACATACTTTACATACTTTCCAAGCAAGAGCTGCATACTTCTCTAATTAAACTATTTCTATTAACTCTTTTGCCCCCCGTATCAATAGGGCCTTCCACTCCCTTTAGAAGCGAGTCACCTATGACTAGGACCTGCCTTTTTTTTCTAAGTGAGGAGGTTTTGATGCAAGGCATGGTCTGACTTGGCCTCAGTGGCACCTCCAATTTTGGCGAGCCATCACCCTCATCCGCGGTTGGTTCCCCTGGCAGGGCATCATATCTATTTTGCAAGGTCACCTGGGGAGGTGGGACAGTTACCCTAGGGACACACTTCCCACACCGCTTATGCCATGCAGGAACTTGTCGCCATTGCTCACCGTCCTGTGAGCCATCACGCACGGCCAGGCGGAGAGGGGACAGGGAGCTCTATGCATCATGAGCCCCACCTGACTGTTGGACATGTTTCAGGGAGGCTGAGTCATGACACCAAGGGTCTATCTCCCTCTCACACTTCCTGATACTCCTCAGCCTCTCCACTTCCTTCTTCAGCTCTGCCACCATGCATAGCAGATGCCTGATCTGCTCTCACTTCACACAGCCATTCTCTCTACTGTACTCTGACAGGCTCGGGCACTCCCTACAGCTGGAAACCTGGACTTCCACATGACTATAGGAGACCTCCGTCTGGGTTTCCATAGTCCTCCTGGCGGCCGCTTTTGCCCGAGTGGAAACCATAGTTACTGATGATCAACCAGGCTAACTGCCCATTTTTAACTGCTAACTGTTGTACTATTACTCCTTTCTACACCTCAGCTCCCCTCCCTAGTTCACAGCTCCTTAGCAAGGCTCCCCTGTGTGCCCTGTGATACAGGGGCAAAAGAGTTAATAGAAGCAGTTTAATTAAAGAAGTATGCAGCTCTTGCTTGGGAAGTATGTAATCTTGCCTCTCTTGCTTGGGAACCTTGCCTGCTAGATGAAACAGGTGCTACAGGCCACTGATTAGAAGAAGACCGTTGAGAAAAGGGAGGATGGTTCCTGCTCCTTCTGATAAGAGGAAGGTCGGTTCCCACCATCTCAGCATTCTAGCTGGTGGGAACCGATGCCATGGCCTGGAGAAGAGCTAGAGGCCCACAGAGCATGCGCAGCCAACTGAGGAAGACTCGGAGCCTTCCTCCCGAGACCCCCGAAGAGGACCACCAGGGAGCACTGCGCAGGCACAACCAGGCGAAGCAAGAGGTGTGGAATATTATAATGACCTGATGCAATGATGTAATGTTTTATGATACACTCCTCATGAATATGTATTGCTTAGTGCTATAAAAGAAACACGCTTTTGCCCCTAGGTGTGCAAGTTCGGAGGAGCGATCCCCCTTGCACCCAGTGCTGAATAAACATACCTACTTTATAACTTTACGAGAGTTATAGTCTTTTCTGCGCGTCACCCTGCTCACGCAAACTGTCCCATGCAAACTGCCGTGCCCCGCCTTACCGACGTGCCACGCCCCTGTTTGCCCGCTCCTGTTTACCCCACTCCGGTTTGCTCCTGCTCCCTAGGGGCGTTAAAAAATTTCCCACGCGGCTCAGGGCCACGCCTCTGCCACACCTGATTGGCTCTCGCCGACTTCCTGGAGCCACTGGGGCTCGGGCTGCGATTGGGGGAGGGTCCCTGGGCTCAGGAATCCCTCTGCACAATGCGATCGAACCCTCACCGCCTCGGCCTTACTTCAGTCTTGTCGCTGCTGCTGCTGCTGCCACTGCTGCTCCCGCTCCTGCCTCACCGACTGACTGATTGTTGGTTCTTACCTCATTTAAATCTCCCACGCGTCTCGGGGCCACTCCTCTGCCACACCTGATTGGCTCTCATAGAATCATAGAATCACCATGGCTGGAAAGGATCTCCGGGATCATCAAGTCCAACCTTAGAATGATTATGGTTGGAAGGGACCTCCAGGGTCATCAAGTCCAACATTTATCCCATCATTCCTAACCATTAGACCATTAGACCATGGCCTCAAGAGCCTCATCAACCCGTTTTTTGAACACCCCCAGGGACGGTGACTCCACCACCTCCCAGGGCAGCCTGTTCCAGTGACTAACCACCCTCTCAGTAAAGAACTTCTTCCTAATATCCAACCTAAACTTCCCCTGACGCAACTTGAGGCCATTTCCTCTCATCCTGTCATTAGTAATTTGGGAGAAGAGACCAACACCAGCCTCACTACAACCTCCTTTTAGGTAATTGTAGAGAGTAATAAGGTCTCCTCTCAGTCTCCTCTTCTCCAGGCTAAATAACCCCAGTTCCCTCAGCCAGTCTTCATAGGGCCTGTTTTCCAGATCTTTCACCAGCCTCGTTGCCCTTCTCTGGACTTGCTCCAGCACCTCAATGTCCTTCTTATACTGCGGCGCCCAGAACTGGACACAGTACTCAAGGTGTGGTCTCACGAGTGCCGAGTACAGGGGCACGATCACCTCCCTACTCCTGCTGGTCACACCGTTTCTGATACAGGCCAGGATGCCGTTGGCCTTCTTGGCCACCTGGGCACACTGCTGGCTCATGTTCAGTTGGCTGTCAACCGACACCCCCAGGTCCTTTTCTGCCAGGCAGCTTTCCAGCCACTCTTCCCCAAGTCTGTAGCGCTGCATGGTGTTATTGTGACCCAAGTGCATGACCCGGCACTTGTCCTTGTTAAACCTCATACAATTGACCTCAGCCCATTGCTCCAGCGTGTCCAAATCCCTCTGCAGAGCCTCCCTACCCTCAAGCAGATCAACACTCCCACTTAATTTCCTGTCATCTGCAAATTTACTGAGGGTGCATTCGATCCCCTCATCCAGGTCACTGGTAAAGATATTAAACAAGACTGGCCCCAGAACCGAGACCTGAGGGACACCGCTTGTGACCAGTCTCCAACTGGATTTAACTCCATTCACCACAACTCTCTGGGCTCGGCCATCTAGCCAAGTTTTCAACCCAGTGAAGAGTCCACCTGTCTAAGCCATGAGCCGCCAGCTTCTGCAGCAGAATGCTGTGGGAGACAGTGTCAAATGCCTTACTGAAGTCCAGGTAGACAACATCCACCGCTTTTCCCTCATCCACTAGTCAGGTCACCTGATCATAGAAGGAGATCAGGCTGGTTAAACAGGACTTGCCCTTCATGAACCCATGTTGGCTGGACCTGATCCCCCTGTTGTCCGTCACTCGCCATGTGATGACCCTCAAGATTAACTGTTCCATAATCTTCCCCGGTACCGAGGTCAGGCTGACAGGCCTATAGTTCCCTGGATACTCCTTCCTGCCCTTCTTGTAGATGGGTGTCACATTGGCAAGTTTCCAGTCATCCGGGACCTCACCCAGTATCCAGGACTGCTGATAGATGATGGAGAGTGGCTTGGCAAGTTCCTCTGCCAGCTCCCTCAGCACTCATCTGGTGGATCTCATTCGTCCCCATAGACTTGTGGGTGTCTCGTTGGCTTAGCAGGCCCTTCACTACTATTTCCTGGATAATGGTGGTTTATTCTGGTCTCCATCCGTATGTACAACAGGGAAAGGCCTCCAGCCATCCAGAAAAGGTACCAACCCCGACAAGAAAATACCGATACCCTCTGCATCTGGGTAATTCTGTAAAATCAGTCTGTCAGTAATCACCAGGTTCAATTCCAGTTTTTAACTTACCCATTTGAAACTTCCTCTGTATGACTGGGTAATTCTTCAGGCATACTTGACACTTAACAGCAACTGATTCAGCCATTTCTAACATTCTTACTGATATTACATGCCTTTTCAGGAATGTCACCAAGGCTTGACGCCCCAATGACATTCCTGTTGTTTTATCTGTAGTATTTCTTTCATAAATAATGGGGGGACTACAACCTGACCTTCAGAGGTTGTCCACCATCCTTCCGTATTTTTCTTTGCATTTACAAGTTGAGCCAATTTCTCATCCTCTTTTGAATACCTTGGAGGTTGCTTAGGGAGTGTTACAGTTCTAGTTGGAATTAATGCTATCTGTAATGCTCGTTTTTGGGCTGCATTCTTAGCAGCTTGATCTGCCAATCTATTTCCTTCGGCTACTTTTGTATTTCCAGTTTGATGTGCTTTACAGTGCATGATTGCTACTTGGGCGGGTTCTTGAACTGCCAACAATAATTGTAAGACTTCTTTTTGATGCTTAATATTTGCCCCCTGGGAGGACAATAGTCCTCTTTCTTTCCACAGGGCTCCATGGACATGGACTACTCCAAAAGCATATTTTGAGTCTGTCCATATGTTTACTTTTTTTTTCTTTACTTAATTCCAGAGCCCGTATTAAGGCAATCAGTTCTGCTTTCTGAGCTGATGTCGTGTTGGGTAATGCATTTGCTTCTATAACAGAATTTTCAGTTGTTACCACATATCCAGCATATCAAGTTCCTTTCTGTACAAAGCTACTGCCATCTGTGAACAGCTCCCACTCAGGGTCCTCGAATGGGACATCCTTCAGGTCTTCTCAGCTGGAGTATGTGTGCTCAATAGTCTTTAAGCAGTCCTGATCGGCTCTCTCTTCTTCCTGTGAAGCACTTAAGAAAACTGCAGGATTCACAAGGTTAGTTGTTTTTAAGACCACATCATCCTGTTTGGTAAGGATTACTTGGTATTTCATCATTCTGCTAGGGGAGAGACAATGCCCTCCTTTTTGTTCCAGCACTGTAATAACCATGTGTGGGACATAAACTGTGATGACTCTCCCCAGAGTGAGCTTGCGAGCTTCTTGTATCAGTATTACTGTTGCTGCTACTGCTCGCAAGCAGGCAGGCCATCCCTTACTCACTGTGTCCAGTTGTTTGGAAAAGTATCCCACCGGCCTTTTCCAGCTTCCCATCCTTTGGGTCAGGACTCCCAGAGCAAGGTGTTGCCTCTCATGGACAAACAACTGAAAGTCTTTGGTTAGATCAGACAATCCTAGAGCTGGTGCTGACATTAAAGTTTGCTTAAGGTCTCGAAAGGCCTGTTGTTGTTGGTAACCCCACACAAGAGGGGTAGACTTCTGGGCCTCGTAGAGTGGTTTGGCTATCAGCCCATAGTTCATAATGCAAAGACGACACCACCCGGTCATTCCCAGCAATGCTCTTAATTCATGCAGAGTCCGAGGTTCAGGAATGGCACAAATTGCTTCTTTTCGGTCAGTTCCCAGCTTTCTCTGCCCTTTTGAAATCTCAAAGCCCAAGTATATTACTGTTTGGCCCTCTATTTGGGCTTTCTTTTAGACACCTTATACCCATTAAGTCCCAGGAAATGTAAAAGTTCAATGGTTACCTGGATACACGCAGACTTCTCTTCAGTAGCTATCATCCACATACTGTAGGAGCAGGTGATCTGGTTGTGGAGTCATTGTCTTCTTTTTTGTCCAATTTCCAATTCCTTTGCCAGCTGGTTGCTGAAGATTGTTGGGCTGTTTTTAAATCCTTGGGGTAGCCGTGTCCATGTTAACTGTGTTTTGCACCCTGTCTGTGGGTCTTCCCACTCAAAAGCAAATAAGTTATGACTTTCCTGTTCCAGGGGTATGCAAAAGAAAGCATCTTTCAAATCAAGCACTGTAAACCACTGATATGTCTCTCTGAGAGCAGTTAATAATGTATATGGATTTGCCACTACTGGGTGAATATCTTTTACAATCTGATTTATGGCTCACAAATCCTGCACCAATCTAAAATCACCTGTGGGCTTCCGTACTGGTAGAATAGGAGTATTGTACTCTGACTCACACTCTTCCTAAATTTTATATTTCAAAAATTTATCAATCATCTTTTTAATTCCTTGCTTTGCTTCAGATTTGATTGGATATTGTCTAATCCTTACCGGTTTTGCTCCTTTATTTAATTCAATTTTCACAGGTCAGGCCAATTTGGATTTTCCTGGGATATCAGTTTCTCATACCGTGGGGATTACCGCATAATTCACTTCTGGGGGAATTTCTTGTACTTTTGATTTTTCTTGTATCATCAAAATTTCTCCTGTCTTTGATTCAGGTATTTTTTATAACAGCTCTCCATCTTCAAAAACAATCTGTGCATTTAATTTAGATAACAGATCTCTTCCCATTAAGGGTATCGGACAATCTGGAACATACAGAAATTCATGTGTTATACTTTTGCTTCCAAATTTCAAATCCAAGGGTTGTAGGAATGGTCGATTTTCCTCTTTCCCTGTGGCTCCAATAATGTTTGCTGGTTTTGCTCTTATCTTTCCTTTTTGTATATTCAAAACTGAAAATGTTGCTCCCGTATCAATCAAACATGCAACCTCTTTTTCTCCCAGCTTAATGGTAACCAGAGGCTCAGCTGGGTTCGTCTCCGGTCCCCGTCAATCTGTATATTCTCCCAGAACCATTACTCTTGAGGCTGCTTGCTGATCATTCAGTTTCTTTGGGCATTCCCTTTTCCAGTGCCCCTCTTCTTTGCAAAAGACACCCTGATTTATTCCGAGGGGGACTCCATTACCTGGTCTTCCTCTTCCCCCCCCTGCACTCCCCCCTTTGGGTAGCTTCTTCCCCTTCCTTGATTTGGGAAATTCTGTGCCCCAGTTAGTACTGCAAGCAATTGTTTCTGTTTTCAGACCTCATTTTCCTTTTCTCTGTTATTATAAACCTTCCATGCCTCCTCTAATAATCTATCCAAGTAGCGAATTTCCCCTCCCTCCAGTTTTTGAAGCTTCCTCCTTATGTCTCCCTGAGACTGTCCCAAAAAGATTAATGCCAATTGTGCCTTAGTTTCTTCTGCTTCAGGATGCATATCTGTGTGAGAGAGAAACTGTGTTTTCACAGTGTTGTGAGAATCATGTTTTTGTAGAAACAAGAAAAACACCAAGGCCTTGTACATCCAGGTGCCAGATAACGTAGAAGGATGTGCGCACCGACTTATGTTTTTATGCGGCACTACACGTTGAGGGTTTTTTAGCAAGCAATGGACATGTGAGCAATCCAACCTTTGAGCCTGACCCGGATGCTGAAGCAGGACGGGGAGGTGGAGAAGGAGTGACGGTGTAAACGCATGCTTTAAGGCTGTAAACCAATCTATGCTTCACTCCAGTACTATTAGCCAATCGGTAGCTAGATGAAGTCGCGTGATCTGGTATTCTGTCTGTATAAACCAGGTTGTAACGCCATTAAAGTGCCTTTCACAAGATCATGTTGGTCTCTATGTGATTGCTTGCCATGGTTTCCCGCAACTGGCGCCCGAACAGGGACCCTCAGGACGGCTGCTAGAAGCTGATGCTGTCAGCGTGAAGGAAGCAGACGGAGAGGGTGGAAAGTCGACTGAAAGTTGTCGCTGCCCCAGTGACAAATGTTCCGCAGTGCCCAGCGGACGGAGACGGTGCGCACCGGAGGACAACGGGTCCTGTTCTGAATCTCACTAAAAGGTTAGTGCTGAATCTCACTAAAAGGTTAGTGAGCGGTCGGGGAGGAGATGGGGTCTGTGCTAACCAGAGAAGAGGAAGCGGCAGTTAAGCTTCTCCAACATATGCTCTCTATGAGAGGGATTTCCTATGAGATGCAAGCTCTTAAAAACTTGTTGCAGTGGGCACGGGACAGAAATTGAATCCCTGGGGTTGGTACAGCGTTTGAGTTGTACACCTGGGAAGCCATAGGTCTAAGCCTGTGGGACGATATCAGCAATGGAGGAAAGCATGGAGAAGAAGCATGCAAATATTCCACGCTGACCAAATGACTCGGGAGGAATCTCACCAGCAGAAGGTGAGCAGTCGGGGAGGAGATGTGGAACACGCTTAATAAAGAAGAAGAAGCGGTTATTAAGCTCCTCCAGCATATTCTCTCTAAGAGAGGAATTAAACATGATGAGCTTACTGCTCCAGAGGCTGTTAATTTAGTGCTGGGAACATGGATTCCCTGCTGAGCCTCAAGATGCCTTTAAAACTGAGACATGGGAAGAAATCGGGAAGTGCCTATGGAAGGCGGTCAGTAGAGGAGAAAAAGACTTAAAAGGGTTAGCTACCGCTAGGCGGTTGATTTTAACAACTTTAGAAGATATGGAGGCTGAGCGGGCAGCGGCGGGCGGCGGAGGGGCCGTGCCCAGGGCAGCGGAGCGGCTCGATCAGCATTTCCCCCCCCTCCCCCGCTGCCCCCGCCCCCCACCGCCCTGCGCACTGTGGCAGCGGCTGGAACTTTTACGGCTTCAGGGCCCTCGCCACCGGGAGCGTTTCCTGCTGGAATCAGTGTTCGACTGAATGCCTGTTCCGTCTCCCCCTATTCCAGCAGCGCCCCTGCTGGGAGAGGTGTCTGGGACGGAAGAAGAGGCAATGGACACAGATGAACAATGGCCCGTGCTGCCACCGCCCCCCCTACCGCCTGAAACAAATGTTCCTGAAACATCTAACCCACCACCTAAACCACCTCGCCTGAGGGAATGGCCAGAGTATCCACCATTACCTCCTTCTACACCACCCACGCCCACCTCCCCCGCCAAGCCGCCTGATCTTAGCAGTGGACGGCCCGTTTGGGTGCAAGAACTGTTGGAGAAGCTGGAAAAGTTAGAAACGGACAACTACAAGTGGGAGAGACTGAGGGAGGAGGAGGAGAAAATCATTGCCAGATTTCAAAAGGAGTGTGGTTGGGGGGTGGGCAAGCTGGGACAACAGATGGAGTGGGGGGAGGCGGGAAATGCGGGGAAAGGATTTGATCCGGGTCAAAACCGGAAAGGAGTTATCCAAAAAAAAAAAAAAAAGGGACACCTTTGGGAAACAGGGTAGTGAGTGCTCTGAGGCCAGGTGCGATGAAATCCGGTCTCAGGCTGCTTAGATGGCGTCTCCGCCACCACAGCAGGAAGTGCCGGAGTGTATGTGGAAACAACAATAGAAACAGCATTGACTGATTCACAGATACAATGTATCCCAAATAATATGAGTGGTCTGCTAGGACATGGGTTGAGTGCCCTGTTGTTAGGGCGTTCATCTACAACCCGAAAAGGTCTTTTTGTGTTGCCTGGAGTAATTGATTCTGATTTTACAGGCCCCTCGGACATTAACAGAAGAAGCAAAGCAAGCTTTAAATCACAGAAGCACTATGATTGTCACAGCTTACACGCATCGCTAGAACCCGGAGTACGGGATAGGGCGATTGATTATTAGTCATGAACAACATCCTCTTGCTTTGATAATGCAGTGGATTACAGGGAAGGACCCACTGCACATTTTGGAATGGGTGTTTTTGTCACTGCAGCCAAAACGCACAATCACTACACGAGTAGAAGCTTTAGCACAGTTGATAATAAAAGGTAGGCATAGAGTTGTAGAAATAGTTGGCTTTGAACCCACTTTTATAGTATCCAAATGGGTACCGGCAAAGTGGGTGAAACAATGGCTGTCAGAACCAGATTTGCAGATGTCCTAGGCTGACATATGGATAGTTCCCATGGTCCTTCAAAAGGAGGGGATGAGTTTGCCTTTTGGCTTTCCTTCAAGGTGTGGCTGACCTTCTGGGGGGAGCCCTTGGGTAAACAAGCCCCAGGTGCCCCACATTGGATAAATGACTGCCAGGTGTCCTGTTTTGGGGACGGAGGCTGGGGCCACTTGCAGAAAGAGTGGAGTGTCTGTCTGTGAGGTGGACGCACTTTGCAGAGTTTTCCTGTTGGGGAAGGACCTCCTGACTCTCCCCGCGACTGGGCCCCGGTCAGGTTTGGCATTTGCAAATGGAGGCTTTGTGGGGAAACAATGTGGGGCTACTTCTATATGATGAGCCTATTGACTTGGTTGTCTCCCATCTCTTCTGTGGGAGACTTTGTTTCTTTGTTAATTCCGCCTATTATTGGTTGCTATTATATTAATGATTGTACATTGTGTTTTCGAAAAGGCAACAAGCATGATTAAAGATGCCATGAAGAACGTATGGCTGGCTCAAGAAGAAAAAGGGGGAATTGTAGGAATGTATTTAAAAGAGAATGACCATATAGTGAACCAGCCATACGGGATGTTGGCCTAGGCATGTAGCTGCATTCTAGAAGCTACTTCAAAGGAAGAAAAAATAAGAAAGAGCAATGACTGCTTCACTAAGGAATGCAGGAGATAGCAGATAAGAGTGACCAATTGGACACTGCGTGAGAAGAACTTAAGAACCAACGGGAGCTGAACTGAGCTGCATGTTTGCCTCGTGCTAGAGACCTTTAACCAATTAGATAATGTGTGACCGCGTGTAGGGAAAGAAAAATTGTATAAAAGGGACAGACAGAATTAACAGAAGATTTAGATAGCGTTAGGCATGCTGTGTTGCAAAATAGAGCCGCTGTTGATTTTTTGTTATTAGCCCAAGGTCATGGTTGTGAAGATTTAGATGGAATGTGTTGTATGAATCTGTCTGATCACTCTTCCTCTATTCATAAGCAACTGCAGCAATTAAGAGAAAATATGAAGAAACTCACCGTTACAAATTCTCCGTTGTCCCCATTATTTGAGTGGCTGAGTTCACTAGGTATTACTGGATGGTTGTTAGAGTTAGTAAAAGGAGGGTTAATCGTGTTGATTGTGATTCTTGTACTATCAATAGAAATACCTTGTGTTCTGTACTTTGTGTCGAGAATGATTAGCAAAGCCGTAAAAAAAGTTTGGATTGCTCAAAAACAAGAAGGGGGATTTGTAGAGGGTTTTTTAGCAAGCAATGGACATGTGAGCAATCCAACCTTTGAGCCTGACCCGGATGCTGAAGCAGGACGGGGAGGTGGAGAAGGAGTGACGGTGTAAACACATGCTTTAAGGCTGTAAACCAATCTATGCTTCACTCCAGTACTATTAGCCAATCGGTAGCTAGATGAAGTCGCGTGATCTGGTATTCTGTCTGTATAAACCAGGTTGTAATGCCATTAAAGTGCCTTTCACAAGATCATGTTGGTCTCTATGTGATTGCTTGCCATGGTTTCCCGCAACTACAGAGCGAAAAACCAAGGCCTTGTCCAGAGATACCAAATTAGAAAGGAGCCTAGTATAAAGACTGTCTTGTTCAGTACATCCTGGTACCAGATAATGTAGAAGGACAAGAGCTACGCATAACAACCTGTTTTTGAGAATGTTGTGTCTTACATGGATCAGGAGATAGGGTGCACCTGAGAAAATATTGCCATCCAGACTGAACGGATTCCATAACTATGCATAAACAGCCAGTTGGTAACAGAAAGACCTATTATGGAAACCGGAAAAACCTCTTATGGAAACTTATTGTAATAAAATGTGTCGGATAGGCTGTGAGCCTGGAGTATCCAACCAATGGAGAAACGGGAGAGAATAACCCGCGTGGGGGGAAAATACTACATAAATGTTTTCTTTCCTTTGTAAAGGCGCGCGTCTATACTTCGGCCACGGGGTGGCGCGCCCGCGATTGCACTCGCGAATAAACGGAGCTGCTTCACCATGATCCTCGCCTGAGCAAACTTTTTCGGCCTAAAACTTCGTTTCTCACATCTGTATACTTACGAATAGCTTCTTTCAATCTTTCTAAAAATGCTGTAGGGGATTAATTTTTCTCTTGTCGAATATCATATAATTTGGACCAGTTTATAGCTTTAGGCATAGCATTTTGGACACCAAATAAGATCCACTGTTGGTATCCTTTTAATCTCCGCATATGCTCAGCTTGGTTTGGATCCCATTGGAGATCACCAGAAGGGAAATTTTGTTCTATAGTGCTGTCTATTGTCCGTGTATGGATATCTTCTTCTGCCCGCATTCTGGTGGTTCTCAAGACCATTTGTTTCTCAGTGGAATCCATAACGGTGTCCAAAATTACTTGCTTATCATCCCAATCTGGGTTTTGGGTTTTAATTATCATTCCCATTACCCTTCCTACCTTACCCTACCTGGGTCCTCCCTATAAGGGCCAGCTGATTCCTTACAAAGAATCAAATCAGAAGGTGAAAAAGGTACTTTTACATATACTGGCCCATTTTGCCCGACCCCTTGTCTCAATGGGGCAATTAAATGTCTCCCGGCCCTCGATATTAAGAGGGTTATTAAATGAGTACAATGCCGGGTTCTTCTGGACACTGATGAAGAAGGTTCTATTTCAGATTCCTCGTCCTCGATTCCAGTACTATCTGGAAGAGGTTGAACCTCTTCTCTTAAATCAGTGCCCCGTGCAGATTGCCGTGTTTGATGTCCAGATCTCGGGTCAGGTTCATGTTTGGAGAATGGTAATGGGATAGGGGGATATATAGGAACTACTGGGGTGGTGGGAGCAATATCTAGTTCAGGACCTGTATATACCAGTCCCTTTTTCTTGAGTGCTAGATGCTTAAGACACATTTTAGAAGGATACAGCAGGAGGGTACAGATCAGGACAAAAGCTGCTCTTGCACTCCCCATGCCTGGGCACCCGGGCATGTCAGCAAGGTATCGAATTGCCTGGCTGTAGCTCCCTCCCAACTGCTGGTGAAGATTAACCTGATCCTAGCCGAACCAGGACATAATACACCCCTTATTCTATACCATCTACATCATGCCCGGCAGCCATTTAAGAATCAACAAAAAAAACCCCAAACAATTAACAAAAATACAATATAATTCACTGTATATTCTCACCCAAAACCAAGTCCCCTTGTGGAACACATAGGACCTCTCCATCCTCCCGCATCACCCACCAGGTGCACCCAGGTCCTTGAGCAAAAGCAATCCCGTGGGTGGGTTTGCCTTTGCCTGGTGCAGGACTAACCCAGACCATTTTTCCCAATACATCCCTCATGCGCACTACAGGGATTTTATCCCCGTCTACTGTACATGGAGTTTTGACTGAGCCAGGCCAGCTTGACTGGCAGATCCTCTTGTGTGGACTAACCAGGTGGCCTTTGCCAGATGTGTGTCCCAGTGTTTGAAGGTTCCACCTCCCATTGCTTTCAATGTAGTTTTTAGCAGTCCATTATAGTGTTCAGTTTTTCCAGAGACTGTGTGTGGTAGGGGATGTGGTAGACCCACTCGATGCCATGTTCTTCTGCCTAGGCATCTATGAGGTTGTTTCGGAAGTGAGTCCCGTTGTCTGACTCAATTCTCTCTGGAGTGCTGTGTTGCCACAGGACTTGCTTTCTAAGGCCAAGGATGGTGTTTCAAGCGGTGGCCTGGGGCACTGGATACGTTTCCAGCCATCCAGTGGTTGCTTCCACCATTGTGAGCACGTGGCGCTTGCCTTGGTGGGTCTGTGGCAGCATGATGTAGTCGATCTGCCAGGCCTCTCCGTAATTATATTTCAGCCATCGCTCCCTATTTGAGCCCGTTGTGTTATCAACGCAACCCATTTACTCCACGTGGAATCTGTTGCATGATGTGTAGAGGAAGCCCTTCCTTTGAACAGCCCAGCCCAGCACCAGCAGTTGGGGTGTTTCGGTGCCCATCACTTCTGAGGCAGCTCAAATTCCTTCGTATGCTGCCAGTATCCCCTTTTCAGTTGGTGTATAGAACGCTTTGGAGCCTTTGTATCCCTGGCTCCAAAAGCCTAGAGGTCGGCCTCAGGTTTCCCCGGGTGCTCTCTGCCAGAGGCTCCAGGTAGGACCATTCTTCCTGGCTGCGGTGTAGAGCATGTTTTTAACCTCTTGTCCTGCCCAGACTGGCCTGAGGGCTACTGCCTGAGCAATCTCCCATTTAATTTGTTCAAAAGCTTGCTGTTGCTCAGGGCCCCATTCAAATTCATTCTTCATACGGGTCACGTGGTAGAGAGGGCTCACAATCAGGCTGTAGTTTGGGATGTGCATCTTCCAGAACCCCACAGCACCCAGGAAAGACTGAGTCTCCTTTTTACTAGTTGGTAGGGACATGGCTGCTATCTTGTTTATCACCTCCATTGGGATGTGCTGACGCCCATCTTGCCATTTTATTCCTAGGAACTGAATTTCCTTTGCAGGCCCCTTATCTTTCTTTTGCTTTATGGTGAAACCAGCCTTCAGGAGGATTCCAGTTATCTTCTTTCCTTTTTCAAAGACTTCTTCAGCTGTGTCCCCCCATACACTGATGTCATCAATGTACTGCAGGTGTTCTTGAGCCCCACCTATCTCCAGTGCATTTTGGACCAGTCCATGGCAAACAGTGGGGTTATGGTTCCACCCCTGGGGCAATCGATTCCAGGTCTACTGGATGCCCCTCCAAGTGAACGCAAACTGTGGCCTGCACCCTGGTGCTATCGGAATGGAGAAAAATGCGTTAGCAATGTCGACTGTGGTGTACCACTTGGCTGCCTTCGACTCCAGTTCGTACTGGATCTCTAGCATGTCTGGCACTGCAGCACTCATCGCTGGTGTAACTTCATTCAGGCCACGGTAGTCCACGGTTAGTCTCCATTCACCATTAGACTTTCTCACTGGCCATATAGGGCTATTGAAGGGTGAATGAGTTTTGCTAATCACCTTCTGGCTTTCTAGTTGACGGGTTAGCTGCTGGATGGGGACCAGGGAACCTCGGTTGGTGCGGTACTGCTGCCAGTGCACCATCTATGTAGCAGTTGGCACTTGCTGCTCTTCAACCTTCAGCAACCCCACCACTGAAGGGTCCTCTGAGAGGCCGGGTAAGGTGGACAGTTGTTCACTTTCCTCCAGGGCAGCTATACCATAGGACCACTGGTACCCTTTTGGGTCTTTAAAGTACCCTCTCCTCAGATAGTCTATGCACAGGATGCACGGGGCGTCTGGACCAGTCACAATGGGGTGTTTATGCCAGTTCTTCCCAGTTAGGCTCACTTCAGCTTCCAATAGGGTCAGCTGTTGGGATCCCCCTGTCACTCCGGAGATACAGATGGGTTCAACCCCACTATAGCTTGATGACATCAGGGTGCATTGTGCGCCAGAATCTACCAAGGCCTTATATTCTTGTGGGTCTGACGTGCCAGGCCATCAGATCCACACCATCCAGTAAATCCGATTATCCCTTTCCTCCACCTGGCTGGAGGCAGGGCCCCTCTAATGCTGCTCAGCATCATTCACTTGTTCTAAGAATGACTCTTGTTGTAGGAATGGCTCAGAGGCCCTTTCAAGAGGGTCAGGCGTAATATTGGCCATTCTATTCTGCCTGGGGGACTTCCGATTGGAAACTGGAGTGATGTTTTTCTTGCACAACTCCCCTTTCAGCTTCTGTACTCGTACAGCTAGGGAGGAATTGGGTTTTCCATCCCACCTCTTCATGTCTTCTCCATGGTCACGGAGGTAGAACCACAGGGTACCCCGTCGTGTGTAGCTTCCACTGTCTTTCTCTTGGGTGGGGAAACATCTGCTTCTAATGGCCGAGACATCAGCCTATGCAGGTGGAGTGTAGGACATCTCTTCCATTCTCTGGAGCCTTTGTGACAGTTCACTCACAGCTGAAATACAGGCCTTTGGAGAGGAAAGGATACTTCCTTCATATTGCCGGAGCTGGCCATCCACTTCATCCACCGTTTGAACCTGGCCGTGTCTCCAAGACACTACTACCAATGCATTGGTATGTGACTGTGGTGAGTTTCACAGGAACTTCCACCACATGGAGGTTGAGCAGTGGGCCTGATCTGGATCCATGGATGATCACTCATCATTCAGATCTCCATAAATCATATCAAACACAGCTAATTCCCTGAGATACTGAATACCTCTCTCCATGTTGGTCCACTTGCTTAACTGACATAGGATATCATCCTTGAAGGGGTACCTTTCCCTTACACTGAACAGGAGTCGCCTCCGAAGGCTGAGGGGTTGGACCTGTCTCCCTACTACCTTGTCAATGCCAGCTTCCCTGGACAAGGATCCCAGCTGCCTGGCCTCTTTCTCCTCTAATTCCAAAACACCAGCTCCACTATGTCAGCATCGGAGCAGCCAGGTGATAATCTTCTTGCCTGGAAGGCAGCTGAAATCCTTCTGCATATCTTGCAACTCACTCAGGGACAGAGATCAGGTGATCACCTCTGGCTCTTCCTCCTGTTCTTGTGGTGGGCCTGGTTCATCTCCATCCCTCACTATGCGAGCTGAGTTTTTGGTATATTTCATTTTCTGTGTAGGAGAGACTGACACTGGCTCTCTCTCTAGCCCAGCTGCTGTACTAGTTGGCTCATTTTCAGGTCCTGAGACCCTTTCTTCCCCTTGAGGGCACTGAGCAGTGTTAAGGAGGACATGGTAGGCATGGGCTGAGTGGAACCTTCTGTACTTAATGTTGATTGTTGTTTCAGTTTTGTTATTCTATTAAATCTGTTTCTACTTCAACTGACGGACCTTCTCCCTTTTTTGGATGATTCTCCTTTTCAACTGGGAAGGAAACATCGGGTGGTAGACCAACTGTTATGGTTTAGCCCTGAGTACTGGCTGAACATAGACAGTTTATTTGGTGCCCAAGGTGTGTTTGAACCTTAAATTAATTAGCTCTGGGTGAAACCTAGAGTTAAAGTTTAAACAGATTTCACTGGAAAATTCATCCACTCACTATGGTAATGTGAACAGGATGGTCCCTCGATGGACTCTTTTGGTATGTTGGTGCTGGAATTACTTTTTGAGAACGAGATGTTTTTACCACTGTTGCTTTTTGGAACTGTATGGTTTGTTTTTTGCTGTGGGCTTAGAGGTGCTGTTCTATTGTGTTTCTTAGCATTAGGATATGGTATAAGATGTTAATTTGTAGTTATACCAATTTCTGATCTATATGACATGGTGATGGGCAACATAACACTGGAGCACTCATGGGATGCTTCAACAGTAATAACTGTGGTTTTGTGTATTCTGGATATTTTTCAGTTTCTCATCCTGCTAAGAATGAAAACATGGCATAGAGTTGGGTTCTTTGTGGCTACTACATCTTCTGCCATGGGCCCTACAGTCAGCTCGGCCCCAGCAGGAAGTAGTGCAAATAGTCCAGCCCCACTAGTGGATGGTGCAGCTTCCCTGCGGATTCAGCCAGTGCCAACCGCCCCTGTATATAAGAGACAATATACAAGAAGTGCAGGGTGGGAAGAAGTCACTACTCGGTCTTTGTCACTTGGTGAGTGTTTTAGATCTGTCCAGTGAAGCAGCAACCGCTGTTTTTCCAGCTAGGGTGTGATGCTGTAATTCCAGCTTGCTGAGGCGTGCCATCACATCTCTCATGCATTCGTCCACTGATGGGGAGGGCCGGTCGGGGTTGTCCTCGGGGCTGGTATCGTCACCCGAGGGCGGGGATGACAGGGCCGGTGTAAAAGGGAGCGGTGGATAAGTACTCGCCCCTGATCTGCATAATGGACCACCCACTGCTGTTTTTTCCTCTGTTGTTACTTCCGCATTCGCCTCAGTCTGTTTTAGGCTCAGAGGCGAGGCGCTGCCTGGCAGAGCTCCGCCAGGTGAAGCAGGGGGCGGTGCAAGCGGCGCAGGCGGTGCCGGCGGCAGCGGCGCAGGCCGGGCGGGGGGCAGCTGCGGGGCAGAGGTGGAACGCCCAACTCGGGAGGTGAAGTCCCGAGGACCTGGAATCGCGAAATTCTGCGCGAAGGGATTAAAAGGAGACGAAACCGCCATAGGTGCAGGGTCGCCCCCCCCCCTTTTTCTCCTCTCCGGGAGTCAAAGCCGCATATGCAGCAGCAGCAGCAGCCCGTTCCCCTTTCATTGTGCTCAAAGTCTCTCTTATTTGTTTCCACAGTGCTGAACGTTTATAGGCTTCTTTGCCACTCTTTCCTCTGTTGCTACCTTCATCCCACAGACTCGTGCCTATGGCTTCCCAGGCAGACAGCTCAAACGCTGTTTTCACCCCGGATATCAGGCTTCTGTCCCGTGCCCACTGCAGCAGACCCTTCAGGGCTTGTGCGTCATAAGAAATTCCTCTCACAGAGAGTATATCTTGGAGGAGCTTAATTACTGCTTCCTTCACTTTGGTAAGCGTAAACCCCATCTCCTCCCCGACCGCTCACTAACCTTTTTAGTGAGAATTCAGAACAGGACCAGTTGTCCTTCGGTGCGCACCGTCTCCGTCCGCTGGGCACTGCGGAACGACTGTCGCCGGGGCAGCGACAACTCTCGGTCGGCTTTTCCACCCTCTCCGTCTGCTTTTCTTCACACTGACAGCATCAGCTTCTAGCAGCGGTTCTGAGGGTCCCTGTTCGGGCGCCAGTTGCGGGAAGTCATGGCAAGCAATCACACAGAGACTTATTAAATCTTGTGAAAGGTAGTTTAATGGCGTTACAACCCGGTTTATATAGACAGAGCACTAAGTCACAAGACTCTTCACGAGACTCTTCTAGCTACTAATTGGTTAACAGCACTAGCGTAGCATAAATTGATTTGCGACCTTAAAGCATGCATTCACACCGTCACACCTTTCCCAACTTCCCATCCTGCTTCAGCATCCGGGTCAGGCTCGAAGGTTGGATTGCTCACATGACCATTGCTTGCTAAAAACCCCCCAACAGGTGAGTTGCAAGACATCTGCAAAGATTATGGTTGTCATGAAGGCAAGCCTCTGATTTCTTGGCGGCTCCACTGCTGGGATGATGGAGCTGAGGGCTTAGAACTAGAAGGCAATGAAGCCAAGCAGTTGGGACAGATACTAAGGTTTGTGAGCATTGATAAAGGTCTCTCAAGAGAAGCAAGGCCCCTCATTTTTTGGAGATGACTCTTACTGAGTGTGAAAAACAGATATCCCTATTGAGATACTGCTGTGTACAGGCCAAGCAGGTGGATGACCATTGACAGAGGTGTGCAGTATCTAAGAGAAATAGATGTGCAGGAGCTGATTTTTTGCTGCTGTGGATGACCCTCAGACACCAGTGGATCCACATGCACTTAGAGTTACTGGTCCCATGTGGCATAAGTGGGTGTTGAGCGTGCCACCAGCATATGCCAATGTTTTGGCATTATTTAGCTGGAAAGATGATGAGGCACCAACAATAGGCGATCTGGAGGCTCGACTAAGGCAGTATGCCAATAATCTTTCTTTGTCCCCACGGGCTGGCATCTCTGCTGTGGAAACACCATTAGATAAATCCACAGCACTGCTCACTAAAGTTCTTGACAGGCTGTCCTAGATGGAGGACAAGCTACACTTCCTGTCAGTACCAGCAAATATTTCTGCCATGGAGAGAAAGTGCTCCCCTGAAAGGCCTGTGTGAGACAGAGGGCGTACATCATGGGGTACCCTGTGTTTTTTCTTAAGAGACCATGGAGAGGACATGAGAAATTGGGATAGAAAGCCTACATCAGTTCTACAGGCACGTGTCCATGAACTGCAAAGCAAAAATATTGCAAGAGAAGGACCTTCCAGGAGAAGTGCTGCTGCCGTTTCCAGAGGGCAGCCCCCCAGACAGTGTAGATGGGCCTCAGATCCTGATTTATGACAAGTGTAGCCCATGTGAATACCTTGGGCCCGTATGCCAATGACAGCTACTTTGCTCAGTAAGAGTTCACTGATAATTTGGGGTTTATTTTCATCCTGAAAGTATGAAAGCTGATGCATAACACTGCAAGTATTGTTAATAAATATTTGGACTGATCTGAAACACATGGCATTAAAAGGAACAATTTTTTTTCACTTTGTGGGATTAGGCTTTTAAACTCTTGTGCACTGAGATGTTAATGTAGGCCTGACTGTAAGAGAGAAACTTTAGTATGTACTGTGAAAATACTACTGAACTGGAATACTGGTAGTATTAGTAGTATTGATCCACAAATCTCATTTAGGTCTTTCTGCTCCAGGAAGAGTTTAATGCTTCTGTGCAACATGAGGTGGAGGAACACTGTGATGTGTCTGTGATCCGCTGCGCGTGTGGTGTGAATGCATACAGGCACACCTTTACTCTTGCACTAGCTCTTTTAAAAAGGGAAATGTCACTGAAATTTAAATGTGTACTGAAAACGGTCTAGTGATGCCTTATTTTAGAAATGCGTACATTAAACCCCCTCCATACTACTATTGTGGAACTTAATTACATGTTATCACTTAGTCTGTTGTAAGACAGACCCAGTAAGGCACAGTATCAATACACTTGCTAAATTCCCAGTACCGTGATATTGTCTGTGATATACGTGTGAAATATGATTTCTGTTAGCACTTCAGGGTTTTGAATAGGTATGTAATGATGGATTTAAGAACAATATGAAATTGTGATCTTTCTGAACCATCCTCATTTCAGAAAAATAAATAGGACCTCTGCTGTGTTGAGGTCTTGTCCTGGTTTCTCATGAACAGAACCATGGGCCAGCTGTGACAGACAGGCCATGAGTAGCCCTAAGTCAGCTGTGACTTTCAGTCAGGACATCTGACCCAAGCTGACTCACAGGTATATCCCATACCACTTATATCATGCTCATTATAAAAGGAGGGAGTGTAGTGAAGATGGGGAGTTTTTCTTTCTGCTGTTCCCCCTCTCGGTGTTCTGCTCCTTCTGCTGCTCCCAAGGACTAGGCTGAATATAAGCTTGTATACTTTATGTTGGTATTAGTTTTGTTACTTCATTAAATTCATTTGAGTTTCAACCCACAGGCTTTCCCCATTTTTTCCCCAATTCCTCTTCTCAGTGGGGGAGGGGTTATCGGGTAGTAGAGCAACTGCTACAGTGTAGCCCTGGGTGCAGGCTAAGCATCGACAGTCAGGTTTACAGGCACATGTCCACAAACTGCAGTGCAAAAAGGTGGGCATACATAGGCTTTAGATCCAAATTTACGACATGTGACCAATGATGATAGAAGCGTAGTCCATTTGAGTAGCTTGGACCCATATGCCAATGACAGCCACTTTGCTCAGGATTAGAGGGGCCCTGCCTCCAGCCAGGTGGAGGAGAGGGACAACAGTCTATTGGACTGTGTGCATTCGATGGCCTGGCACGTTGGTACCACAAAAATACAAGGCTCTGCTGGATACTGGTGCGCAATGCACCATAATGCTGTCAAATTGCATTGGGACAGAATCCATTTCTATTGCTGGAGTGATGGGGGGATCAATGTAGTGGAAGCTGAATTTAGCCTGACTGGATGCGAATGGCAGAAGCACTGTATTGTGACTGGCCCTTATGCCCCAAACATTCTTGGTGTGAATTATCTTAGAAGGGGATACTTCAAGGACCCAAGGGGGTACTGCTGGGCATTTGCTGCAGCAGCGGTGTAGAAGGAGGAAATTGTACCACTGTCTACCCTGCCTCGCTTATCGGAGGACCCTTCTGTTGTGGGGCTGTTGAGGGTCGAGGATTAGGTGTCCATTGCTACAACAATGCACTGGTGACAATGCTGTACTAATCAAGACTCCCTGAACCCCATCCAGGAGCAGATCTGCCAAGGGGTGATGAGCAAGACATACTCACCCTTAAACAGTCCTATTTGGCCAGTGCAGAAGTCCAATGGAGAGTGGAGACTGACTGTGGACTATCGTGGCCTGAATGAAGTCACACCACCACTGAGTGCTGCTGTACTGGACATGTTAGAACTTAAATACAAACTAGAGTCCAAGGCAGCCAAGTGGTACGCCACGATGGATATCGCCAATGTTTTTCTCAGTTCTGTTAGTGGTGGAGTATAGGCCAAAGTTTGCTTTCACCTGGAGGGGTGTCCAGTACACCTGGAATCGACTGCCCAAGGGGTGGAAGCACAGTCCCATGATTTTCCATGGACTGATCCAGTCCGCACTAGAAAAGGGTGGAGCGCCTGAGCATTTGCAGTATATTGATGACATCATTGGATGGGGTAACATAGTGGGAGAAGTTTGAGAGAGGGGAGAGAGCAATTCAAGTTCTACTAAAAGCTGGTTTTGCCATCAAAAGAGTGTCTTGACCCGGTTCAGGCCAAGGGAGATTCGTTTTGATCCCAGAGGAGAAATTAAGACACAAACAAGGTCAAATGTCACAGACTCTCTATGGTTTATTAAAAAGTTGTGTGCACTTGAAAATTAAAGAGCAATAGGAAAGAAGGGGATATAAGAATAAGCAGTATTACGAGAGAGAGAGCAGAGAGCGGGGGTTACCACCACGGATCCAGCGAGGTCTCGCAAGTCCACTTGTTGATTGGTGGGGAAGATCTTCAGATTAGTTGTGAGCTGTGTTTGCTAGATATAGTCTCTTTCTCCACCCACTGACTCTGGGTAGGCGTTTCTGCCACACGCTGCTTTGCATATCACTCCAGGGGTCGTTCGAGGATTGTTAGGAGCGATCTCCATCCCTCCTTTGTTTTCCTCTTGGAGACCTCCTTGTTGCTGGAGCATGCCCACTGATGCGTCCTGTTTGTAGTATCCGTGTGAATTGTCCTGCTCCCTTCAGATGCAGGAATGAGGATGCTGAGAACAAATGCATCCTGTTTGTGGTATCCCTCTTTTAGATGCAGGAAGGGGGATGCTGAGCCTGTCGGTCCCCCACAATAGTACAGCACTGAGTGGGTGAAGCATAACACAAAGTTAAGACATAACCACCAGTCTCTAGACTTATCACTGGGTGTCAAATACATCCTGGCATTTCTGAGATCATCACTCCAAGCTTATATTCCCCTAACACCTATATCTTAAGTCTCTCAGGTGTCCCAGGGGGAAACTTTCGGTGGTCTCTGGTGGTCCCTTGTGGTTGTTGGAGAGATGTCTCCGGGTGTCCATTCCATGGACTCTGGGCCTCCTCTTCCATATATGGTCTTGTCTTAGCTCATCTCTCCAGTTGTTAAAGCTCACAAGTTTCTTGTCTTGGTCTCAACTGGTCCTTGTATGTTTATCTGAATCCTTCAGGAGGTGTCAGCCACAGCTGGGCCTTGGTCGTATTTCTGCTGGAGCCTCCCTGCTGAGGCAGGTTTAAATCAGTCACACAAAGCAACCATAAAGATAAGACTAGAGTCTGGTTTTCACGCTTCTGCAATCAAAGTTTAACAAAACTGCATGTTTCAACATGGTCAGTCTCTCAACAGGGCAGGAATCTCAAGCACGTTTTTGAAAAGGGTGCCTCTGAGTCTATCACAGGCTCGTGTTATCTAACCGCAGATGTTATACTTGTCAGGCACAAGGCTAAGCAACAATTAGTAGTGTGATATACCCTGTTTTTCAGCACCCCAGGTTCAGGTCACTTGGAGCGTGTTTACAATCCTCCTCACCAATTATCCATTATATTCCTACACTGGCTCTCTGTTTTCATTAAGCCAGGTACCCCTGTCAGGGAGTGGTATTAAACTGAACTGACATAATTTGCTCTTGATAGGTCACAGAATCACAGAATGTTAGGGATTGGAAGGGACCTCAAAAGATCATCTAGTCCAATCCCCCTGCCAGAGCAGGAATGCCTAGGTCAGGTCACACAGAAACATGTCCAGGTGGGTTTTGAATGTCTCCAGAGAAGGAGACTCCACAACCTCTCTGGGCAGCCTGTTCCAGTGCTCTGTTACCCTCACTGTGAAGAAGTTCTTCCTCACATTTATGTGGAACCTCCTATGTTCCAGCTTGCACCCATTGCCCCTTGTCCTATCATTGGATGTCACTGAGAAGAGCCTGGCTCCATCCTCATGACACTCACCCTTTACATATTTATAAACATTAATAAGGTCACCCCTCAGTCTCCTCTTCTCCAAGCTAAAGAGACCCAGCTCCCTCAGCCTTTCCTCAGAAGGGAGATGTTCCACTCCATCATCTTTGTGGCTCTGTGCTGGACTCTCTCAAGCAGCTCCCTGTCCTTCTTGAACTGGGGGGCCCAGAACTGGGCACAATACTCCAGATGTGGCCTCACCAAGGCAGAATAGAGGGGAAGGAGAACCTCTCTTGACCTACTAACCACCCCCTTTCTAATACACCCCAGGATGCCATTGGCCTTCTTGGCCACAAGGGCACATTGCTGGCTCATGGTCATCCTGCTGTCCACCAGGACCCCCAGGTCCCTTTCCCCTACACTGCTCTCCAGCAGGTCAGCCCCCAACCTGTACTGGTACATGGGGTTGTTCTTCCCTAGATGCAAAACTCTACACTTGCCCTTGTTGAATTTCATTAAGTTTTTCCCCGCCCAACTCTCCAGCCTATCGAGGTCTCGTTGAATGGCAGCACAACCCTCTGGTGTGTCAGCCATTCCTCCTAGTTTGGTGTCATCAGCAAACTTGCTGAGGATACATTCTGTACCCTCATCCAAGTCGTTGATGAAGATATTAAACAACACCGGTCCCAGTACCGACCCCTGAGGGACTCCACTAGTCACAGGCCTCCAACTAGACTCTGTCCCATTGACCACAACTCTCTGGCTTCTTCCCTTCAGCCAGTTCACAATCCACCTCACTACCTGATCACCAAACCCATACTTTATCAGCTTATCTACAAGGATGCTGTGGGAGACACTGTCAAATGCTTTACTGAATTCAAGATAAACCACATCTACCGTTCTACCATCATCTATCCACCTAGTTATTTCTTCATAGAAGGCAATAAGGTTGGTCAAACATGACTTACCCTTGGTAAAACCATGTTGACTGCTCTTAATGACCCCCTCATCCTTGATGTGCCTAGAGATAGTGCCAAGAACAAGCTGTTCCATCACCTTTCCAGGGATGGAGGTGAGGCTGATCGGTCTATAGTTACCCGGGTCCTCCTTCTTGCCCTTCTTATAGATTGGAGTGACATTTGCTATCCTCCAGTCCTCAGGCACCTCTCCTGTTCTCCATGACTTACCAAAGATGATGGAGAGTGGCCTAGCAATGACCTCTGCCAGCTCCCTCAGCACCCTTGGGTGCATTCCATCTGGTCCCATTGATTTATGGATATCCAGATTGCTCAACTGATCCCTAACCCAATCCTCATCTACCGAGGCAAACTCCTCCTTTATCCTGACTTCTGTTTTACTGCCTTATCATCTTTGTTAGTATTTACCATTTTGATCCCAATTGTTTAAATATTTGCTTTTCTATGTTCTTGTGAAGTAAATTTAGGTTGTGTTCCATTAGTCCACAGATCTGCGTTGTTTTTTTTTCCTAAATATAACTTGAAAGATGTTGTTCTCTAATCCTCTGGGATATTCCCAATCCTCCATAATTAAAAAAAAATTAAAAAAAAAATCCCAACAATTCAGTGATTATTCAGGAACACTTGAATGAATATTGAGGTAAGGTCAATACATTCGACTTCACAGAACTGATGAAATCAGTTCAAGGATACTCAATGCATCTAATTTACTTTACTTTTCTTTAATGTTTTGGTAATCCTTTGCTATTATGGTTCAATCTGCTGCTGCCTTTTAAAATGTATTTTATGTGAAGCCTGGCACATTTACTTTTTTTTTTCAAGTTTGAAAAAGAAAAGGTAGTGAAAAAGTTGCCCAGAGATAGCCTTGGAGACATTCTGAAGCCATCTGGACATGGTCCTGGGCAACTGGCTATAGGTGGCCCTACTTGAGCAGGGAGGTTGGACGAGATGATATCCAGAGGTCCTTGAGTCAGTGAGGCGGCAGGAGCAGCAGCAACGGCAGCAGAGACAAGACTGAGGTAAGGCCGAGGCGGTGAGGGTTCGATTGCATTGTGCTGAGGGATTCCTGAGCCCAGGGCCCGCCCCCACTCACAGACCGAGCCCCAATGGCTTTAACAAAACTGCATGTTTCAAGATGGTCAGTCTCTCACAAAGTGGAAAGGTCAAGGGATGTGCTCTAGAAATCCAGTTTTTAGGAATTAAATGGCAGGATGGGTATTTCCAGATCCCAAAAGACATAATCAACAAAATAAGAGTGTCTCCACCAACTAAGAAAAAGGAGACACAAGTTTTCTTTGGCATTGTGGGTTTCTGGCAAATATATATCCTGTACTACAGTCAAATTGTGAGCCCTCCGAGGAATGAATCTCAGCACCCAGTTCCCAGTGACTTCCCCAATATCAACATCCTCACTACAATTTGTGAATATAGACTGAATCAAGTATACCAGATGAGAGCTCCAGATGCACATAATAACATTTCAGTGTACCTTAAAGGACTCTCATGACACAGAACCCATCGCTATGGATTATAAAAGGACTTATATATCTGTAAATATTGAGAAAGGGCAAGAGCAGTGACTTGGGCATGATCTAAATGGTATGGGATAAGGAGTGGAATGGTGTCCAGGTTCCTTGGGAACAGAACCGTGGGCCAGCCATGAGTAGCTCCAAGTCATCTGGGAGATGTAGTTGGGGCAGCTGACCCAAGCTGACTGGTAGGTATGTTCCATACCACTTACATCATGCTCATTATAAAAGGAGGGAGTTTACTGAGGGTGGGTGATTCCTCTGTTTGGGGCTCCTCCTTCTTGTCTTCCTGTTCCTTCTGCTGCTGTGAAGGACCAGGCTGAGTATAAGCTTGTATACTTTACATTTGTATTAGTTTTGTTATTTAATTAAATCCGTTTAAATTTCAACCCATGGGGCTTCTTTTTTTTTTTCCTCCCCCAGTTCCCCTTCTCAACTGTGGAGGGAGTCATCGAGTGGTAGAGCAACTGCTACAGTTTAGCTCTGGATACCGGCTGTCCTGGTTTGACTAAAGCAGAACCAATTTTTCCCTTTAAGTGATTTTACTTTTCAGTTTAGTCTCTTTTAAGACTGCACTTTCTGAAGTTAACAACATGTTTTTCAGACACTGTCTGCTCCTAGAAGTGATAGTGCTTGTTATTTATACTTAGTACTGAGCTCTCATTACAATGGTACACAGAAAGGCTGTTGCTTATACTTAATCTTACAGAAACCAACGTAACTGCTGAATTCTTTCTGTGCCTTGGCATCTCTTTTCTCTCACCATTATGTTGCGTGCTTTGCACTGCTAATGCCCTGCTCTAAGATCTTCAGCAGTTTTCTTTGCTGCTCTCCCCAAAAGGCTGTTCTGGCTTGTCTTACCATTAACTTAAGACACAGTATCTGGGGCAGGAACAGAAATGGAAGTATCTGCACCTTTTGAAAAGCTGAAACAGTAGGAAACATGTCAGCTTGAATTTTTCCTTGCTTCAGAGTGTCTTTGCTTTTATAGATCTTAAACTGAACATGACATACATTTTATAGCTTACATGCTTGAACACATGCCTAACTTCAGTGGACTGTCATCATAACTGGAGTTGTCTGTGCTTAACCGTGATGCTTAATCAATAACTGAAGGCTAATACAGAAAAAATCTATTATATAATAATTACTAACACATTAGCACAGCGAACAGGAGCGGGCAAACAGGGGCGTGGCATGTCTGTAAGGCGGCACGGGCAGTTTGCATGGGGCAGTTTGCATGAGCAGGGCGCACAGAGAAGGCGCTAAGGAGCGGTGAACTAGGGAGGGGAGCGAGGAGCTGAGGTGTGGAAAGGAGTAATCAACAGTAGGACAATCAACAGTTACGAATGGGCAGTTAGCCTGGCTGATCATCAGTAACTATGGTTTCCACTTGGACAAAAAAAGCTGCCGCCAGGAGGACTGTGGAAACCCAGACGGAGGTCTCCTATAGTCATGTGGAAGTCCAGGTTTCCAGCTGTAGGGAGTGCCTGAGCCTGTCAGAGTACAGCAGAGAATGGCTGTGTGAGGTGCGAGCAGATAAATGATCTACTATACATGGTGGCAGAGCTGAAGGAGGAAGTGGAGAGGCTGAGGAGTATCAGGGAGTGTGAGAGGGAAATAGACCATTGGTGTCATGACTTATCCCCCCTGAACCAGGCCCAACAGTCAGGCAGGGCTCATGATGCAGAGAGCTCCCTGTCCCCTCTCCACCTGGCCGAGCGCGATGGCTCACAGGACAGTGGGCAGTGGTGACAAGTTCCTGCATGGCGCAAGCGGTGTGGGAAGCGTGTCCCTAGAGTGACTGTCCCACCTCCTCAGATGACCCTGCAGAATAGATATGATGCTCTGCAAGGGGAACGGTCTGTTTCCTTCTCACACTCCTGAGCCTGGAACGGGGATGAGGGTGATGGTATGCCTAACTTGGAGGTGCCACTGAGGCCAAGTCAGACCATGCCTAGCATCAAAACCTCCTCGGTTAGAAAAAAAAGGTGGGTCCTAGTCATAGGTGACTCACTTCTAAAGGGAATGGAAGGCCCTATATGCAGGCCAGACCCACTTCTTAGGGAAGCCAGTTACCTCCCTGGGGCCAGGATTAAGGATATAGGGAAAAAACTCCCTACCCTGGTTCGGCCCTCCGATTACTACCCTTTACTGATCTTTCAAGTAGGCAGTGATGAGGTAGTCACCAGAAGTCTAGGGGCAATAAAGAGAGACTTCAGGGCCCTGGGACAGCTGGTTAAGGGATTGGGAGCACAAGTGGTGTTCTCCTCCATCCTACCAGTTGCAGGGATTGATGAGGGGGTAAACAGGAAGAGTCAGCAGATTAACTCCTGGCTCCAAGGCTGGTGCAACCGGCAAGAATTCAGTTTTTTTGATCATGGGTTGATCTTCAGGTCACCAGACATGCTGGCAAAAGGTGGGGGAAGCCTAACCCAAAGGGGGAGAAGGATCCTAGGACAAAAGTTAGCAGGACTCATTGCAAGGGCTTTAAACAGGGTTTGAAGGGGGACAGGGGTGGAACCAGAATAAACAAAGCGATGCCTGACAGCAGCATGCCAGTGCTTGTGGGTAATAGTGCTGGCAAGCTCTTGCAGTCTGCTGTCTCAGTGAAGGTAGGGGATGGTGTTTCAAGTAGTAGCAGAGAAATGAGAGGTAATGATAGGTTGGAAGCCACAAAAGAGTCTGTGAGTGGTCAGGTAGGAATTAGGGCTTGTCCCCCCCAAAAAAGCAGTGGGACAATTAGCCCAGCTGAAGTGCGTCTACACGAATGCATGCAGCATGGGCAACAAACAGGAGGAGCTGGAGGCCATAGTGCAGCAAGAAAACTGATTTAGTTGCCATCACAGAAATGCGTGGGAGGACTCGCACAACTGGAGTACTGCGATTGATGGCTACCAACTTTTCAGAAGGGACAGGCAAGGAAGGAGAGGTGGTGGGGTGGCATTCTATGTTAGAGACAAAATTGAATGCCTTGAACTCAAAAATGTGAATGACGGTGTGTAGTGTTTCTGGGTAAGAATCAAAGGGAAGGCCAATAAACCAGACATCTTGGTGGGAGTCTGTTATAGACCCCCCAACCAGGATGGAGAGGCTGACGAAATATTCTATAAGCAAGTGGCAGAGATCTCACGATTGCTCGATCTTGTTCTTGTGGGGGACTTCAACCTCCCAGATGTCTTCTGGAAATGTAACACGGCAGAGAGGAAAGGCTGAGAGAGCTGGGACTCTTTAGCCTGGAGAAGAGAAGGCTGAGGGGTGATTTAACTAATGTTTACAAATACCTAAAGGGTGGGTTGAGGGAGGATGGAGCCAGACTCTTTTCAATGGTTCCCGGTGACAGGACTAGGGGTAACGAACAGAAGCTGGAACATAGGAGGTTCCATTTAAATATGAGGAAGAACTTTTTTCAGTGAGGGTGCCAGAGCACTGGAACAGGCTGCCCAGAGAGGTTGTGGAGTCTCCTTCTCTGGAGATTTTCAAGACTCGCCTGGATGCAGTCCTGAGTGATGTACTCTTTTAAGCAGGGGAGTTGGACTAGATGATCTCTAGAGGTCCCTTCCAACTCTGAATATTCCATGATTCCATGATTACCAGTCTCAACCATTCTGTGATTCTGTATATAAGTCATCTGTTATCTTTCTCATGAGAGAAAAGCTTTGCATTTCCCCCCACACCTTGATTCTAACATTCACAGAACCTTTTCTTATTGTTCATTACTTTTAATTCATTTTTAGTCTACAGTTTTCTGACTTTATATTTATTCTTGCTCTTTCTATTTACCTGTCCTTAGTAAAACTTGTGCCTGTCTTTAGATGACTTCTCTTTAAGGCCTTGATATGTCAAGACTACCGTATCTACCAAGATGAATCTCTTGCTATGCTGTCCATCTTTCTCTTTTAGTAAATGCCAGTATTCTGACATTTCTTTGTTCTTAGGATATGTCTGTACTAGTAAACTAATAGTGCGTAATAGTGATAGCCACTTGAGATGGAATGGTGTGACATGTCCCATAATACTGTTTACATTTCCTCCCAAGGAAGACCACTAATTAGAGTAGGCGAAACAGTGCCCAGTGACACCGGTGCCTCTGTCTGTAACTTTTAATTTCTTTTCTATCACTTTCACAGGACATTCTGGGCTGTCATTTTCCCTTTCTAAGAGCTTTCTGGGTACCAAAGATACCCCATTACTACCAGATCTGTTCATTCTGCGCCTTTGTTATTGTTTATGAAAAGTTTCCTGTGCCTCGTCCCTCTGTAATAGACATCTACTGCAACAAGAGGAAGTCTTGGTTCCTGAATGACAAAAGTGAAAAACAACAAGTCTGCCTCTTAACTCTTCCTGAACTTCAGAACAAGTATATACATATGTACTGCAATCGTCTTCCTTTGTGGAACATGAAACCATAGTCAAGAAAGCTAAAGCTTTCTCCCAGTGCTGTTTACAGCATCATGTCTTTCTCTCTTGGCTCTTTACCTGCACATAGCATTTTCTGAAAGAATCCTGCTGTTTTTCACCTCCCTCAGACAAAACCATGAAGTTTTCTAATTATTATCTGCCCGGTGTTGTCCCTGGAGCATTAGTCCCCTCATGAATGCTCAGAATGGGGCCTGGGTCAAAGACTAAGCTGAACATGAGCAGTCCTTCAATAAAGTCTTGCTGTTGTCAGATTGGTATAGCAGGGTTGGGGGAGTCATCTGTCCCGGTTTGAAAGACAGGTGTCTGCTAAGGAAGGCAGGAGCCCCCCTTGGAACAGAGAGATACAACCCCCTTCCCTCCGAATTGTTATAGAATTGAAATTAAGGGGCTTTCAGGCAAAGATATGAGGAAAATGGGAATAACAGTTTTTACTAATGTATACAACAAAACTATAATACAGAGAAACTGGTTACAGGCCCGATAGAGTCAGGGATACAACCTGGCCCCCTGCCGGGCAGGGTGCTGGTACCAGTCCGATCCAGTGGCAGCTGCAGTTCTCTCCGAAATGGTCCGGTTAAAGCGGTGGTCCGTAGGAAAAGAAAACAAAGTCTGAGCAATCCGATTTCGGTGGCAGCTGCAGTTCTCCTTTAAATGATCCCGTTGAAGCGGTGATCTTGTAGAAAAGAAAACTCGTCCTCCTCCGAAAATCCGGCCGCGGTGCAGTCCCTGTCCTCTGGGATCCCAGCGGGTAAGGCTCCTCGCGCTGCTCCAAACCCCAAAGTTATCTCCGGCGGGAAAATATGCTTGGCTCCACCCCTCCCCCCCTGGCCGGGGCATCTCACAAAGGGATGGTGAGTGCTGGGGCAAGGCACTGATGGGCGCATTAACAGAAGAATAGTCCCGAGGGGCGAGGCAAGGAACACCGGCGCCAGGCCTCAACGGCTCATGGTAATAGAATACATTGCAACCCAGGACATTATCCACCCCTTATTCTATTACCATTTGCATCATCCCAAATCAATACCTTTCTTAAACTCTACACACACACACATATATATATATACACATACATATACAATGAAACTCTACACTCAGTTCCCACTTAAAATAAGGTCCCCTTGTGGTACACACCGGGTTTCCCCATCTTTCTGCATTACCCACCAAGTACAACCTGGTCCCTGAGCAAAGACAACCCCACGGATGGGTTTGTCTTTGCCCGAGGCAGAATTAACCCAAACAGTTTTCCCAAGCATACCTCTCATGTGCACTACTGGAACCCTATCCCCGTCTGTTGTCTGTAAGGATTCAGATTGAGCGGGGCCTGCTCGGTTCGTGGAGCCTCGGGTGTTAACTAACCAGGTGGCTTTTGCTAAATGCATCTCCCAGTTTTTGAAAGTTCCTCCACCCAGTGCCTTCAAGGTGGTTTTAAGCAGTCCGTTGCACCGTTCAACTTTCCCAGCTGCTGGTGCATGGTAAGGGATGTGGTACACCCACTCAATGCCATGCTCCCTAGCCCAGGTGTTGACAAGGCTGTTCTTGAAATGAGTCCCGTTGTCGGACTCAATTCTCTCAGGGGTGCCATGCCTCCAAAGGACTTGCTTTTCAAGGCCCAGGATGGTGTTCCGGGCAGTAGCGTGAGGTACAGGGTAGGTCTCCAGCCATCCAGTGGTGGCTTCCACCATTGTGAGCACGTAGCGCTTGCCTTGGCGGGTTTGAGGCAGTGTGATGTAGTCGATCTGCCAGGCCTCCCCATACTTGTATTTGGACCACCGCCCACCATACCACAGGGGCTTCACCCGCTTGGCCTGTTTGATCGCAGCACACGTCTCACAGTCATGGATAGCTTGGGCGATACTGTCCATGGTTAGATCCACCCCTCGGTCTCGTGCCCACTTATAGGTGGCATCTCTGCCTTGATGGCCTGAGGCATCATGGGCCCACCGAGCCAAGAACAACTCTCCTTTATGCTGCCAATCCAAATCTATCTGGAACACCTCTATTTTTGCAGCCTGATCTGCCTTCTCGTTGTTGCGATGTTCTTCATTAGCCCGACTCTTGGGGACATGGGCGTGTACATGACGGACTTTCACAGGTAGCTCCTTTACCCGAGTGGCAATGTCCTTCCACTCATCAGCAGCCCAGATTGGTTTTCCCCTACGCTGCCAGTTGGCCTTTTTCCACCTCTCCAGCCAACCCCACAGGGCATTGACTACCATCCACGAATCAATGTAGAGGTAGAGCTTTTGCCACTTCTCTCTCCCAGCAATGTCCAGGGCTAATTGGACGGCTTTGAGTTCAGCAAATTGGCTTGATCCACCCTCTCCCTCGATAGCTTGTACAACTTGTCGTGTGGGGCTCCATACAACAGCTTTCCATTTCCGGCTAGCACCTACAATTCGGCAGGAACCATCGGTGAAGAGGGCATATTGTCTTTCACTCTCTGGTAGCTCGTTATATGGAGGGGCTTCCTCAGCACGTGTCACTTCCTCTTCCTCTTCTTCAGAAGACAATCCAAAAGCCTCACCTTCTGGCCAGTTGGTAATTATTTCCAAGATCCCAGGGCGATTTTGGTTTCCAATACGGGCGCGCTGTGTGATGAGGGCAATCCATTTGCTCCAAGTAGCATCGGTGGCATGATGCGTGGAGGGAGCCTTTCCCTTGAACATCCACCCCAGCACCGGTAGTCGGGGTGCCAGGAGGAGTTGTGCCTCTGTGCCGATTACTTCTGAGGCAGCTCGAACTCCTTCATAGGCGGCCAAGATTTCTTTCTCTGTCGCAGTGTAGTTGGCTTCGGACCCTTTGTAGCTTCGGCTCCAGAATCCCAGTGGTCGGCCCCGAGTCTCATCAGGCACCTTCTGCCAAAGGCTCCAGGACAGACCCTTGTTCCCGGCTGCAGAGTAGAGCACATTTTTCACCTCTGGTCCTGTCCTGACTGGGCCAAGGGCTACCGCATGAGCGATTTCCTGCTTGATCTGAGTGAAGGCTTGTTGTTGTTCAGGGCCCCAGTGGAAATCGTTCTTCTTGCGGGTAACCAGGTAGAGAGGGCTCACGATCTGGCTGTACTCGGGAATGTGCATTCTCCAAAAGCCTATGACACCTAGGAATTCTTGTGTTTCCTTCTTGGTGGTCGGTGGAGACATCGCAGTGATCTTATTGATGACCTCGGTGGGAATCTGGCGCCGTCCGTCTTGCCACTTTACCCCCAGGAACTGGATCTCTCGGGCAGGTCCCTTGACTTTGCGTTTCTTGATGGCGAAGCCGGCCTCCAGGAGAATCTGGATGATTTTCTCTCCTTTCTCAAATACTTCCACTGCCGTGTTCCCCCATACAATGATATCATCGATGAACTGCAAATGTTCTGGAGCCTCACCCTTTTCCAGCGCAGTCTGGATCAGCCCATGGCAGATGGTGGAACTGTGCTTCCACCCCTGGGGCAGTCGGTTCCAGGTGTATTGCACGCCCCTCCAGGTGAAGGCAAACTGAGGCCTGCACTCTGGTGACAGAGGAATGGAGAAGAATGCATTAGCAATGTCAATAATGGCATACCACTTTGCTGCCTTGGACTCCAGCTCGTACTGGAGCTCCAGCATGTCCGGCACAGCAGCACTCAATGGTGGAGTCACTTCATTCAAAGCACGATAGTCCACAGTCAATCTCCATTCTCCGTCAGGCTTGCGCACAGGCCAGATGGGGCTGTTGAAGGGTGAGTGGGTCTTGCTGATCACCCCTTGGCTCTCCAGCTCACGGATCATCTTGTGGATGGGGATCACGGCATCTCGATTCGTCCGATACTGCCGGCGGTGCACCGTCGAAGTGGCAATTGGCACCCGTTGCTCTTCCACCTTCAGGAGCCCAACTGCAAAAGGATTTTCTGATAGTCCAGGCAAGGTGTTCAACTGCCTAATGCCTTCTGCTTCCACAGCAGCTATCCCAAAAGCCCACTTAAATCCTTTTGGGTCTTTGTAATAACCATTGCGGAGAAAGTCTATTCCCAGGATACATGGGGCCTCCGGGCCAGTCACAATAGGATGTTTCTGCCACTCCTTCCCAGTCAGGCTCACCTCAGCTTCCAACAGGGTCAACTGCTGCGACCCCCCTGTCACCCCAGCAATAGACACAGATTCTGCCCCCACATGTCCCGATGGCATTAGGGTACATTGTGCTCCAGTGTCAACCAATGCTTCATATCTCTGTGGCTCTGATGTGCCAGGCCATCGGATCCACACTGTCCAAAAGACCCGATTCTCCCGTACCTCTTCCTGGCTAGAGGCAGGGCCCCTCTAGGCCTGGTTATCATCCATTCCCTGGGCATACCTGCTAGATGTTTCTTCAAGGGGATCTGACATATCATCCCCCCTTCTGTAATACCTGGCAGCTCGGTCACGGGAGGCTGAGGCTACTTTCGCTTTAGTGGAACCCCCTCGGTTAGCGTTTTCCCTTTTTAGCTCACGAACCCGTGCTGCCAGGACAGAAGTGGGTTTCCCATTCCACCTTCTCATGTCTTCCCCGCAGTCACACAGGAAGAACCACAGCTCAGATCGTGGGGTGTACCCTCTCTCTCTAGCTGGGGGACGTCGGGCTCTGGCTCTGGGGTTTATGACCTGCACTGGTGCCACATGAGAGCTGCTCCTCCTCACCTCCTTCATCACCTCCTCCCTAATCTCTTCCTTGAGGTCCCTAGCCACAGCAGCGACATGAGCTTTCATTGGGCCATTGACTAAACTCTCATAATATCTGAACCTGTTGGCAACAGAACCCACTGTCTCTTGGTTGTCATCAGCATTAATTGTTGCAATGAATGTGGCATACTGCTGTGGCCCCAGCTTTTCCAGGTTCCACAGCATCTGCCCTGTACACTTGACCTTGTCGGGGTCATTATCATGCTGTCCGTCCCTCCCAAAGAGTACCTCTAACACTGCCACTTCCCTCAGCTGTTGGATCGCTTCCTCAAGGGTCTTCCATTGCATTCTATGATGGTACTCCTGCATCCTCTCTCTGTGGACAAACCTTTCCCTCACACTCATTAAAAGCCGCTCCCAGAGAGAAAGGGGCCCCGGCTCCCTTACAAATACCTGGTCCACCCCTGAGTCTTGGGCCAAGGATCCCAAATACCTGGCTTCACCACTATCCAGTTGTACGCCTTTACCCATAAGGTCCCAAACCCGAAGTAACCAAGTTGTAAAAGGCTCACGCCCCCGTCGCGCAATGTCTTTTCGCATATTACGGAGACTGTCGAATGACAGGGATTCGATGATAATTTCAGGCTCTGACTCCCCTGCGGGTTGTGAGGGCTCTGGCTCATCCCCATCATTAACTGGGCGTACTGATTTGGCCTTGCACTTCCTCCTCTGCACAGGGGCGACTGCTGCTGGCTGTGGCTGTCCTTGTGGTTCAGCTGGACCCTGCACAGTTGTAACATCTGTGGGTTCCACTGCTGCACCATCAGACTTTCCCTCTTTAGGACAAGGTTTCCCACTAGTTTGGGAGGTGTATTCCGTCAGCTTCTGGCCCATCTCGCGTATTTCCTTTATCAGCACCCCCACCCAATTAGGCTGGTCCATTTGTGAGGTGGGCTGTTGGGCAATGCCAGGTCGTGGGACAGGGTCAGGCTGCGGGGCAGGATCTCTGGCCTCTGGGGCCGTGTCAGGTTCTGGGGCAGCATTCCTAGTCTCTGGGGTGGGTGCCCAAGTAGTTATCCAAGCCAGTCTCACTTTATCTCTGAAGGCCAAGCAGCCCATTAGCAGTAGGCCTATTAGCAGCAACACATGGATAATATCTAGGGGAAAACTAAACCCTTCGAAAGCTGATGGAGCAGACCCAAAGAACTGGTTGAATGGTTGGGAGAAAACTTCCCCTGGTGTTATTTCCTCACAGAAGGTACCATTTTTAATGTAATCCCCGAAACATACGCTGAGCGTGTGATAGCCCTTTATCCATGTGCCCACATTCCACAGGAAATCGAAAAACCATGAACTCCTCACCTTACCAACCCACAGTGCAAGCTGGATAACAACCACAGTAGCCTTAGTCAGAGGACCCATGTTTAGACAAGGGGCTGCAAAGGGGAAAAGCATAGCCACGACCACGTGCCACCCGAAGCAAGGTAAACTAGACCACATGGTGCTGCCTAACAAAGATCCCACGTTCAGTGCACAAAACATCAGGTTAGCCAGGAACTGTTATTCCTTTTTCACCCTTTTTCCTCAATGCCCTCAGGCCCCACGTTGGGCGCCAAAATCTGTCCCGGTTTGAAAGACAGGTGTCTGCTAAGGAAGGCAGGAGCCCCCCTTGGAACAGAGAGATACAACCCCCTTCCCTCCGAATTGTTATAGAATTGAAATTAAGGGGCTTTCAGGCAAAGATATGAGGAAAATGGGAATAACAGTTTTTACTAATGTATACAACAAAACTATAATACAGAGAAACTGGTTACAGGCCCGATAGAGTCAGGGATACAACCTGGCCCCCTGCCGGGCAGGGTGCTGGTACCAGTCCGATCCAGTGGCAGCTGCAGTTCTCTCCGAAATGGTCCGGTTAAAGCGGTGGTCCGTAGGAAAAGAAAACAAAGTCTGAGCAATCCGATTTCGGTGGCAGCTGCAGTTCTCCTTTAAATGATCCCGTTGAAGCGGTGATCTTGTAGAAAAGAAAACTCGTCCTCCTCCGAAAATCCGGCCGCGGTGCAGTCCCTGTCCTCTGGGATCCCAGCGGGTAAGGCTCCTCGCGCTGCTCCAAACCCCAAAGTTATCTCCGGCGGGAAAATATGCTTGGCTCCACCCCTCCCCCCCTGGCCGGGGCATCTCACAAAGGGATGGTGAGTGCTGGGGCAAGGCACTGATGGGCGCATTAACAGAAGAATAGTCCCGAGGGGCGAGGCAAGGAACACCGGCGCCAGGCCTCAACGGCTCATGGTAATAGAATACATTGCAACCCAGGACATCATCAAACAGCAATCAAGACAGGGACAGTACATGCTCTTGAAGAGACAAGTTATCTTGATAAATATGTGACTAGACAAAACTGAACAGTGGTATGCAGTCCCTTTTAACAGTATCTTTGTGGCCTCTTGGATAGATGTCTCAGGAATCTTGGAAGCTGGGGTTGGCCTACTGCAGAGGCCTTGCAGACTCCAAATCAAAAAAGTGCAATTTTTCAAAAATTCTATGTTGTGACCATTAACAATTTTTTTCATTTCTCTGATTGAATCTGGTAACGGCTTGATGTCTTAAACGTTTTTTTTTTCCTGCCTTAGCTTCAGCTTAGCTTTCCTTATCTTTCCAAGGACACTTACTCAGCCTTCCCTGTTTAACTCTCCCACTTCTGTGTAGGGAGTTCAAACCACACAATAGCAGTTGTTCTCTTCATTATTTTGATGGTTTAATCCAAGTTTATTTATGCTATTTCTCATGCCAGCTACAGGCTGCTTGGCATGTGTTGGATGTGACTCTATGCATATAGTTCACTATCCCTCCTTTTTAAGGGAGAAAAAGGTAAATGGGTGTCTCAGACCACTTTTCACCTCTTCCTGTCTTTGTTGATTGTGGCACATGTTTCACAGTCGTGGATAACCAGCGCAATAGTGTCAATGGTTAAGTCCACCCCTTGGTCACGAGCCCATCTATATGTTGCATCTCTTCCTTGATGACCTGAAGTGTCATGGGCCCACCGAGCTAAAAATAGTTCACCTTTATCTTCCCACTCCAGATCTATTTGGAACACTTTAGCAGCTTGATCCACTCAGTTGATTCGATGTTTCTCAGTGGCTCAACTTAGAGGGACGTGAGCATCTATATGACGTACCTTCACAACTAGTTTGTCTAGCCGGGCAGCAATATCTTGCCACAGTTCAGCAGCCCAGATAGGTTAGCCTCTGAGCTTCCAATTGTTTCACTTCCATCACCCCCACAAGGCATTTGCTGCCATCCATGAGTCAGTACAGAGATAGAGTACTGGCCACTTTTCTCGTTCAGTAACGTCCAAAGCCAATTGGATGGCTTTTACCTCTGCAAATTGACTCGATTCACCTACTCCCTCAGCTGCTTCTGTGACTCGTTGTGTGGGACTTGACACAGCAGCTTCCCACCTCTGGTGGTTTCCTACAAGATGACAGGATCCATCAGTGAACAGAGCATAGCGTTTCTAATTCTCTGGTTCATTATACGGTGGTGCTTCCTCAGCACGTGTCACCACCTCTTCTGGTGGTATTCCAAAGTCTTTGCCTTCTGGCCAACCTGTAATCACTTCTAAAATTCCTGTAAGATTAGGATTTCCTATTCGAGCCCGCTGTGTAATTAATTCAACCCATTTACTGCATGATAAGTAGAAGAGACTTTACCTTTGAACATCCAGCCTAGTACTGGTAATCAGGGCACCAGAAGGAGCTGTGCTTCAGTACCAACAACTTCTGAAGCAGCTCTAACTCCTTCATATGCTGCCAGTATTTCTTTTTCCGTTGGAGTGTAGTTGGCCTCGGAGCCTTTGTATCCTCAACTCCAAAAGCCTAGGGGCCAACCTCGAGTCTCCCCTGATGCTTTCTGCCAGAGGCTCTAGGTAGGACCATTGTCTCCAGCTGCAGTGTAGAGCACATATCTGATGTCCAGTCCTGTTCGGACTGGTCCAAGAGCTACTGCATGCACAATCTCTTGTTTAATTTGTTCAAAGGCATGTCGCTGTTCAGGGTCCCATTGAAAATTGTTTTTCTTTTGGGTCACTTCATACAGAGGTTTCACAATCTGGCTGTAACCTGGAATATGCATTCTCCAGAAACCCACAAGGCCTAAGAAGGCTTGTGTTTCCTTCTTGTTAGCTGGTGGGGACATCACTGTTATTTTGTTAACCATGTACATTGGGATCTGGCGATGCCCGTCTTGTCATTTGATTCCCAAGAACTGGATTTCTTGTGCAGGTCCCTTGACCTTGCTTCTTTTTATAGCAAAACTAGCTTTCAAAAGAATTTGGTTAATCTTCTTATCTTTCTCGAAGACTTCTTCTGGCATGTTACCCCATACGATGATGTCGATGTATTGCAGATGTTCTGGAGCTCCACCCTTCTCCAGTGCAGTATGGCAAATAGCAGGGCTGTGTTTCCATCCCTGGGGCAGTCGATTCTAGGTGTACTGGACACCCTTCCAGGTGAAAGTAAACTGTGCCCTGCATTCTGCTGCTAAAGGAATAGAGAAAAATGCATTAGCAATGTCACTTGTGGCATACCACCTCTCTGTCTTTTACTCCAATTCGTACTGAAGTTCTAGCATGTCCGGCATGGCAGAACTCAGTAGTGGCCTAACCTCATTCAGGCCACGATAGCCTACTGTTAATCTCCATTCATCTTTCTCACTGGCCATATAGGACTGTTAAAGGGGGAGCAAATTTTGCTGATCACTCCTTGACTCTCCAGTTGATGGATAAGCTTATGGATGGGGATCACAGAGTCTCGGTTGGTACGATATTGTCGTCAATGCACCGTTGTGGTAGCAATAGGCACCTGTTGTTCTTCAACTTTCAGCAGCCCCACAATAGAAGGTTCATCTGAAAGACCAGGCAAGGTAGACAGCTGTTCAGTGTCCTCAGTCTCTACAGCTGCTATACCAAAGGCCCACCGATACCCTTTTGGGTCCTTGAATAACCCTCTCGGGAGGTAGTCTATGCCAAGGATGCACGGAGCATCTGGGCCAGTCACAATGGGGTGCTTTTCCCATCTATTCCTGGTGAGGCTCACTTCAGCCTCCAATAGTGAGTTCTTGAGATCCTCCTGTCACTCCAGAAATAGTGATGGATTCTGTTGTTTTGCCAATTACTAGGCCTAGTGCAAAGGACGCAGCCAGCAGAAATACAATCCAGTAAGCAGATTCAATTGTATGTAGAGAAGTCAGTATATAGGGGATTGCTGGGGGTACAAACAAGTCAGACAGATCACAAATAATAGATATCAACCCCAGTGACCCCAGGAATGACACAGCACGACCAATAATAGGGGGAATAAACAAAGACACAAGGTATCCCATAGAAAAAATGGGAGACAACCAAGTCAATAGGCTGACCATATACAATAGAAGTAGCCACATATTGTCTCCCCACGAAGCCCGTGTTTGTAAATGTCAGACCTGACTGGGGCCCAGTTTCAGGGAGAGTCAGGAGGTCCTTCCCCAACAGGAAACTCTGCAAAGTGCGTCCACTTCACAGACAGACTCTCCAACCCTTCCTGCAAGTGGTCCCAGCTTTTATGCCCAAAGCAGGACACCTGGCACTCGTTTACCAAAATGCAGGGCACCTGGGGCTTGTTTACCCAAGGGCATTCCCTGCAAGGCCGGCTGCACCTTGGAGGAAAGCCAAAAGGCAAACTCATCCCCTCCTCTTAAAGGGCCATGGGGATCACCTATATGTCAACCTTAATTCAGGGCTTGGGGTTCAGACCCCAGCACTTCATTCGGCCCTTTGACATATGGGTGGACCACAGCCTTTTTACCATCCGTACGTGCACAGTCGTCTTTTCTTTATCTTGAGTTAACCTCAGTCCATTAAATACAGATGCTGCTGCAGTCATCTTGGTCATTGCTTCATGTGCTTCCCTGTCATAGTCTTTCTCAGTGGAAGATAAGATTCAATCGTATTTCCGGTATGCCACGATAGGCCAGGTTGACTGTAGTCTGGAGCAGAGTTCATCGACTTGGCACAGTTCAGCATTAAGTCGTGTTGCAATAGAGATCAGATTAAGGATACATTTTCTTCACGTAGATGTTCTCACACTCTGGCGGCGCCGCGCAATATCTACGGGACAAAACTCTACAACATTTAGTTATTCCCACAAATAACATTTATTTGCGGGGACATGTTCCCATTTTTCCTGTCCAGGTCTCATGATTAGGATGGTGTTATCTTTTCCTACAGCTATTACTTCAGCTGGCTCAGGGGGCCCACTCGGCCCTTGGACCCATACCTTTGGCCCATTGCTGAAGTTGGTGGATCCAAATCCTCTGTCTCCACGAACAGTAGTAACTTGGGGTGGGTCCCCCCTCCTTACTGTTGTTTTCAAAATTGGTAGTATTAATAGTTCTGCTACTCTATCCTTGGGTTTAATAACTGGCTTCGGTTTGTCTTTGCCTGTTATAATGCACAGAGATCTAGCCCAGCAGCCTCTGGACTGGCCCGGTAGGGTGCCATCGCACCCGGGACAATTTCCCAGTAGATCAACATTTCAGTTACCGTTAGAGGCTGTATCTGCAGATTGGGCGTAGTCATACGCATCAAGGGTGTCTCCATCTCCCCAATGGGCCTATTGTTGAGGGTATGGAGCGCATCCGTGAGGTTAGTTCTCCATCGGGATAGCTTCCCATTTCCAAGCTTTTTAACTGCTCCTTCAATAGCCCATTCATCCATTCAATTAATCCTGCAGCCTGTGGAAAGTATGGTATATGGAAGACCCACTCAATATTATGCTGCTCCGCATATTGTTGCACCAATTTGTTTCAGAAATGAGACCCATTATCAGTTTGGATTTGTAAGGGGATCCCATAGTACAGAATCATTATATCTATGGTAGAAGTAGTACTATGGTGTGTGGCTTTCTTGCAGGGATAAGCAATCAAATATCCCAAGCATGTGTCGACTGCGGTGCAGATGTATTTGCACCCTCAGTCCTGGAGTAAAGGTCCAATGTAGTCCATTTGCCAGATTTGTCCTGGCAATTTCCCTCTTCCCAGTTCTTTTACGATATTTGGTACCGGGCATTTATGAGTGTGTTGGCACACAGGGCATTGGGCAATTATTGTTTTGATCATGTCTAGTGACATAACTATGCCATGCTCTTGGGCCCACTTGTAAGTGGCCTTCTCCCCAAGATGCCCACATTTTTGGTGTGCCCATTTCGCCAAGCCTTCATGGTCCCCCTCCTGAGGGAATTCCAGTCCGGCTTGGGAAATCTTTGCCCGTTTATCAGTGACAGAATTGTAAAGTCGCACAAGTGAATTTATGTTGCTATGAGCGTCGACATGAAACACTGTCACATTTGTTCTTTGAACCAGTTCCCAAATATCCTTCCATATTTCCTTTCCACAGACCGTTTTAGAACAAATTTTCCAGTCCTTGGTAACCCATATTGGCAGCCAAGTAGCCAGTCCATTAGCCACTGACCAAGAATTGGTATGTAGGTGACACTCCCCTAATTCCTCTTGTTTTAAAGCCATATATGCTGCATATAACTCAGCATATTGGCTGCTTTCCCCTTCTCCTGTGGTCTTGTCCTGGTTTGAAAGACAGGTGTCTGCTAAGGAAGGCAGGAGCCCCCCTTGGAACAGAAAAATACAACCCCCTTCCCTCCGAATTGTTATAGAATTGAAATTAAGGGGCTTTCAGGCAAAGATATGAGGAAAATGGGAATAACAGTTTTTACTAATGTATACAACAAAACTATAATACAGAGGAACTGGTTACAGGCCTGACAGAGTCAAGGATAGAACCTGGCACCCTGCCGGGCAGGGTGCTGGTAGCAGTCCGATCCAGTGGCAGCTGCAGTTCTCTCTGAAATGGTCCTGTTAAAGCGGTGGTCCGTAGAAAAAGAAAAAGGTCTGAGCAATCCGATTTCGGTGGCAGTTGCAGTTCTCTTTTAAATGATCCCGTTGAAGCGGTGATCTTGTAGAAAAAGAAAACTGGTCCTCCTCCGAAAATCCGGCGGCGGTGCAGTCCTTGTCCTCTGGGATCCCAGTGGGTAAGGCCCCTCGCCCTGTTCCAAACCGCCAAATTATCTCCAGCGGGAATGCTTGGCTCCACCCCTCCCCCCCTGGCCGGAGCATCTCGCAAAGGGATGGTGAGTCCTGGGGCAAGGCCCTGATGGGCGCATTAACAGAAGAATAGTCCCGGGGGGGGGGGGGGGGGGGCAAGGAACACCAGCGCCAGGCTTCAACCGCTCATGGTAATAGAATACATTGCAACCCAGGACAGGTCTCCAGAAATTTTCCCAAGTGAGGGTGATAAGCCACTGCCTTCCAAGATCCAAGTGTCACGACTTAATGCTGAACTGTGCCATGTCGATGAACTCTGCTCCAGACCACAGTCAACCTAGCTTATCGTGGCATACTGGAAATATGATCGCACCTGATCCTCCAATGAGAAAGACTATGACAGTGAAGCAACGACCAAGATGACTGCAGCAACATCTGTATTTAATGGACTGAGGTTAACTCAAGATAAAGAAAAGACGACTGTACACGTACGGATGGTAAAAAGGCTGTGGTCCACCCATATGTCAAAGGGCCGAATGAAGTGCTGGGGTCTGAACCCCAAGCCCTGAATTAAGGTTGACATAGGTGATCCCCATGGCCCTTTAAGAGGAGGGGATGAGTTTACCTTTTGGCTTTCCTCCAAGGTGCAGCCGGCCTTGCAGGGAATGCCCTTGGGTAAACAAGCCCCAGGTGCCCTGCATTTTGGTAAACGAGTGCCAGGTGTCCTGCTTTGGGGATAAAAGCTGGGCCCACTTGCAGGACGAGTTGGAGAGTCTGTCTGTGAAGTGGATGCACTTTGCAGAGTTTCCTGTTGGGGAAGGACCTCCTGGCTCTTCATGCAACTGGATCCCAGTCAGGTCTGGCACTTAGAAATGCGGGCTTTGTGGGGAGGCAACATGGGGTTACCTCTATCGTATGTGATCAACCTATTGTCTTGGTTGTCTCCCATTTTCTCCATGGGTTACCTTATATCTTTGTTTGTTCCATCTATTACGGGTCATGCTATGTCATTCCTGGGGTCACTGGAGTTGATATCTATTATTTGTGATCTGACTTGTTTGTACCCCCAGCGATCCCCTATATACTGACTCCTTTACGCGAAATAGAATCTACTTACTGGATTGTTTTTCTGCTGCTGGCTGTGTCCTTTGTACTGGGCCTAGTAATTGGCCAAACACTTACCTAAGAAAAAGGACAGGGGAGGAGGACTCTGTCCCTGATCTGCTTGGAAAGGACCTTCTCTCTCAACTACTTGGGAAGGATCCTCTTCCTCATCTTCATCGGAGACATCCTTTTTCATGCTTTGGTGCTGAGGGAAGGGGTGTGAGCTGGCTTTCTTTCTGGTCATGGGGGCGCCTTGTACCCGTTTAGATTGAGTAGGAGTGGCCACAGCGGCTGTCGGAGTAACTGCAGTACTAGTTGCCAGAGCCTGGGTAGCGGCAGCACTCGCTGCAGCGCTCGTTGGGGGAGTAGTTGGAACAGTGCCAGAACTCGTTGCTGGAGTTCAAGTAGCGGCAGTGCTCGTTGTGGGGGCCCACCAGGTTTGAGCAGCTGCAGTGCGAGCAGTTGGCGAAGCGGCACACACTGTGGGGTTTTAAGTGGCTGCATAACACCAATACTTTACTCGTTTAATTAGGTACCCTGCCTGAAATACGTTAAGAAAATTCATTAATAAATTAAAAAAAAAAAAAAGAATAGTAATATCAGGCTATTTTGATCAAATTCTAGTGGAATCAGCTTGGCAGAAAGGAAGGAAGTGTAATTTCCCAGAGTAAAACCAAAAGTATAATTACCAACAAACTTCACTAAGTAAATCTCAGGTGAAGTTATTGCAAGATGCATTACAACATAGCTCAGTATCATACAGCATACCACAATGAAGACTCTCACACAGTGCCTGTGACCGATAATGCCCAAAGCAATATCACTACCAGTTAAAAAAGAAATCACCGCACACACTGCATAGTGCATGTAAGTCAGGTAAGGTTCTCCTGAGGACAACATGATTGTGAGCTGTCTGTTTTATTTCCAAATCTTTGAGACTTTCAAAGAAAAAGATCTGACAGTCTCACAACTGAGCAAGCTGGAATTCCAACTATTTAGGCAATCAGTCAGAGCGCCAATCGAGCCCCACGTTGGGTGCCAATAAATCTGTCATGGTTTGAGGCTGGGCCAGCCACTAAACAGACAGCAGATGCTCTCTGTTAAACCCTCTCCCTTCCCAGACAGGGGAAGGGAAAGAAGAAAAGGGAGAGTGTCTTACCAGTTGGAAATAAAACTAAAGCAGCTTTAATGAAACTATAACAGTAAAAAGAGATATATAATAATGAGAAGAGAAATAACAAAATGTTTAAAAATATGTACAAAAGCAGTATTGAACTTCTCCCCCCTAATCACATGCTCCCTCTGATAATGCTCACATCACCACTGGTGCTGCATAGCAGCTCTGGGAAGATCCCAGGTTGGGCTCCTGGATACAGCGGCAGACAGGAGCAGGATTCAGGAATGCGCAGATCAGGGACAGACGAACGGAGAGAATCCTCCCAAGATGCTGGCCATAGAAGACGAGCAAGAGCAAGGGCAGGAAGAAGGACAGGCCAGAGAAGACTAGGCCTTGCCCTCCGTGATCCCTCAGCTTTATACTGAGCTTGATGTGTATGGGATGAAATACTAAGTTGGTCGTTTTGGGTCACCTGTCCTGTCTGCTCCTCCCTGCAGGTGCAACCCCTTTGCACCCTTACACTAAGGGGGTCCTGTGGTGGTTTAGACCCTGCCGGGACCCAAGACCACGTTGCCGCTGCCCCTCCCCCACCCTTGGACGGGGACAGGACAGGGAGTAAAATGCAAACCCCGGGGATGAGATAAGGAAGATTTAATACAACAGTGTAACAACAATAACAATAGCAGCGATAATAATGTACAAAACAAGAGATAGATATACTGCATGGATACAGCACGAGGGTACAGATCAGGACAAAAGCTGCTCCTGCACTCCCCACGCCTGGACACCCGGAGATGACGTCAGCATGGTATCGAACAGCCTGGCTGTAGGTCCCTCCCAACTTCTGGTGAAAATTAACCCTATCCTAGCCAAACCAGGACATAATCCACCCCTTATTCTATACCATCTACGTCATGCCCAGTAGCCATTTAACAATCAACAGAAAACAAACAAAAAAAACAATTAACAAAAATACAATATAATTCACGGTATATTCTCACCCAAAATCAAGCCCCGTTGTGGTACACATCAGACCTCTCCATTCTCCCGCGTCACCCACCAGGTGCACCCAGGTCCTTGAGCAAAAGCAGTGCAGTGGGTGGGTTTGCCTTTGCCTGGTGCAGGACTAACCCAGACCATTTTTCCCAATACATCCCTCATGCACACTACAGGGACTCTATTCCCGTCTACCGTATGTGGAACTGAGTCAGGCCAGCCAAAATGGCAAATCCTCTTGTGTTGACTAACCAGGTGGCCTTTGCCAGATGTGTGTCCCAGTGTTTGAAGGTTCCACCTCCCATTGCTTTCAATGTAGTTTTTAGCAGTCCATTATAGCGTTCAACTTCTCCAGAGGCTGGTGCGTGGTAGGGGATGTGGTAGACCCACTCGATGCCATGTTCTTCTGCCCAGGTGTCTATGAGGTTGTTTCGGAAGTGTGTCCCGTTGTCCAACTCAATTCTCTCTGGGATGCCGTGTTGCCACAGGACTTGCTTTCTAAGGCCAAGGATGGTGTTTCAAGCGGTGGCCTGGGGCACTGGATACGTTTCCAGCCATCCAGTGGTTGCTTCCACCATTGTGAGCACGTGGCACTTGCCTTGGTGGGCCTGTGGCAGTGTGATGCGGTAGATCTGCCAGGCCTCTCCGTATTTATATTTCAGCCATCATTCTCCATTCCACTGGGGCTTTGACTGCTTGGCTTGTTTGATTGCAGCACACGTTTCACATTCGTGGATGACCTCTGTGATGGTGTCAGTGGTGAAGTCCACCCCTCGATCTCGAGCCCACCTGTATATTGCATCTCTAGCTTGGTGGCCCAAGGTCTCATGGGCCCATCGGACTATGAACAATTCACCTTCACGTTGCCAGTCCAAATCCACCTGAGCCAATCTGATATTGGCAGCCTGGTCCACCTGCTGGTTGTTTTGATGCCCGACTTTTGGGCACGTGGGCATCCACATGGCGCACTTTCACAACGAGGTTCTCCACCCGAGCTGCAATATCCTGCCATACTTAAGCGACCCAGATGGGTTTACCTCTGCGTTGCCAGTTGCTCTGTTTCCACTGCTGCAACCACCCCCACAGGGCATTTGCCACCAAGCATGACTCAGTGTAGAGATAGAGCCTCGGCCACTTTTCTCGCTCAGCAATATCGAAAGCCAGCTGGATGGCTTTCACCTCTGCAAACTGGCTTGTTTCACCTTGCCCCTCAGCAGCTTCAGCGACGATTCTTGTGGGACTCCACACAGCAGCCTCCATTGCCAATGCTTTCCAACAATGCAACAAGACCCATCACTGAACAGGGCATACCGCTTCTCTTCTGGCAGCTCGTTATATGGTGGGGCCTCCTCAGCACGTGTCACCTCCTGCTCTAGTGACATCCCAGAATCTTTGCTCTCTGGCCAGTTTGTGATCATCTCCAATACTCCTGCATGGCTGGGGTTCCCTATTCGAGCCCGTTGTGTTATCAACGCAACCCATTTACTCCATGTGGCATCTGTTGCATGATGTGTAGAGGAAGCCCTTCCTTTGAACATCCAGCCCAGCACCGGCAGTCGGGGTGCCAGAAGGAGCTGTGTTTCAGTGCCTACAACTTCTGAGGCAGCTCAAACTCCTTCCTATGTTGCCAGTATCTCCTTTTCAGTTGGTGTATAGAACGCTTTAGAGCCTTTGTATCCCCGGCTCCAAAAGCCAAGAGATCAGCCTCGGGTTTCCCCGGGTGCTCTCTGCCAGAGGCTCCAGGTAGGACCATTCTTCCTGGCTGCGGTGTAGAGCATGTTTTTAACCTCTTGTCCTGCCCAGACTGGCCCGAGGGCTACTGCCTGAGCAATCTCCCATTTAATTTGTTCAAAAGCTTGCTGTTGCTCAGGGCCCCATTCAAATTCATTCTTCATACGGGTCACGTGGTAGAGAGGGCTCACAAATCAGGCTGTAGTTTGGGCTGTGCATCCCCCAGAACCCCACAGCACCCAGGAAAGACTGAGTCTCCTTTTTACTAGTTGGTAGGGACATGGCTGCTATCTTGTTTATCACCTCCATTGGGATGTGCTGACGCCCATCTTGCCATTTTATTCCTAGGAACTGAATCTCCTTTGCAGGCCCCTTTACTTTGTTTGATGGTGAAACTAGCCTTCAGGAGGATTTCAATTATCTTCTTTCCTTTTTCAAAGGCTTCTTCATCTGTGTCCCCCCATACAATGATGTCATTAATGTGCTGCAGGAGTTCTGGAGCCCCACCTCTCTCCAGTGCAGTATGGACCAGTCCATGGCAAATGGTAGGGCTGTGTTACCACCCCTGGGGCAATCGATTCCAGGTATACTGGATGCCCCTCCAAGTGAATGCAAATTGTGGCCTGCACCCTGGTGCTATCGGAATGGAGAAAAATGCATTAGCAATGTTGATTGTGGCGTACCACTTGGCTGCCTTTGACTCCAGTTCATATTGGACCTCTAGCATGTCCGGCATTGTAGCACTCATCGCTGGCGCAGCTTCATTCAGGCCATGGTAGTCCACGGTTAGTCTCCATTCGCCATTAGACTTTCTCACTGGCCATATAGGGCTGTTGAAGGGTGAATGAGTTTTGCTAATCACCTACTGGCTTTCTAGTTGACGGATCAGCTTCTGGATGGCGACCAGGGAATCTCAGTTGGATTGGTACTGCCGCCGGTGCACCATCTTGGTAGCAGTTGGCACTTGCTGCTCTTCAACCTTCAGCAACCCCACCACTGAAGGGTCCTCTGAGAGGCCGGGTAAGGTGGACAGTTTTTCACTTTCCTCCAGGGCAGCTATACCATAGGACCACTGGTACACTTTTTGGGCTTTAAAGTACCCTTGCCTGAGATAGTCTATGCCTAGGATGCATGGGGCGTCTGGACCAGTCACAAAGGTGTGTTTATGCCAGTTCTTCCCAGTTAGGCTCACTTCAGCTTCCAATAGGGTCAGCTGCTGGGATCCTGTGGCAAGTAAGGCACGGACTTCCCAGGTAGTGCAGAAGGAAAGACACTTTATTAGTACATCAGCTCTAATTTATCCTGTTACTGTGGCTGTTAATAAATTGGTGCACATTTATACTGCAGCTATTAATAGATCAGTTCAGATTTATACCCACAGCTCAGTAGTTTACCTTTTCTACTCCTATCAGCATGCAGGCTAATAGAACACATGCTACCTATCCTCAGCAGTTTCTAATCTTACTCCCAGGGCCTACTGTAGCAGTTAGAGTTCTCAGAAGTTATCTTGGTATTCTGTCTTCGGTTTCTCTTGTCTGATCTCATTTACTTCTCCCATGATTTGCAGCCGATGAGAGTCAGGACTCTGTCTGGGCTCTCATCCAGGTCTGCTGGTGTGGCTTCTTGTGTAACATTCCCCACAGGATCCCCCTGTCACTCCAGAGATACAGTTGGGTTCAACCCCAATATATCTTGATGGCATCAGGGTGCATTGTGTGCCAGTATCTACCAAGGCCTTGTATTCTTGAGGATCTGATGTGCCAGGCCATCGGATCCACACCATCCAGTAAATCCGATTATCCCTTTCCCCCACCTGGCTGCAGGCAGGGCCCCTCTAATGCTGCTCAGCATCACTCACTTGTTCTAAGAATGACTTGTTGTAGGAATGGCTCAGAGGCCCCCTCAAGAGGGTCAGGCAAAAAATTGGCCATTCTATTCTGTCTGGGGGATTTCCGACAGGAAACAGGAGCGATGTTTTTCTTGGATGACTCCCCTTTCAGCTTCTGTACTCGTACAGCTAGGGTGGAAGTGGGTTTTCCATTCCACCTCCTCATGTCTTCTCCATGGTCACGAAGGAAGAACCACAGTGTGCCCCATCATGTCTACCTTTCACTGTCTTTCCCTTGGGTGGGGAAACATCCACTTCTAATGGCCGAGACATCGGTCCATGCAGGTGGAGTGTAGGACATGTTCTCTTCCATTCTCTGGAGCCTCTGAGACTGTTTCCTCACAGCTGAAACACAGGCCTGTGGAGAGGAAAGGATACTTCCTTCATATTGCCGGAGCTGGCCATCCACTTCATCCACTGTTTGGACCTGGCTGTGTGTCCAAGACACTACTGCCAATGCATTGGCATGTGACTGTGGTGCGCTTCGCAGGAACTTCCGCCACATGGAAGGTGTGCAGTAGGCCTGATCTGGGTCCATGGGTGTTCGCTCATCATTCAGATCACCGTAAAACATACTAAACACAGCTAATTCCCTGAGATACTGAATACCTCTCTCCATGTTGGTCCACTTGCTTAACTGACATAGGATATCATCCTTGAAGGGGTACCTTTCCCTTACACTGAACAGGAGTCGCCTCCAAAGGCTGAGGGGTTGGACCTGTCTCCCTACTACCTTGTCAATGCCAGCTTCCCTGGACAAGGATCCCAGCTGCCTGGCCTCTTTCCCCTATAATTCTAAAACACCAGCTCCACTATGTCAGCAACGGAGCAGCCAGGTGATAATCTGCTCGCCTGGAAGGCGGCTGAAATCCTTCTGCATATCTTGCAACTCACTCAGGGACAGAGATCGGGTGATCACCTCTGGCTCTTCCTCCTGTTCTTGTGGTGGGCCTGGTTCGTCTCCGTCCCTCACTATGCGAGCTGAGTTTTTGGTATATTTCATTTTCTGTATAGGGGAGGCTGATACTGGCACTGGCTGTCTCTCTGGCTCAGCTGCCATACTAGTTGGTTCGTTTTCAGGTCCTGAGACCCTTTCTTCCCCTTGAGGGCACTGAGTAGTGTTAAGGAGGACACGGTAGGCGTGGTCAAGTCCCCAACGCACTGCAGAGAGTTGTGTCTTCCCGGATTTGTCAGATTGGCAGCACACCTTTTCTAAATTCTCCACTATTTTATCAGGACTCTGCACTTGTTCGGGGGTGAAATTCCAAAGCATTGGGGATGACCACTGACCTAGGTACTTGCCCATTTTTTCCCACACACCTTGCCATTCATAACTATCTGGCCTCGGGGCAGGTCTCCGGGTGATACTATTATTGGAGAAGAACCGTATAACCCAGAACAGCATTTGGCAGACATTCAGAAAACACTGCGACGCGAACATGCTGGCCTGGGCACTCCAAGGATAGCTAAAACTGTCAAAAACTGAGAAGATCTCTTCCCCCGGCTCACCCATAGATGGGTTGAGATCACTAACAAATGCCCAGGCCGCATACAGGTACCAGTTCACCCCCACAAGCAACGATGCAACCACATCATAAGTAGTCAGTATCCAGTACAGCAAAACAAGACTCTTGACATATTTTTCAGAGGCAATAAACACCAGCACCAGGGGCACACAGTGGATATAAGGATTAATACATCCCCACCACGCAAGCAAATTGGCCAGCATTGTAAATATACCTTATTCAAACAATACATATAAACAGAAAACTGCACCTAACAGATTGTTTTAACACACTCTGTCAGGTTTTTTTGTCCTTATCTCAACCCTCTTGTGCCCCACGTTGGTCGCCAAAAAGGCTGTGGTGGTTTAGACCCTGCCAGGACCGGAGACCACCTTGCCACTGCCCCTCCCCCTTCCTTGGACGGGGACGGGACAGGGAGTAAAATACAAACCCCGAGGATGAGATACGGAAGATTTAATACAACATTGTAACAACAACAAACCGAACAACAACAATAACAACAACAGTGGTGATAATAATGTACAGAACAAGAGCTATACCGCATGGATACAGCATGAGGGTACAGATCTGGACAAAAGCCGCTTCTGCACTCCTCACGCCCCGGGCAACCAGACATGACGTCAGCATGGTATCCAATAGCCTGGCTGTAGCTCCTTCCCAACTGCTGGGGAAAATTAACCCTATCCTAGCCGAACCAGGACCGGTCCCCAAGGCAGCACTGAGAATTCAGCAGTGACCTTGGTTTCTGAAAGATTAAGTATTTGTAAGAGCCTTTATGCACACCATTGTACTGTGAGCTCAGTAATAATTATATACATGGAGCGCTGTCACTTCTAGGAGCAGTCACTGTCTGAAAAACATGTTGACTTCAGAAAGTGCATTCTTAGAAGAGACCTAACTGATAAGTAAAATCGCTGAAAGGAAAATTGGTTCTCTTTTAGCCAAACCAGGACATCCTGCTTCAGAATATGATAGTGACTATTTTTGGTGAAGAATATGTGCTCTTGGGATCTGGACTGCCATGATCAATGTTGTCTTACCTCCAGCACTAAAATCCTCCCAAATTTTGGAAACACTTAGCCACTCTCTGAATTCATCGTTTCAAAAATCCTTTTCCTTCACAGTTTTCCCAAGAGTCTCACAATTTATTTCAGGTTTTCAACATCATGAAGTCAATTAGCTGAATATCTCATCATCAGTATTAGGGATAGAGAGGGAACAGTAATGAAGATTGGATGCAATGACACTTTGCATTGGATCCGCAAAGATCATGGAAGCAAACAGTGGAACAGCTGGTACAGGTTTCGAAAGTCACAGAAAGCAGAAATCTGCAAAAGAAGAGCAGTGCGTGGTATAAATCAGAACCGGTATTTTCTCAACAAAGCAACAAAGTCCTCCTTCAGAATCTTAGGTGAGACTTAGGTGAATTTGAAATCTTCTTTTGAGCATCTCAGATAACCTAGTGTATTAGGGATAGTAGATAATGGTCCGTGGTGAGACACCAGTGGGAAAATTACAGCTCAGAATATCTGCAACTAATCATTGTGGGAAGAAGACCTTGAGCAACGGGAAAGTTTAGTAAACTCGGGAAGCTGCTGTTTATGAAAAGAGTACATGAAGACGGCAGGCCTCTGCTCACGCGCTGGCCAGGTGTGAGCCGATGCCAGAGCCAGTGCTTTTCCACTCACTAGGAGGGGGATATAAGGCGTGGTGATCAGACGAACGGGGAGAAGGCCTGATGCGTATTTTGAGACTGGGGACACCCTGAAGGTGCATGACCTGCCACCACTCCATCAGAGTACCATGATCCATCTCCTTCTCCTACTCGGTGGTCTTTCATGTATCCAGGGGTCGGTATGTATATAATCTGCTTATGCACAGGTGTTTTAAGAAAAGCTGCTTATTGCACATATTTTATCTGAGTCTGTTGTTTTGTGCACGGGAATCCTTTTCGAACCTGATACACCTAGGTAACCTAAAAGGGCTCTAGTTGTTTATATTTAGGTTCCAGAATTGTTTCCAGGATGATTTACTGATGTTGAGTTTGCCCCTGGGCTTTCCTCTCACCCTTGTGCAGTGCTCTACCATCTGTGGAATGGGGTCTTTCTGGAGACACATGGAGTGCAGCAGCAGGAATACATCTCACTGTCAGTACATGAAAAAGCCTGTTCCTGCAAGAAACTGTTACCCCCGTCCATGCACTAGTTGGAAAACAGAAAATTAGGGCAAAGTAACTTCATTCAGAGCTATGTGTGAAAAGTAAGCTTGCTAACTTCAAAGACTAGAGAGTTCCAAATACTTAATTTAAAAAATAATTATTTACTCTGTGAATACATACACGATTTCACAGAATCACAGAATGTTAGGGATTGGAAGGGACCTCAAAAGATCATCTAGTCCAATCCCCCTGCCAGAGCAGGAACACCTAGGTCAGGTCACACAGGAACATGTCCAGGTGGGTTTTGAATGTCTCCAGAGAAGGAGACTCCACAACCTCTCTGGGCAGCCTGTTCCAGTGTTCTGTTACCTTCACTGTGAAGAAATTCTTCCTCACATTTATGTGGAACCTCCTATGTTCCAGCTTGCACCCATTGCCCCTTGTCCTATCACTGGATGTCACTGAGAAGAGCCTGGCTCCATCCTCATGACACTCACCCTTTACATATTTATAAACATTAATAAGGTCACCCCTCAGTCTCCTCCAAGCTAAAGAGACCCAGCTCCCTCAGCCTTTCCTCATAAGGGAGATGTTCCACTCCCTTAATCATCTTTGTGGCTCTGCGCTGGACTCTCTCAAGCAGTTCCCTGTCCTTCTTGAACTGGGGGGCCCAGAACTGGACACAATACTCCAGATGTGGCCTCACCAAGGCAGAATAGAGGGGAAGGAGAACCTCTCTTGACCTACTAACCACCCCCTTTCTAATACACCCCAGGATGCCATTGGCCTTCTTGGCCACAAGGGCACATTGCTGGCTCATGGTCATCCTGCTGTCCACCAGGACCCCCAGGTCCCTTTCCCCTACACTGCTCTCCAGCAGGTCAGCCCCCAACCTGTACTGGTACATGGGGTTGTTCTTCCCCAGATGCAAAACTCTACACTTGCCCTTGTTGAATTTCATTAAGTTTTTCCCCGCCCAACTCTCCAGCCTATCGAGGTCTCGTTGAATGGCAGCACAACCCTCTGGTGTGTCAGCCATTCCTCCTAGTTTGGTGTCATCAGCAAACTTGCTGAGGATACATTCTGTACCCTCATCCAAGTCGTTGATGAAGATATTAAACAACACCGGTCCCAGTACCGACCCCTGAGGGACTCCACTAATCACAGGCCTCCAACTAGACTCTGTCCCATTGACCACAACTCTCTGGCTTCTTTCCTTCAGCCAGTTCACAATCCACCTCACTACCTGATCACCAAACCCATACTTTATCAGCTTATCTACAAGGATGCTGTGGGAGACACTGTCAAATGCTTTACTGAATTCAAGATAAACCACATCTACCGTTCTACCATCATCTATCCACCTAGTTATTTCTTCATAGAAGGCAATAAGGTTGGTCAAACATGACTTACCCTTGGTAAAACCATGTTGACTGCTCTTAATGACCCCCTCATCCTTGATGTGCCTAGAGATAGTGCCAAGAACAAGCTGTTCCATCACCTTTCCAGGGATGGAGGTGAGGCTGACCGGTCTATAGTTACCCGGGTCCTCCTTCTTGCCCTTCTTATAGATTGGAGTGACATTTGCTATCCTCCAGTCCTCAGGCACCTCTCCTGTTCTCCATGACTTACCAAAGATGATGGAGAGTGGCCTAGCAATGACCTCTGCCAGCTCCCTCAGCACCCTTGGGTGCATTCCATCTGGTCCCACTGATTTATGGATATCCAGATTGCTCAACTGATCCCTAACCCAATCCTCATCTACCGAGGCAAACTCCTCCTTTATCCTGACTTCTTCTGGGGCTACAGGGATCAGGGGCTCCTGGGGAAAGCCTGCAGGAGTAAAGACAGAGGCAAAGAAGGCATTCAGCACCTCTGCCTTCTTTATATCCTCTGTCTCTAGGGCACCCCCCTCATTCATCAGTGGGCCTATATTGCCTCTAGTGTTTGTTTTATTAGCTATGTATTTGAAAAAGCCCTTTCTATTGTCCTTGACCTGGCTTGCAAGGTTAAGTTCCAAGGAGGCCTTAGCTTTCCTAATTGCCTCTCTACATCCTCTGACAACTGTCCTATATTCCTTCCAAGTGACTAGCCCCTCTTTCCATGATCCATAAATTCATTTTTTCCACCTGAGTTTGCCCAGCAGTTCCTTGTTTAACCATGCTGGTCTCCTAGCTCCCTTACTTGATTTCATACCCATTGGGACACTCTGATCCTGAGCTTGCCAGAAGTGGTCCTTGAATGTTGACCAACTATCTTGAGCCCCTTTACCATCTAGCACCCTGTCCCATGGGACTTCCCTTAACAATTGATTAAGGAGGCTAAAGTTGGCCCTGCGGAAGTCCAGGGTTCTGGTCTTGCTCGGTACTCTATTCCTCCCACACAGGATCCTAAACTCCACCATCTCATGATCACTGCAGCCAAGGCTGCCATCGACCATCACTGCTTCAACAAGACCCTCCTTGTTGGTGAGTACAAGATCCAGCAGCGCTCCTCTCCTAGTCGGCTTATCCACCATTTGCATTAAGTAGTTATCATCAATGCACTGGAGGAACCTCCTAGACTGTGAATGGCTGGCTGTGAAAGTCTTCCAGCAGATATCGGGGTAGTTAAAATCCCCCATGAGGACCAAGGCCTGTAGTTGCGAGGCTGCTTTCAGCTGCCTATAGAAAGCCTCATCAACTCCCTCGTCCTGATCAGGAGGTCTGTAATAGACCCCCACAACTGTATCACCCATGCCTGCCTGCCCCTTAATTCTTACCCACAGACTTTCAACTTGCCCCTCATCAGCCCCTGGAGAAAACTCAATACATTCTAGTTGCTCCCTCACATAGAGAGCAACTCCACCACCTCGCTTCACTGACCGATCTTTCCTAAAAATGACATAGCCATCCATGACCACATTCCAGTCATGTGAGCTGTCCCACCATGTCTCTGTAATTGCCACCAGGTCATAACCTTTAGACCGCACACAGACCTCTAACTCCTCCTGTTTATTCCCCATACTGCGTGCATTGGTGTACAGGCATTTCAGAAAGCAAGCAGAGCGCACTGGTGGGACCCCTGGGAGGCAGGAGACCTTGTGGTCAGGGCCTAAACATCTCTCCCTTCTCTTCAATGATCGAAAATCCTCCCTAGACCACCTTCCTTCAGGCCCTAGTATATTGCTCTTGGGCTTGTCCCTAACAGACCCAGTTGTCTCCCCTTCCCCCTTCACATCTAGTTTAAAGCCCTCTCAATGAGCCCTGCTAACTCCTGCCCCAAAAGCCTTCTCCCCCTCTGGGACAAATGCATTCCACCTGCCACCATCAGGCCAGGTGTCTCATATAGCAGCCCATGATCAAAGAACCCAAAGCCCTGACTTTGGCACCAGTTACGTAGCCATTCATTAATCTGTAAACTCTTCCTGTTTACCTCTTCACCCATTCTTGCAGGAGGTATGGAGGCAAACACTACTTGCACTCCAGACCCCTTAACCAGCCGTCCCAGGGCCCTGAAGTCACTCTTCATTGCCCTTGCACTTCTTGTAATAATTTCGTCACTGCCAACCTGAAAAAACAGCAGTGGGTAGTAATCGGAGGGCTTTACAAGATTAGGGAGTTTCCTTTTAATGTCTCTAATCCGAACCCCAGGGAGGCAGCAGACTTCCCTGTGGGATGGGTCCGGTCGACAGATGGGCCCCTCTGTTCCCCTCAGAAGGGAGTCGCCCACCACAATTACCCTCCTTTTCTTCTTAATTGAATAATCACAGAATCACAGAATCACAGAATGTTAGGGATTGGAAGGGACCTCAAAAGATCATCTAGTCCAAGCCCCCTGCCAGAGCAGGAATACCTAAATCAGGTCACACAGGAAAAAGTGTCCTAAGAAGGACAAGAAGTCCTAAGGCACCGGGTTGATTGACAAGCCCTAGGTGATTCAGTAGACTGATCTACCCCTCCAACTTCATTTACCTCTCCCTGAAGTTCCAAGGCCTGATACCTATTACTCAAGGGCAACTGGGAGGGTGAAGGGGGTTGGGAGGGTTTTTGCTTGCCTCTCCGAGGACGGACCACCCTCCATTCCTCCCTGTCTCCTGAACCCTCTCCTTCTGTCTGATGACAGGAGGGGAGGGGATCCATCACTTGCTCACCCTTTTCCCGACTGCCCTTGCCTCAGGGTGAAGCTCCACCAATCTATTTCTCTTTCACATTCTCTAATAGTTCTTAGTCTTTCTACCTCCTCCATGAGTTCAACCACCTTCCCGAGCAGATCATTTATCTGCTCGCACCGCACACACGTGGTGTCACTGGCTCCCTCCGGTACCAGTGCCAGGCTCAGGCATTCGCTGCAGCCAGAAACCTGCACGGCTGCATGTCTGCTCAGAGGATCTGTCTGAGTCCCCATATTCTTTATCACAACAGTTTTTGGGCGCGTTCCGACCATGGTCTATGCGGTCTATGATCTATCTAGCTAGTCCTCTCCTCGCGCCGTTCTCCTCGCGCTTGCCTCTTCGGAGACAGCCGCCGCTCTCTGCTCCTCGTGCCACTTGCTCTGAGGGAGCTGCCGAGATGGCCGCTTTTAAAGTTTGCCGCGGTTCTCAGTCACGCCCCCTGCCACGTCAGCCTTTCGGTATCTCTCAAGTTTCTCTCAGGATTCCCGCTCAGACTCGGGTTTCCTTGCTCTGCCCCGGCTTCACCGTCTCCGGGAAGCCCGGCTCCTTCTCAAAGCCTCAGCAAAAGCGAACAGCACTCACCGCAGCTGCAGCCGCCCCACTGCTCCCACAGCCGCCGCTCTCTGCTCCGCGTGCTGCGTGCTCTCAATTTCCAGTTGACCGTTCAGCACTAATTTACTAATTTCCTGAATAAGTTATTTTTGGAAAGGCATCTGCTGCGAATTTTATTCTTCCTGTGTGGGGGTGTGGTGAGTTAACCTTGGCTGGATGCCAGGTGCTCACCAAACCACTCTATTACTCCCCCTCCTCAGCTGGACAGGGGAGAGAAAATACAATGAAAGGCGCATGGGTCAAGATAAGGGCAGGGAGATCACTCACCAATTACCTTACCATCATGGGCAAAACCGACTTGACTTGGTGAAATTAATTTAATTTATTGCCAGTTAACAGCAGAGTAGGATAATGAGAAATAAGAACACATTTTAAAACACCTTCCTCCTACTCCTCCCCCTTCTTCCTGGGCTCAACTTCATTCCCAAATTCTCTAATTCCTTCCCCCAGTGACACAGAGGGATGGGCAGTGGGGGTTGTGATCAGTTCATTACGTGTTGTCTCTGCTGCTCCTTCCTCCTCACACTCTTCCCCTGCTCCAGCATGGGGTCCCTCCCACAGGAGACAGTCCTTTATGACATTCTCCAACATGAGTCCTTCCCACGGGCTGCAGTTCTTCATGAACTGCTTCAGTGTGGGTTGTTTCCATGGTGTGCAGTCTTTCAGGAACAGAATGCTCCAGCGTGGGTCCCCCATGGGGCCACAGGTCCTGCCAGAAAACCTGCTCCAGCGTGAGCTCCTCTCTGTGGGTTCACAGGACCTTCCAGGAGCTTGCTCCAGCATGGACTTCCCATGGGGTCACAGCCTCCTTTGGGCACATCCACCTTCTCTGGCATGGGGTCCTCCATGGGCTGCAGGGGGACAACATGTTTCACCATGGTCTTCACCACAGGCTGCAGAGGAATCTCTGCTCCAGCACCTGCAACACCTCCTTCCCCTCCTTCTTCACTGACCTTGGTGTCTGCAGGGCTGTCTCTCATATTCTCACATCCCTCTCTTCTGTCTGCTGTTGTGCAGCAGTTTTTTCCCCTTCTTAAATATGTTATCACAGAGGTGCTACCACCATTGCTGGTTGGCTCAGCCTTGGCCAGCACTGGGTCTGTCTTGGAGCCAGCTGGCACTGGCTCTATTGGACATGGGGGAAACTTGTGGCATCTTCTCACAGAAGCCACCCCTATAGCCCCCCTACCTTGACACATAAACCCAATACAGGGGGTCATGCTCATTAACTCTTGCACATAGAGCTGAAGCAGGGTTCACTGTACATATCATAGGGCAAAGCTGTACATATTTCCATGTGACTTCTTTTTGATCTCTGCCTCCAGGGGCATATCCTATTTTTAAAAAGCAGAAAGGAATTTGGGAGAGGGAGTTGGCATGTTCCTGTACATCCTTGCCAGCATGCATCACCGAATCACAGAATAGCCTTGCTTAGAAAAGACCTCTAAGATCATCAAGTCCAGCCATTAACCTAACACTGCCAACTACCCACTAAACCATGTCCCTTAGCACCTCATCTACACGTTTCTTAAATATCTCCAGGGATGGGGACTCCACCACTGCCCTAGGCAGCCTATTCCAATGCCTAAAAACCCTTTCACTGAAAAAATTCTTCCTATATATCTATATATATCTAATCTAAACTTCCCCTGGCACAACTTGAGGCCATTACCCCTCGTCCTTTCACTAGTTACCCAGGAGAAGAGACCGACCCCCACCTCACTACAACCTCCTTTCAGGTAGTTGAAGACAGCAATGAGGTCTCCCCTCAGCCTCCTCTTCTCCAGATTAAACAACCTCAGTTCCCTCAGCTGCTCCTCATAGGACTTGTGCTCCAGACCCTTCACCATCTTCGTTGCTCTTCTTTGGACATGCTCCAGCAGCTCAGTGTCCTTGTAGTGAGGGGCCCAAAACTGAACACAGTATTCGAGGCGTAGCCTCACCAGAGCTGAGTACAGGGGAACAATCACTTCCCTAGTCCTGCTGGCCACACAATTTCTGATGCAAGCCAGGATGCTGTTGGCCTTCTTGGACACTTGGGCATGTCACCAAACAGGACAAAGAACTTATCAACACCAATGTGATGTAGATAAGCAGACACTTCTTTATTGACTTGCGGAGGATACAGGGGATAACTCCACCTAGCGTATCCTGGGTTACATCACAGAACCACAGAATCACAGAATGTTAGGGATTGGAAGGGACCTCAAAAGATCATCTAGTCCAATCCCCCTGCCAGAGCAGGAATGCCTAGGTCAGGTCACACAGGAACATGTCCAGGTGGGTTTTGAATGTCTCCAGAGAAGGAGACTCCACAACCTCTCTGGGCAGCCTGTTCCAGTGTTCTGTTACCTTCACTGTGAAGAAATTCTTCCTCACATTTATGTGGAACCTCCTATGTTCCAGCTTGCACCCATTGCCCCTTGTCCTATCATTGGATGTCGCTGAGAAGAGCCTGGCTCCATCCTCATGACACTCACCCTTTACATATTTATAAACATTAATGAGGTCACCCGTCAGTCTCCTCTTCTCCAAGCCAAAGAGACCCAGCTCCCTCAGCCTTTCCTCATAAGGGAGATGTTCCACTCCCTTAATCATCTTTGTGGCTCTGCGCTGGACTCTCTCAAGTAGTTCCCTGTCCTTCTTGAACTGGGGGGCCCAGAACTGGACACAATACTCCAGATGTGGCCTCACCAAGGCAGAATAGAGGGGAAGGAGAACCTCTCTTGACCTACTAACCACACCCCTTCTAATACACCCCAGGATGCCATTGGCCTTCTTGGCCACAAGGGCACATTGCTGGCTCATGGTCATCCTGGTGTCCACCAGGACCCCCAGGTCCCTTTCCCCTACACTGCTCTCCAGCAGGTCAGCCCCCAACCTGTACTGGTACATGGGGTTGTTCTTCCCCAGATGCAAAACTCTACACTTGCCCTTGTTGAATTTCATTAAGTTTTTCCCCGCCCAACTCTCCAGCCTATCGAGGTCTCGTTGAATGGCAGCACAACCCTCTGGTGTGTCAGCCATTCCTCCTAGTTTGGTGTCATCAGCAAACTTGCTGAGGATACATTCTGTACCCTCATCCAAGTCGTTGATGAAGATATTAAACAACACCGGTCCCAGTACCGACCCCTGAGGGACTCCACTAGTCACAGGCCTCCAACTAGACTCCATCCCATTAACCACAACTCTCTGGAGCAGGGTTTAGCAGGGTTTTTATATATTTCATTTCCATTGTATAAGCTATTTAACATAAAACTGCATATACAATTTCAATTGCTCATTAAAATTAACCTTTACCTTGATTGGCCCCTAATGATCTGTCGGATTACATCACTTCATGTATATTCATTTCTAATAACAATCATTGGTCACCTATAGTCATGCCGTAGTCGCTTTATTGATTGTACCCTCTAATATTCAGATTAGGATGGGGAGGGGGATAAGGGGATCTTCAAACAGCATAACTGGTCACTATGACTCTAGCCACTATATGATTAATTATTGTATTGTTTCCAAGGTGGTTGCTTAAATATTTTGCATCTTGACTACACAGTTTCTAGTTACAGACAATGCTGGGCCTTAGCTGCTTGTACCACCTGTTCACTTCATGTACTTTAGCTGCTGGTGCCACCTGTTTGTTCTGTGTGCTTTCTGTGGTTACTAAAACAAAACACAGTCACTCCCTCATATGATTCGATTAGGCCTAACTTGATTTTAGCTAAACTAAAATCATGAAATCATCAAAATCATCAAAATCTGATCAGATTGGTAACAGGCACACTGATGGCTCATATTCAGACAGCTGTCAACCAGTACCCCCGAGTCATTTTCCGCCAGGTAGCTTTCCAGCCACACTTCCCCAAGCCTGTAGTGTTGCATGGGGTTGTTGTGGCCGAAGTGCAGGATCAGGCACTTATTGAATCTCAGCATTCACCTCAGCCCATCTATCTAGCCTGTCCAGATTCCTCTGCAGAGCCTTCCTTCCCTCAGGCAGATCAACACTCCCAACCAACTGTGTGTCTTCTGCAAACTTACTGAGGGTGCACTCAATCTCCTCATCCAAATCATTGATAAAGATATTAAGCAAGACTAGCCCCAGCACTGAGCCCTGGGGAACACCACTTGTTACCAGCCTCCAACTGGATTTAACTCCATTCACCACAACTCTCTGGGCCCCGCCAGCCAGTTTTTAACCCAGCATAGAGTACACCTGTCTAGGCCATGAGCAGCCAGCTTCTCTAGGAGAATGGTGTGGGAAACAGTTTTGAAGGCTTTACTTAAGTCCAGGTAAGCAAAATCCACAATCTTCCCCTCATCCACAAAGCGGGTCACCCTGTCATAGAAGGAGATCAGGTTAGTCAAGCAGAACCTGCCCTTCATAAACCCATGCTGGCTGGGCCTGATCCCATGGTTGTGCTGGACATACTGTGTGGTCACCATCAAGATGACCTGCTCCATAACCTTCTCCGGTACCGAGGCCAGGCTGACAGTCCTGTATTTTCCCGGATCCTCCTTCCGAACCTTCTTGTGGATGGGCGTCGCATTGGCAAGCCTCCAGTCATCTGGAACCTCCCCTGTTGACCAGGACTGCTAGTAAATGATGGAGAGTGGCTTGGCAAGCTCTTCTACCAGCTCCCTCAGTACTCTTGGGTGGATCCCATGTGGCCCCATAGACTTGTGAGGGTCTAGTTGGAGTAGCAGGTCTATAATTGCTTCATCCTGGATTGTGGGGGGTTTACTCTGGTCCCCCCTCTTCCCTTCCAGCTCAGGGGGCTGAATACCCTGAGGATAACTGGTCTGACTATTAAAGACTGAGGCAGAGAAGACAAAGTGCCTCAGCCTTTTCCTCATCCTTGGTGGCAATGTTCCCCCCTGCATCCAATAAACGATGGAGATCCTACTTGGCCCTCCTTTTACTGTTGATGTATTTGTAGAAACTTTTTTTGTTATCTTTTATGACAGAGGCCAGATTGACTTCCAGCTGGGCTTTTGCCTTTCTAATTTTCTTTCTACATGACTTAACGACATCCTTGTACTCTTCTTGAGTTGCCTGTCCCTTCTTCCAAAGGCTATAAACTTTCTTTTTTCCCCCTGAGTTCCACCAGAAGCTCCCTTTTCAGCCAAGCCGGTCATCTTCCCTTCCGGTTTGTCTTATGGCATGTGGGGATGGCCTTCTCCTGTGCATTCAAGATTTCATTCTTGGAAAGTGTCCAGCCTTCCTGGACCCCTTTTCCCTTCATGACTGTCTCCCAAGGGACTCTCTCAACCAGTGCCCTGAATAGGCCAAAGTCTGCCCTCCGGAAGTCCAAGGTAGCAGTTTTGCTGACCCTCCTCTTAGCTTCTCCAAGAATTGAAAACTATCATTTTATGGTCACTATGCCCCAGACAGCCTCCAGCCACCACATCTCCCACCAGTCCTTCTCTCTTTGTAAACAGCAGGTCTAGAGAGGCACCTCCCCTGGTAGGTTCACTTACCAGCTGTGTCAGGAAGTTATCTTACACACACTCCAGGAACCTCCTAGACTGTCTCCTCTCTGCTACGCTGTATTTCCAGCAGACATCTGGTAAATTGAAGTTCCCCACAAGAACAAGGGCTGGTGACTGCAAAACTTCTGCCAGCCGCTTATAGAATGCTTCATCTGCTTCCTCACCCTGACTGGGTGGTCTGTAACAGACTCCCATCAGGATATCCGCCTTGTTGGCGTTCCCCCTGATCTTTACCCATAAGCACTCGACCTCCTCATTTCCATCAAGCTCTACACAGTCAAAACACTCCCTAACATACAGATCCACCCCACCACCTCTCCTTCCTAGACTATTCCTTCTGAAGAGCTTATAACCATCCATTGCAGCATTCCAGTCATGAGAGTCATCCTGCCATGTTTCCATGATGGCAACTAAGTCATAGTTGTCATGCTGTACAATGGCTTCCAGCTCCTCTTGTTTGTTTCCCATGCTGCTGGTGCTGGTGTAAATATACTTGAGATGGACTACTGATTTCATCCCTGGTGGCATGCCACCCCTGGACTCATCCTCAGCTAGCCTGGTTTTACTCCCCTCCCCCTTCAAACCTAGTTTAAAGCCCTCTCAATGAGCCCTGCCAACTCATGGGCCAAAATCCTTTTCCCCCTTGAGACAAGTGAGCCCCATCTGTTGCCAACAGGCCTGGTGCCATGTAAACCAGCTCTGAGCCACGTGTTGATCATGTGGGTTTTCCTGTTCCTTTCAGTATTCTTTCCTGCTACTAAAGGGATTGATGAAAAAATTACCTGTGCTCCAGATCCTTTAACCAATCACCCCAGTGTTCTGAAGTCTCTTTTGATCGCCCCGGACTTCTCTCCATAACTTCATCACTGCCAGCCTGAACAACCAACAGTGGGTAATAATCTGAGGGCTGTACCAGATCAGGGAGTTTTCTAGTAATATCTTTTATCCGAGCCCCAGGGAGGCAGCAGACTTCCCTGTGGGATGGATCCAGTTGGCATATTGGGTCCACTGTTCCCTATGACAATAACCCTCCTTTTTTCTTGGCAGAGGCAGTTGTGATGCCTGTGGTTGACTGACTCATCCTCAGCATCTCACTGGATGTAACTTCATCAACATCATGTGCTGCCTGACCCTCGAGTTCCAGGACCCCATACCTATTGTATAAGGGCACCTGGGAGGGCGAGGGAAGCAGGGAGGGGATGCATCTGCCACCCCGCACAGGCAACTGTTTCCATTCACCCCCATTTCTTAGGTCCCCTCCTTCTGCCTGTGGAAGCTGTGTCAAACATAGGGAGGATAAATCAGGACTGATCAAGGATAACACTGGAATTTGCAGTGTGTTCCCTGTGAGAAACAAAGTTTTAGGCCGAAAAAGTGGGCTCAGGCGAGGATCATGGTGAGAAAAGAAAGTATTTATATAGTATTTTATCCCAACGCGGGTTATTCTCTGCTGTTTCTCCTTTGGTTGGATACTCCAGGCTCACAGCCTATCCGACGCATTTTATTACAATAAGTTTCCATAAGAGGTTTTTCTGGTTTCCGTAATAGGTCTTTCTTTTACCAGCAGGCTGTTTATGCATAGTTGTGAAATCTGTTAAGTCTGTTGAGTCTGGATGGTAATATTTCTCAGGTGCGCCCTATCTTCTGATCTATATAAGACACAACATTCTCAATAACAGGTTGTTATGCGTAGTTCTTGTCCTTCTACATTATCTGGTACTAGGATGTACTGAGAAAGACGGTCTTTATACTAGGCTCCTTTCTAGTTTGGTACCTCTGTACAAGGCCTTGGTGTTTTTCTCGGTTCTGCAAATACATGATTCTCACAACCCTTTGTGAAAACACAAGTTAACTCTCACATCCCAGACAAGCTACACAGGACAGCAGTTGATGAGAGAATGAGAAGGTCAGGCTGGAAAACTGCCTGAGGGAGTGTGTGTACTGAGATGTGACTGGAAACAGTCACGAGTGTGGGTGTGCAAAGAAGTATCTATGTACTGTTTAGCTTGATTGTTTTGGGAACAGAAATGTATAAAAAATAACTGGTGGGCGAACAGCGGCAGATGGAGCTTTTCCTTTTTCTTGTTAGCTACTTGCTTGCTTACTTGCTAACATGTTTACTTGCTTGGTAATAAATTTGCTTTTCTCAGAAAAGGAGATCTGAGTCCTTTTCCTCCCATACTTCATTTGCCACACTGCCTAGTGGCAAGAGGACAGGGGTTCCACTGTCTCTTGTGGAGCCTCTGATTGCTGCTTTTCCTTCTGGGGTGCTAGGGCGTGACTCTACCAGTCAATCTCACTTTCACACTTCCTTATTCTCCTTAGCCTTTCCACTTCCTCTTTTAGCTCCTCCACCATGCTGAGCACATCATTCACCTGGTCACACTGCACACAGGTGTTCTCACTGCTGCCCTCTGGAACTAGCAACAGGCTCAGGCACTCCCTGCAGCCTGAGACCTGGACAGCTGATTCCCTGTGAGGGGGCTCTGTTTGGGTTGCTACATTCCTTCTGGCAGTGTCTTTAGCCCGAGTGGCAACCATAGCTGTGACTTTCCTGGGAGGGCTATGACCACTAGCTGACACAGGCTGCCCCCTGTGCTCACACTGCCTTCACAGAAAGCTAGCCTCTCAGGCTCATCCTCGCGAGAGCTGCCGGCTCACGGTGGGGCTCTCCGCTCCTTCCCGGGTTCCCCGGCTCAAGGAACCCCCTCTCCACCTCAATTCACCTCGATCAAGTGCTCAGCCACAGAGCTCAGCGCTGCTGCAGCTCTGCTGCTCACACTATGGCATTTTTCCCTTACATGGCATGGTTTGTTCCCCATTCATGTAACCTCTAAGTTTCACATTACAAAATTTAAAGAAAAATGTATTGGTGAGAATGGCTGCTCTGGCTAGGGTCTTATTTGGTCCTAGTTATGTACACAGGCCTGGTCAAGAGACAGAAGATTGTCCAAGGTGGTAAGTGGAACCCAAGGAATCGTGTTTGAGTTCTTTCTTGGTATTGTAAGATGTGTGATTGTCCCATACAGGTTTATTTTTCCAGCAATAGAACTGTATAAACCTAATTACAATTTCATATATTACAATGGCTATTTATTGTTTACTTTTGCAAGTGGCAATTGTTTTTCTTATTACTTGTTTCGACCATTTTTAAGGTACCTTATCACAACACAATGTCTATATTCCCCTGATAGTATAGTAAGGCTTTCTCTGTTCCTTTACTCTCATGTAATTCTTCCCCTCCCTTAAAAGAACAGTGCTTCGAACTCGATCTTACAGTCCAAGTTTAATACCAAATATAATTTTCACATACGTTGGGGCTGTGTGCACTCAGTTTCTTGCACAGTCATTTCCATCCACTGTTTCTGTCCTGAGAAGAAGCTTCTCTGAACAAGAACATGGACTCCCCTTGGACTTCAGCACCCATTGGAAGTATTATATTCAGTTTCCTTGTTCAACTGAAGAATGACTATTTACACAAAGGAGAGCAGCATCAATTGTTATATTGCATCATGGCAGTAAAGATGAAAGACAATCTGAGGTTTTTCAGTGGTGTAGGCAGAACTGGCTTTAATTCTAGATGAAGACAAAATAATTAAATCTGTGTTTTCCATTATCCTTAGGATAGTAAATTCAGTTCTTCCTCAGCATTATGAGATGTCCTGGGCTTTGGTATTCGGGGACACAACCTGGTGCTGCTGCATGAGGCCTTGGAGTAAGCTCTGGGTAGAAATAGGAAACTGGAAGGAGTCACTTGGGTGTTGGCTAGAGTCAGGTAAGAAATGGAACCAGTAGTACTCCTAGCTGAAGTGATTTCATAGGCTGTGAATGAGGCTCAGGGTGTCTCTCTTTCCTGTTCTCTCATGCCCAGGCTGCTCTTGGGGTATTGATCCTCCTGGTAGCACAGAAGACTGAGGATAGGAACTGCGGCTGTGGGATGAGTCCACCATCTTCCAGTGGTATAAGCAGCAACTTAAGTCGATGAGCTAAGATGAGGTGCTTTGCCTGCCTGAACAATCTGCTGCCATGGACACCTTCCTCTTCCATGGCTGAATGAGAAACCAACTCGTGTAACTGTGCCTCTTTCCTCCCTGCCTCCAAAACAACTGAAGAATTGAATTTCCCTGCATACAGGAACTGTTTTTTGTATTTATTGTATTATGACTCTTTCACTATGACACTTTTGGAAATAGCTGGCAAGATTTCCTAATTAATTATGCATCTGTGTTATTATTGAATATTCTAGTGAAGAAAGGGAAATATTATATGGCGTGTTCTGATTTGCTATGATGAAAACCACAGTTTTTAGCCTAAAACCAGATTGTTATAGTAAACTGGAAATTCTATCTGAGAGTCAGTATGCTCAAAGCTCAGGCCCATCCTCCTGTGCAACTGAGGTACAGCCCCTCAGCAGAGCATCACTTAGATATGTGCCCCTGATGTCCAAAGTACAGAGTTAAAGACTTGCAAAATTGGACAATGTTGACATTTAGCCTGTACCCGGGGCTAAACTGTAGCAGTTATTCTACCACCCAAACATAGCAGGGCAAGTGTAGAGTTTTGCATCTGGGGAAGAACAACCCCATGTACCAGTACAGGTTGGGGGCTGACCTGCTGGAGAGCAGTGTAGGGGAAAGGGACCTGGGGGTCCTGGTGGACACCAGGATGACCATGAGCCAGCAATGTGCCCTTGTGGCCAAGAAGGCCAATGGCATCCTGGGGTGTATTAGAAGGGGGGTGGTTAGTAGGTCAAGAGAGGTTCTCCTCCCCCTCTACTCTGCCCTGGTGAGGCCGCATCTGGAATATTGTGTCGAGTTCTGGGCCTCTCATTTCAAGAAGGACAGGGAACTGCTTGAGAGAGTCCAGCGCAGAGCCACAAAGATGATGGAGTGGAACATCTCCCTACTGAGGAAAGGCTGAGGGAGCTGGGTCTCTTTAGCTTGGAGAAGAGGAGACTGAGGGGTGACCTTATTAATGTTTCTAAATATGTAAAGGATGAGTGTCATGAGGATGGAGCCAGGCTCTTCTCAGCGACATCCAATGATAGGACAAGGGGCAATGGGTGTAAGCTGGAACATAGGAGGTTCCACATAAATGTGAGGAAGAACTTCTTCACAGTGAGGGTAACAGAACACTGGAACAGGCTGCCCAGAGAGGTTGTGGAGTCTCCTTCTCTGGAGACATTCAAAACCCGCCTGGATGCGTTCCTGTGTGACCTGACCTAGGTGTTCCTGCTCTGGCAGGGGGATTGGACTAGATGATCTTTTGAGGTCCCTTCCAATCCCTAACATTCTATGATTCTGTGATTCTGTGAACACCTCTAAGCCCACAGCAAAAAGCAATAAACCATATGAATCTGAAAAGCAATAGTGGTAAAGCTGTTCAGTTCTCAAAAAGTAATTCCAATACCAAATACCAAAGGAGTCCACTGAGGGACCATCCTGCCCTCATCAACATAGTGAGTGGATGAAATATCCAGTGAAATCTGTTAAAACTTCAACCCTGGGATTCACCCAGATGAGCTATTTAATTCAAGGTTCAAACACACATTGGGCGCCAAATAAACTGTCTACGTTTAGTCTATGCACGGGGCTAAACTGTAGCAGTTATTCGATTACCCGATGCCCCCTCCCCAGCTGAGAAGGAGAATCGGGGAAAAAAGGGAGAAACCCTGTGGGTTGAAATAGAAACAGATTTAACAAAATAACAAAACTGATACATTCACTGACATAATGTATACAAGGTTCTACTCAGCCTGGTCCTTGAGGTCAACAGCATGAGCAAAAGACCAAGAGAGAAGAGCCCCAGTAATAACTCCATTCTCAGTGAACTCCCTCCTTTTATAATGAGCGTGACTAGGTGGTATGGGATACACCTGTGAGTCAGCTGCCTTGATTGGAACTCTCAGCTTGTCACCAAACAGGACAAAGAACTTATCAACACCAATGTGATGTAGATAAGCAGACACTTCTTTATTGACATGCGGAGGATACAGGGGATAACTCCACCTAGCGTATCACAGAATCACAGAATCACAGAATGTTAGGGATTGGAAGGGACCTCAAAAGATCATCTAGTCCAATCCCCCTGCCAGAGCAGGAACACCTAGGTCAGGTCACACAGGAACGCATCCAGGCGGGTTTTGAATGTCTCCAGAGAAGGAGACTCCACAACCTCTCTGGGCAGCCTGTTCCAGTGTTCTGTTACCCTCACTGTGAAGAAGTTCTTCCTCACATTTATGTGGAACCTCCTATGTTCCAGCTTACACCCATTGCCCCTTGTCCTATCATTGGATGTCGCTGAGAAGAGCCTGGCTCCATCCTCATGACACTATCCTGGGTTACATTACATTTAGCAGGGGTTTTATATATTCAATTTCCATTGTATAAGCTGTTTAACATAAAAATGCATATACTGCTCGCCTTTAATTACTCATTAAGTTTAACCTTTACACTGATTGGCCTCTAACAATCTTTCAAGTTGCATCACTTTATGTATATTCATTTCTAATAACAGTCATTGGTCACCTATAGTCATGCCATAGCCGCGCTATTGATTGTAGCCCCTAATATTCAAATCAGGATGGGGAGGGTAATGGGATCTTCGAGCAGCATAACTGGTCACTGTGACTTTAGCCACTATACGATTAATTATTGTATTATTCATTCCACGGCAGTTGCTTAAACGTAATATCTTACTCTCTTGACTATACGGTTTCTAGTTAAATACAGTACTAGTCCCTAGCTACTTGTACGACCTGTTCGCTTCATGTGCATTCTGTGACTACTGAAGTAAAACAGTTACTCCCTCATATGATTCAATTAGGCCTAACTTTCTTTTAGCTAAACTAAAATCATCAAAATCATCAAAATCTGATCAGATAGGTAACATAGTTGCTGCAGGGTGCAAGGTGAAATACCCCGTAGAGAATAACTGGCCAGGATCTGACTGACGGTGGTATACTCTGCGGGATGGTAAACAATGGGTAAAGGAAGAGGGTATGAAACTGGCCATTCACGTAGGACATGGTGAGGTATTAATGCAGCTTAGATTGTCTGTGCCCATGAGAAATGCAATCAATAAAGCCGCACCACCGGCATATAAGAATGTTCTTGTGACTCTCCAACTCAGTGAAACAGGGAATCCCATTAGAGATGTAATTGAGAAAATGCAGCAGTTGGGTGACCTTGTACACTGGGGCCCCCGGGAGCGTCAGGGGTATCGAGAATTCCGATGTCAACGGGGCCCCTGGGAGAGTACAGGGAATCGAGACACCCAACGCCGTAAAAATACCGAATATAGGATGCCTCAAGGACAAATGTTTAAAGCTTTGCTGAAAGATGGTGTACCTCTCACTAGGATTGATGGTCTTGATACCAGTGAATTATGAAGGATGTATAAGCAGAGAGGGTTACAGAAACCCCGTAAGAAGGTGCAAAATTATCAGGCACACAATTCAGGAACCGTTCAGCCTACAGCACCCCCTCTGGAACCTCAACGGGACGCTGGCTCTGCTCATGGTGGGCCCTCTGGGAATGGATCGGTTGTTCCGGAGAGGAATCATGAGTGGCAGCAGTACTCTGACCAATATCCCTTGAGAGAAATTAGGCATTATAACTCCTACTGAAATGTTGGCCAAGCTCTGGTACATTGGGCGCAGGAAGCCCGGTGACCCCATGTGGAGCTACAAATATTCTGGAAAAAATTGTCCTCTCAAATAGTAAAAGCCTTAGTGGATACCGGAGTGGAGGCCTCTTTAATTTATGGGAACCCTGAGAAATGTAAAGGGAGTTCCATGATTATTACAGGGTTGGGCAGAAAGCAAATTGAGGCAGTACAAACCCAAATTGAAATGAAAATTGGAAACCTTCCGAAACGACAATATACAGTCATGATTGTTCCGATCCCAGAGTATATAATCAGAATAGATATACTAAAGGGACTTACTTTGAATCTCCCTGATGGTCGGTATCAATTTGGGGTAAGGAGTTCTATCACTAACCAGGCAATTCTAGTAGGAAAGATAAATATGCCTCCTGTTCAAATTCCAACTGCGATCAAGGTAGTAACCATGACACAGTACAGGATTCCAGATGGTCACGAAGAAAGTTCCCAAACGATCAAAGATATACTGGCTGCAGGAGTTTTAAAACCGACTACCACCATGTGGAATAGTCCAGTTTGGCCAGTAAAAAAGACTGATGGATCATGGAGAATGACTGTGAATTATAGGGAACTGAACAAGAGCACCCCGTCTCTTGCGGCAGCTGTACCTGATATGATGACTTGAATAGAAAGAGTTCAGAGGCATCCTGGCATCCAAACTGATAATGGGTCCCATTTCAGAAATATATTTGTGCGGCAATGTGCGGAGCAGCATAATATTCAGTGGGTCTTTCATATACCATACTATCCCCAGGCTGCAGGATTAATTGAACGTATGAATGGGCTATTGAAGGAGCAGTTAAAAAAGCTGGGAAATGGAAATCTATCCCGATGGAGGTCTAACTTCACGGATGCGCTCTATACCCTTAACAATAGGCCCATTGGGGAGATGGAGACACCCTTGATGCGTATGACTACGCCCAATCTCCAGATACAGCCTCTAACGATAACTAAAATGTTGATCTACTGGGAAATTGTCCCGGGTGCGATGGCACCCTACCGGGCCAGTCCAGAGGCTGCTGGGCTAGATCTCTGTGCATTAGAACTGGTAAAGATAAATCGAAACCAGACAAGGGTTATTAACATGTGGATAGGAGTCCAAATTCCCTCAGGACACTTTGGTCTAATAACTGCTCGCTCAAACTTAGCCCTGAAAAGTGTTCACGTCATGGGAGGAGTGATTGATGCTGACTGTCGAGGAGAGAGTAAAGTAATCCTGCTGAACAATGGTGAACAAGATTTGGTTATTCGACCCAAGGACAGAGTAGCACAACGATTGGTATTGCCAGTTTTAAAAACAATGGTGAGGAGGGGGGACCCACCACTAGTTACTACTGTTCGTGGAGACAAAGGATTTGGATCTACCAACTTTAGTAATGGGGCAAAGATATGGGTCCAAGGGCCGAGTGGGCCCCCTGAGGCAGCTGAACTAATAGCTGTGGGAAAATATAACACCATCCTAATCATGAGACCCGGACAAGAAAAATGGGAACATGTCCCCGCAAATAAATGTTATTCGTGGAAATAACTAAATGGTATAGAGTTTTGTCTTGTAGATCTTGCACGGCGCTGACGGAGTGTGAGAACATCTACGTGAAGAAAATGTATACTGAATCTGATCTTGTGGATTGCAATGCGATTTAATGCTGAACTGTGCCGAGTGGATGAAATCAGCTCCAGACTACAGTCGTCCTGGTCTAACATGGCATACTGGAAGTGTGACTGAACCTGATCTTCCAATGAAAAAGACTATGACAGTGAAGAACATGAAGTAACGACCAAGATGACTGCAGCAGCGTCTGTAGTTGATGGACTGAGGTTAATTCAAGATAAAGAAAGATACCTGTACACCTACGGATGGTATGGAGGCTGTGGTCCACCCATATGTCAAAGGGCCGAATGAAATGCTGGGGTCTGAACCCCAAGCCCTGAATTAAGGTTGACATATGGGTGATCCCCATGGCCCTTTAAGAGGAGGGGATGAGTTTGCCTTTTGGCTTTCCTCCAAGGTGTGGCCGGCCTTGTAAGGAAAGCCCTTGGGTAAACAAGCCACAGGTGCCTTGCATTGGGTAAACGAGTGCCAGGTGTTCCTCTTTGGGGATAAAAGCTGAGACCACTTGCAGGAAGGCTGGAGCATCTGTCTGTGATGTGCTTTACAGAGTTTCCCTGTTGAGGAAGGACCTCCTGACTCTCCCTGCAACTGGGCCCCTGTCAGGTTTGGTGCTTGTGAACGCAGGCTCTGTGAGAACAGTATGTGGCTACCTCTATCCTATATTATCAGCCTATTGGCTTGGCTGTCTCCCATCTCTGCCATGGAAGACTTTGTTGCTTTGTTTGTTCCACCGATTGTTGGCCGTGTTGTATCATCCTTTGTGCTAGGCCTAGTAATTGGCAAAACACGACCACACCACACAGCTTGGTATTGTCGGCAAACTTGCTGAGGGTGCATTCGATGCCACTGTCCATGTCACCGACAAAGATGTCTGAGATGGCTGAGGCTAATTGTATGAGGTATAACAAGGGTAATTGCTGGGTCATGCACTTCGGCCACAAGACCCCATGCGGCACTATAGGCTTGGGGAAGAGTGGCTAGAAAGCTGCCTGGCGGAAAAGGACCTGGGGGTGTTGGTTGACAGCAAACTGAACACGAACCAGCAGTGTGCCCAGGTAGCCAAGAAGGCCAACGGCATCCTGGCCTGTATCAGAAACAGCGTGACCAGCAGGAGTAGGGAGGTGATCGCGCCCCTGTACTCGGCACTCGTGAGACCGCACCTTGAGTACTGTGTCCAGTTCTGGGCACCACAGTATAAGAAGGACACTGAGGTGTGTTTTGCCAATTCCAAGGCCTAGCACAAAACAATCAAGTAACCAGATTCTATTGCACATAAAAAAGTCAGTATATGGGTGATCGCTGGGGGTACAAACAAGTCAAACAGAACACACATAATAGACATCAACCCCAGTGACCCCAGGAATGTGAGAAATGAAGTTTTACGCCAAAAAAGTTTGCTCAGGCGAGGATCATGGTGAAGCAGCTCCGTTTATTCGCGAGTGCAATCGCGGGCGTGCCACCCCATGGCTGGAGTAGAAACATGCACCGTTACAAAGAAAAGGAAGCATTTTTATAGTAGTTTATCCCGACGCAGGTTATTCTCTCCTGTTTCTCCATTGGTTGGATACTCCAGGCTCACAACCTATCCGACGCATTCTATTACAATAAGTTTCCATAAGAGGTTTTTCCGGTTTCCATAAGAGGTTTTTCTTTTACCAGCCGGCTGTTTATGCATAGTTGTGGAATGATGGCAATATTTTCTCAGGTGCACCCTATCTCCTGATCCCTGTAAGACACAACATTCTAAGAAAAAGTTGTTATGCGTAGCTCTTGTCCTTCTACATTATCTGGTACCAGGAGGTACTGATACTAGGCTCCTTTCTAGTTTGGTATTTTTGTACAAGGCCTTGGTGTTTTTCTTTCTGTAGTGCTGCACAAAAACATCAGTCGGTTCTCACATTCTTCCATGCTATCTGGCACCTGGATGCACAAGGCCGTGGTGTTTTTCTTGGTTCTACAAAAATATGATTCTCACAACACTGCAAAAACACAAGTTGTTTCTCACAGGAACGACATAGCATGACCAATAATAGGTGGAATAAACAAAGAAAAAAAGGCTCCCATAGAAGAGATGGGAGACAACCAACTCAATAGGCTGATCATATAGGATAGAAGTAGCCACATATGTTTCCCCATGAAGCCCACGTTTGCAAATGCCAAACCTGACTGGGGCCCAGTTTCAGGGAGAGTCAGGAGGTCCTTCTCCAACAGGGAAACTCTGCTAAGTGAGTCTACCTCACAGATAGACACTCCACCCTTCCTGCAAGTGGTCCCAGCTTTTATGCCCAAAACAGGACACCTGGCACTCATTTACCCAAATGCAAGGCACTTGGGGCTTGTTTACCCACGGACTTTCCTTACAAGGCCGGCCTCACCTTGGAGAAAAGCCAAAAGGCAAACTCATCCCCTCCTTTTAAAGGACCATGGGAACCGCCCATATGTCAACCTTAATTCAGGGCTCAGGGTTCAGACCCCAGCACTTCAAGGTGCTGGAGTGAGTCCAGAGAAGGGCAACGAGGCTGGTGAGAGGTCTGGAAAACAGGCCTTATGAAGACCAGCTGAAGGAACTAGGGTTGTTTATTCTGGAGAAGAGGAGACTGAGAGGAGACCTCATTGCCCTCTACAACTACCTAAAAGGAGGTTGTAGTGAGGCTGGTGTTGGTCTCTTCTCCCAAATTACTAATGATAGGATGAGAGGAAATGGCCTCAAGTTACATCAGGGGAAGTTTAGATTGGATATTAGAAGGAAGTTCTTTACTGAGAGGGTGGTTAGACATTGGAACCGGCTGCCCAGGGAGGTGGTGGAGTCGCCATCCCTCGGGGTGTTCAAAAAGAGGTTTGATAAGGCACTTGAGGCCATGGTCTAATGGTCTAATGGTTAGGAATATGATGGGATAAATGTTGGACTTGATGACCCTGGAGTTCCCTTCCAACCATAATTATTCTATGATTCTATGATTCTATGTAAAACAGCACCGGTCCCAGTACCGATCCCTGAGGGGCACCACTTGTCACCGGTCTCCACTTGGGCATTGAGCCACTGACCGCAACACTTTGAGTGCGACCGTCCAGCCAATTCCTTATCCACCGGGTGGTCTGTCCATCAGATCCATGTCTTTCAAACTTGGAGACCAGCATGTCATGTGGGACAGTGTCAAAGGCCTTGCATGAGTCCAGGCAGATGACATTAGTTGCTCTTCCCTTTTCTATTGATGCTGTTACACCATCATAGAAGGCCACCAAATTTGTCAGGCAGGATTTTCCCTTGGTGAAGCCATGTTGGTTGCGACCAATCACCTCCACATTTTCCATGTGCCATAGCAGAGCCTTCAGGAGAACCTGCTCCATGATCTTGCCAGGCGCAGAGGTGAATCTGACTGACCTGTAGTTTCCCAGGTCTTCCTTTTTTCCCTTTTTGAGAATGGGGGCAATGTTTCCCCTTTTCCAGTCAGTGGACACTTCACCAGACTGCCATGACCTCTCAAATATGAAGGAAAGTGTCCTAGCAACTTCATCTGCCAGTCCCCTCATAATCCAGGAAATAGTAGTGAAGGACCTGCTAAGTGAATTGGACATCCATAAGTCAATGAGATCCACCCAAGAGTGCTGAGGGAGCTGGCAGAGGAACTTGCCAAGCTGCTCCCCATCATCTATCAGCAGTCCTGGTTAACGAGGGAGGTCCCGGATGACTGGAGACTTGCCAGTGTGATGCCCATCTACAAGAAGGGCAAGAAGGAGGATCTGGGGAACTACAGGCCTGTCAGCCTGACCTTGGTATCGGGGAAGATTATGGAAGGGTTCATCTTGGGGGACATCACGTGGCAAGTGCAGGACAACAGGGGGATCAGGTCCACCCAGCATGGGTTCACAAAGGGCAAGTCCTGTTTAACCAACCTGATGTCTTTCTATGATCAGGTGACCCACCTAGTGGATGAGGGGAAAATGGTGCATGTTGTCTACCTGGACTTCAGTAAGGTATTTAACACCGTTTCCCACAGCAACCTCGCAGCTAAACTGAGGAAGTGTGGTCTGGATGATCGGATAGTGAGGTAGATTGTGAACTGGCTGAAGCAAAGAAGCAAGAGAGTTGTGGTCAATGGGAAAGAGTCTAGTTGGAGGCCTGTATCTAGTGGAGCCCCTCAGGGGTCGGTACTGGGACCAGTACTGTTCAATAAGTTCATCAAGGATTTGGATGAGGGAACAGAGTGCTCTGTCAGCAAGTTCACTGATGACACAAAACGGGGAGGAGTGGCTGACACACCAGAAGGCTGTGCTGCCATTCAGAGAGACCTAGACAGGCTGGAGAGTTGGGCGGGGAGAAATTTAATGAAACATAAGAAGGGCAAGTGTAGAGTCTTGCACCTGGGGAAGAACAACCCCATGTACCAGTACAAGTTGAGAACTGACCTGTTGGAGAGCAGCGTAGGGGAAAGGGACCTGAGGGTCCTGGTGGACACCAGGATGACCATGAGCCAGCAATGTGCCCTTGTGGCCCAGAAGGCCAATGGCATCCTGGGGTGTATTAGAAGGGGGGTGGTTAGTAGGTCAAGAGAGGTTCTCCTCCCCCTCTACTCTGCCCTGGTGAGGCCGCATCTGGAATATTGTGTCCAGTTCTGGGCCCCCCAGTTCAAGAAGGACAGGGAACTGCTTGAGAGAGTCCAGCGCAGAGCCACAAAGATGATTAAGGGAGTGGAACATCTCCCTTATGAGGAAAGGCTGAGGGAGCTGGGTCTCTTTAGCTTGGAGGAGACTGAGGGGTGACCTTATTAATGTCTGTAAATATGTAAAGGGTGAGTGTCATGAGGATGGAGCCAGGCTCTTCTCAGTGACATCCAATGATGGGATAAGGGGCAACGGATGCAAGCTGGAACATAGGAGGTTCCACATAAATGTGAGGAAGAACTTCTTCACAGTGAGGGTAACAGAGCACTGGAACAGGCCGCCCAGAGAGGTTGTGGAGTCTCCTTCTCTGGAGACATTCAAAACCCGCCTGGATGCGTTCCTGTGTGACCTGATCTGGGTAATCCTGCTCTGGCAGGGGGATTGGACTAGATGATCTTTTGAGGTCCCTTCCAATCCCTAACATTCTGTGATTCTGATTCTGTGATTCTGTGACCTGGGTCATGTGGTGGGTAACGCAGGACGATGGACAAGTGAAGTGCATCCCACAAGGGGATTTGATTCTGGGTGAGAACAGGCAGTAATTGGAACTGTGGGATGTTAATTGTTATCACAGAATCACCGAAGGTCTGTAATAGACCCCCACAACTGTATCACCCATGGGTGCCTGCCCCTTAATTCTTACCCACAGACTTTCAACTTGCCGCTCATCAGTCCCTGGAGAAAACTCAATACATTCTAGTTGCTCCCTCACATAGAGAGCAATTCCACCACCTCGCTTCACTGACCGATCTTTCCTAAAAATGACATAGCCATCCATGACCACGTTCCAGTCATGTGAGCTGTCCCACCATGTCTCTGTAATTGCCACCAGGTCATAACCTTTAGACCGCACACAGACCTCTAACTCCTCCTGTTTATTCCCCATACTGCGTGCATTGGTGTACAGGCATTTCAAAAAGCAAGCAGAGCGCACTGGTGGGACCCCTGGGAGGCAGGAGGCCTTGTGGTCAGGGCCTAAACATCTATCCCTTCTCTTCAATGATCGAAAATCCTCCCTAGACCACCTTCCTTCAGGCCCTAGCATATTGCTCTTGGGCTCGTCCCTAACAGACCCAGTTCTCTCCCCTTCCCCTTCCCCCTTCCCATCTATATATGATGCTGCCTGTTAGTGCTTCCCCAATACCAGCATTCTCACCACAAATTGGAGTGCACAAAGCATGCCAGATTAGAGCTACAGATGAACATTGCTTCATTTTGACCCACCCTAAAGGACTGATAATACTGTTTTTATTTCTCAGTATCTGCAGAAACTTGGGCATGATATAGATGTTATGGGATAAGGGGTGGAATGGTGTCCTAGTTCCCCAGAAACAGACCCATGGGCCAGCCATGCAGGCAGGCCATGCATATTCCTGAGTCAGCTGAGATCCAATCAAGGCAGCTGACTCACAGGTGTATCCCATACCACTTCATCATGCTCATTATAAAAGGAGGGACCTCAGTGCGGGTGGGGTTTCTCCTCTACTCGTGGCTCTTTGCTGGCAGTGTTCTGTTCCTGCAATTGGCATTGAGAACTATGCTAAGTAGAGCCCTCTATGCTTTATGTTGATTGTTATTCCAGTTTTGTTATTCTCTTAAATCTGTTTATACTTCAATCCACACACATTCTGCTGTTTTTCCCCAATTCTTCTTCCCAGCTGGGGAGGGAGCCTTGGGTGAGATATTAACTGGTAAGGTTTAGCCCTGAGTACTGGCTGACAGTATACAGTTCTATGCCCCTACAATCGGATGGCACCAGCATACACTGTGCGCCATCAGACACACAAAGGCTGTGTGTCTGATGTGTCAGGCAATTGCATCCACACAGTCCAGTATACCCAGTGTCCTGGTTTCCCAGGATTAGATCCATGGGCCAACTATGGCATGCAGGCTATGAGTAGCCCTGAGTCAGCTGGGAGTTTCAGTTAGGGCAGCTGATGCAAGCTGACTTGCAGGTGTATCCCATACCACTTATATCATGCTCATTATAAAAGGAGGAGATTTAGTGGGAGTAGAGACGATTTTTTCTTGGAGGTTTTTTTGCTTGGTATCATACTGTTTCTGCTGAGCCTTGGGAAGAGGCTGAGTATAATCTTGTATACTTTGTATTAGTTTTGGTTTTTTAAGTCCATTTCAATTTCTACCTGTGGGGCTTTTCCCTGTTTTCCTGATTCCCCTTTTCATCTGGGGAGGGAGAATCAGGTGTTAGCGCAACTGTTACAGTTTATCCCTGTGTACAGGCTAAATAGAAATAGTCTATTTTGTGTCTGATGTTTAATTGGACTTTTAATTAAGTAGTTCACTTGTGAGGATCACAGGGTTGAAATTTTCTTGGATTTCACCGGATGTTACACCTACTGTTTGTGTGGAAGGGATGGTCTGTAGGTGGATTCCTCTGGTATTTGGTTTTGGAATTGCTTTTGGATCACTGGGTTGCTTCACTGTTGTTTCCTTTTGGTTTGGTACAGTTTATCACTTTTGGGTGTGAGGTTGGAGGTGCTGCCCTGTGTCCTGGTTTGACTAAAACAGAACCAATTTTCCTTTCAATTATTTTACTTTTCAGTTCAGTCTCTAAGACTGCACTTTCTGTAGTCAACAACATGTTTTTCAGACACTGTCTGCTCCTAGAAGTGATAGCGCTCAATGTTTATAGTTAGTATTGAGCTCACAGTACAGTGGTCTGCAGAAAGCCTCTTGCTTATACTTAATCTTACAGAAACCAAGGTCACTGCTGAATTCTTTCAGTGCTGGCTTGGGGCCCCCCTTAGTGTAAGGGTGCAAAAGGGTCACACTTGCAGGGAGGAGGGGACAGGACAGGTGACCCAAACTGACCAACGAAGTATTCCATCCCATACATGTCAAGCTCAGTATAAAGCTGAGGGATCACAGGGGGCAAGGCCTTTTCTTGCCCCTTGCCCTTCTTCCTGCCCTTGCTTGTCTTCTGTGGCCAGCATCCTGGGAGGATTCTATTTGTCTTCCCCTTATCTGTGCATTCCTGAATCCAGCTCCCGCCTGCCGTTGCGTCCAGGAGCCCAGCCTGGGATCTTACCAGAGCTGCTCTGCAGCAACAGTCATGATGTGAGAATTATTGGGGGGAGCATGTGATTGGGGAGGAGGAGCTTGATACTGGTTTTGTATGTATTTGTATATATTTCTTTTTTTTCTTATATTTTTTTTGTTATAGTTTCATTAAAGCTGTTTTAGTTTTATTTTCAACTCTTAAGTCTCTCTCCCTTTTCTTCTTTCCCTTCCCCTGTCCGGGAAGGGAGTGGGGTTAACAGAGAGCATCTGCCATCCATTGATGGCATTGGTTGAGGCCATCCATTGGTTGAGGCCAACCCAGCCTCAAACCACAACACCCTGTTATATTTCATGGCATTAGATTATGATGTAATAAATTCATTTGTAAAAACACCAGTTTGTGTAATCTGTGACCTGTTGATGGGCAAGGAGACTCTGGATCATCCTTGGGATGCTTCTACAGTTGTGCTTGTGTTATCAGGCCTTTTGAATATTTTTCAGTTTATTGTCCTGCTTACACTGAAACCTTGACATAGGGGTGGGTGCTGTGTAGCTGCTACAACCTCTGCAATGGGCTCTGCATTGATCTCGGCCCCCACTAGAAGCATTGCAGATATTCAGACCCCGGTAATGGATGATGCAGCTGCCCTGGGTACTCTATCAGTGCTAGTTGTTCCTGTATATAAGAGGCAATACATGAGAAGAGCAGGTTGGGAAGAGGTGGCTACTTGGTCTGTGTCCCTTGCTGAGTTATGAAACTTATGTAAAGATTACAGTTGTCAGGAAGGCGAGCCACTGGATTCTTGGCTGATGGCTTAGACTTGTGTCTTGGTTTGAGAGACAGGTGTCTGCTAAGGAAGGCAGGAGCACCCCTTGGAATGGAAAATACAACCCCCTTCCCTCTGAATTATTATAAAATTGAAATTAAGGGGCTTTCAGGCAAAGATATGAGGAAACGGGAATAACAGTTTTTACTAATATATACAACAAAACAATAATACAGAGAAACTGGTTTAAAGCTTGACAGAGTCAGGGATACAACCTGGCACCCTGCCGGGCTGGGTGCTGGTAGCAGTCCGATGTAGTGGTAGCTGCAGTTCTCTGAAATGGTCCTGTTGAAGCAGTGATCTTGTAGAAAGAGGTCTGAGCAGTCCGATTCGGTGGCAGCTGCAGTTCTCTTTGAAATGATCCTGTTGAAGCGGTGATCTTGTAGAAAAGAAAACTGGTCCTCCTCCGAAAATCCGGTGGTGGTGTAGTCCTTGTCCTCTGGGATCCCAGCGGGTAAGGCTGCTTGTGCTGTTCCAAACCCCAGATTTTATCCCCGGTGGGAATGCTTGGCTCCCTCCCCCTGGCCGGAGCATCTCACAAAGGCATGGTGTGTCATGGGGCAAGGCACTGATGGGCGCATTAACAGAAGAATAGTCCAGGTGCAGGCCACCTATGGGTCATGCGGCAAGGCATTGTTGGGCCTATTAACAGAAGCTAGTCCCAAGGGAGGAGGCAAGGAACATCAACGCCTGGTTTCAACAGCTCATGGTAATAGAATAAATACATTGTAACCCAGGACAACTTGGAAGGTAACGAAGCCAAGCAGTTGGGATAGATGGCAATAGATGTGAGCATTGATAAAGGTCTTGCAAGAGATGCACAGCTTTCAGTCTCTGGAGATGACTCCCATTGAGTATAAAAAACAAGTATCTCTTTAGGAATGATATTGTGTACAGACCAAGCAGGTGGATGACCATTGAGAGGTGTGCGGTATTTGAGAGAAATACCCATGCAGGAGCTGGTTTTTGCTAACTTGGTTGATCCTCAAACACCACTAGATCCAGATGTACTTAGTTACTGGACCCATGTGGTACAAGAGAGTGTTGAGCCTGCTGCCAGCCTATGCCAATACGTTGGCGTTATTCAGATGGAAAGATGATGAGACACCAACAACAGGTGAACTGGATGCTTGATTGAGGCAGTATGTGGATAATCCTTCTTCCTTCCCACAGGGTGGCATCTCTGCTGTGGAAAAACAATCTGATAGTTCCACAGAACTGCTGAGTGAAGTTCTTGACAGCTTCTCCCAGGTGAAGGACAGGCTACACTTGCTATCTGTACCAATGAATGTTTGGAATCCAGAGAAAGTGCTTCTCTGAAAATCCTGCTTGAGAGAGATGGTATACATCATGGGGTACCCTATGGCTTTTCTTGCACAACCATGAAGAAGACAGGAGAAAATGGGACAGAAAGCTTATGTCAGTTTTGCAGGCATGTGTGCACGAATTGAAAAGCAAAAAGATTGCAAGTGGGGGCTCTTCCAGGAAAAGTGATGCTGCAGTTTCCAGTGGGCAACCCCCAGATGGCATAGATAGGCTTCACATCCTTGTTTACAATGCGTGACTAAGGATGATAGAAGTGTACTCCATGTGAGTTGCTCAGACCCGTATGCCAATAATGGGTATGTTTTTCAGCATTAGAGGTGCCCTGCCTCCAGCCAGGTGGAGGAGAGGGATAACAGTCTATTGGACTGTCCAGGTTTGATGGCCTGGCACGTAAGTACCACAAAAATACAAGGATCTGGTGGGCAACGGTGTGCAATGCACCATAATGCTGTCCAATTATTTTGGGACAGAATCCATTTCTATTGGCAGAGTGATGGGGGGAACCCAGGAACTGACTGTAGTCAAAGCTGAACTCAGCCTGACTGGATGTGAGTGGCAAAAGCTTCATATTGTGACTGGCCCTGATTCCCCATGCATCCTTGGTGTTGATTATCTCAGAAGGGGATACTTCAAGGACCTGAGGGGGGTACCGTTGGGCATTTGGTATAGTGGTGGTGGAGATGAAGAAAACTGAACCATTGTCTACCCTGCCTGGATTTTCGGAGGACCCTTCTATTGTGGAGCTGCTGAGGGCCGAGGAACAGAACGTGCCCATTGTTACTGCAACAGTGCACTGGCAACGCTATCGTGTGAATCGAGACTCCCTGAACCCCATCCAGAAGCTGACTGGCCAACTAGAGAGCCAAGGGGTGATCAGCAAGACACGCTCACCCTTTAATAGTCCTATTTGGCCAGTGTGGAAGTCCAATGGAGAGTGGAGACTGTGGACTATCATGGCCTGAATGAAGCCACATCACCACTGAATGCTCCTGTGCCGGACATGTTACAACTCCAGTATGAACTGGAGTCCAAGGCAGCCAAGTGGTATGCTATGACTGATATAGCCAATGAGTTCTTCTCAATTTGATTGACAGTGGAGTGTAGGCCACACCTTGCTTTGATCTGAAGGGCTGTCCAGTACACCTGGAATCAACTGCCCCAAGGGTGGAAGCACTGTCCCATGATTTGCCATGGACTGATCCAGTATGCACTAGAAAAGGGTGGAGTGCCTGAGCATTTGCAGTATGTTGATGACATCATTGTATGGGGCAACACAGTGGAAGACGTTTCTGAGAGGAGAGTAATTCAAATTCTACTAAAAGCTGGTTTTGCCATCAAAAGAGGCAAGGTCAAGCGACCTGTTCAAGAAATCCAGTTTCTAGGAATTAAATGGCAGAATGGATGTCATCAGATCCCATTAGATGTAGTTACCAAAATAACAGCCATGTCTCCACCAACTAACAAAAAGGAGACACAAGTCTCCTTAGTTGGTGTAGGTTTCTAGCAAATGCATATCCTGGATTAGTTAGATTGTGAACCCTCCATATGAAGAATGAACCCCAACACATGGTGCCCAGTGACTTCCCAAACATCTTCACTCCCAATTGTGCATTTGTCTGAATGAAATACCGGGTGAGAGCTCCAGATGCATGTCATAACCTTTTGACCTACCCTAAAGGACTCTCAGCACACAAAACCCACGGCAACGGATTAAAAGGACTAATACCTATGTATGTATGTGTAAATATTGAGAAATGGGAAGAGCAGTGTCTTGGGCATGATGTCAGTGGTATGGGATAAGGGGTGGAACGGTGTCCTGGTTTCCCAAGAACAGGACCATGGGCCAGCCATGGCAGGCAGGCCACTAGTAGTCCTGAGTTATCTGGGAGTTTGTCAGGGCAGCTGACCAAGCAGACTCACAGGTGTATCCTATACCACTTATCATGCTCATTGTAAGAGGGAGTTTAGTGAGGGCAGAGAGTTCCTCTTCCTGGGGCTCTTCCTTCTTGGTCTCCTGCTCCTTCTGCTTATTCTAAGGATGGAACTGAATATAACCTTGTATACTTTATGTTGGTGGTTGTATTAGTTTTTTGTTATTTCATTAAGTCCACTTAAGCTTCAACTTATGGGGATTCTCCCTTTTTTCCCCAGTTTTTTCTCTCAGCTGGGGAGGGGGCATTGGGTGATAGAGCAACTGCTACAGTTTAGCCCTGGGTACAGTCTAAACATAGTCACTCAGTCATCCATTTCCTCCTCCTGGATGAAGACAGAGACCCTCTATTCCTGTTCCTGTTCAGACCATTCACTGTCTGACCCTTGCAGTGCCAGACCAGAAGACCCCTCACCAGAATCAAGGGAGGTGATCTCAACCCTATGTCTGGGAGATCACTGATTGCTGCCTTGTGTCTCTACAGCAATTAAGCTGACAGCCTTCTTGGGTGGCCCCTTCCTAACAGTTGTCTTCCCTCTCAGTTCATGTACATGGGCTTTCAGCTTAAAGGTGGGATCACCATCCCACTTCCTCATGTTCTCCCTCTGGAGAACCAGTGTGCACAACATGGCATGCACATGCGGCTCCCTTTCCTTCTGACTGGTGCAAGAAGGAACTGACTTCTTGGTGTGCCACTAACAGCTGAGGCACTGGGCCATAGGGATGAGGAGGAACAGAGATTTTCTTCGAAGTTTTGGACCCAGGAAGGCACTCTTGGTGTACCTGTATTTGGGCAATACATTCTTGCCAAGCTGTTAGAATGCACCGCTGGGGCACTTTGAAACACGTTCTTCCATGTGTTCCAGCACTGCTAATTCTCTCAGTTACTGGATGCCTTCACCTGCACTAGTCCGCTTTCCTAGATAGTTTGCAAGATCTGCCTTGAACAGCTATCTTGCCCTCACACTTGAGAGGAGCTGTCGTCAGAGATTGCAAATTGCTGCCTCTTTTCCAATTCCAATCTCAGTTCTCTGGTTTCTAGCAAGGGATCCCAGCTGTTGGATTTCCTTATGTTCCAATTGCTGACTGTCAGCCCTATTATCTCAGCATGGGAACAGCCAGGCAGCAATCTGCTCACCTGGCTGGTGGCTATAATCTTTCCGCATGTCTCAAAGTTCTGACCGGGTCAGGGACAGGGTACTTTCTGTTTCTTGTTGGAATTCTCTCTCTTTCTTCCTGTTTCTTTGCCAAAGGACCAGTTTCTTGATCAAACCCTTTCTCTTCTTCCTCTTCCCTTACTAATCAATGACATGGACCTGTTCTACATGTCCACTGTTTCTTTTTCATTACAGGGGCAATTATTGTAGTTGTTCGTGTCTGAGTCCCTGTTTCAACCATGCTGTCCTCAGATGCAGTTTGGGTCCCTGTCTCTACTATCATGTCCTCAGATGTAGTTTGCACCCCTGTCTCAGTCGAGGCATTCTCAGAGGTGGTTTGGGTCCCTGCCTTATCTACAGACCTCTGATAATACTTAACTGTGACTTGATAGGCACAGGGCAAGCCCCACAACAGTGCTAGAAGCTTCTGGTTTGCATTGGGGTAGGCAAGGCACCCTTCTATCAGGTTGTGTGTCAGTTTGCCAGGGTCACTTGCATGTTCAGATGTAAAGTCCTAGGCTATGGGAGGTGATAACCGCCCTAGGAAGCTGTCCAAATCCTTCTATACACCCTGCTGCCCAGGGGCCAGGTGCCTCAGGTCACATTTCAGTATTGCCTCACCCAAAAGTTGTCTTCTCTTACAACAGGATGACACTAGATTCCACAAACCCCATAATGTGTCAATAGTGTTAATTAGTGGTATTAAACAGTTCATGTAAGGGTGAAGAAGGACCTTGGGAGCCTGTGTAATAAAACCATCCACATCAATCTGAGGTAGGAAGAGGGAGATGTATTCTTTCATCCCCTCCACAAGATAGCTCCCCCAGTGTTGTGGTTTGAGGCTGGGCCAGCTATGCTATAGCTGTAGTAGTTGCAAGCTTCTGTGTAGTCATGGAGTTTGTTAGCTGCACTGCTTATCTCTGTTTTGCTGAGCTTGGGAACATGTAAGTACAAACAATGGCTATTTGCTTTGCCCTGGCATTGATGCCCTTACTGTGCTGGGTGTCATGGTTTGAGGCTGGGCCAGCCACTAAACGGATGGCAGATGCTCTCTGTTAATCCCTCTCCCTTCCCGGACAGGGGAAGGGAAAAAAGAAAAGGGAGAGAGACTTAAGAGTTGGAAATAAAACTAAAGCAGCTTTAAGGAAACTATAACAACAAAAAGAGAAATATTATAATAATAATAAAATAATTAAATATTTACAAATACATACAAAACCAGTATCGAGCTTCTCCCCCGAATCACACTCTCCCCCCGATAATGCTCATGTCACCGCTGGTGCTGCAGAGCAGCTCTGGGAGGATACCAGGCTGGGCTCCTGGACGCAACGGCAGGCGGGAGCTGGATTCAGGAATGCACAGATCAGGGGCGGACAAATGGACAGAATCCTCCCAGGATGCTGGCCATAGAAGACGAGCAAGGGCAGGAAGAAGGGAAGGCCAGAGAAGAAGGGAAGTGGGCCTTGCCTCCTGTGATCCCTCAGACTGCATTTTCCAAAGTTAACAACATGTTTTTTCAGACAGTGTCTGCCCCTAGAAGTGATAATGCTTGATGCCCTGAGGAGAAGGACTTGTGAGTGCTGGTTAACAAGAAGCTTGACATGTGTTGTCAATGTGCACTTGCAGCCCCGCAGGCCAGTCATGTCCTGGGCTGCATCAAAAGAAGCATGGCCAGCAGGTTGAGGGAGGTGATTCTGCCCCTCTGCTCTGCTCTCGTGAGACCCTTCCTGGAGTACTGCATCCAGCTCTGGAGCCCCCAGAATAAGAAGGACATGGACCTGTTGGAGCGAGTCCAGAGGAGGGCCAGAAAGATGATCAGAGGGCTGGAGCACCTCTCCTATGAAGACAGGCTGAGGCAGTTGGGGTTGTTCAGCCTGGAGAAGGCTCCAGTGGGGACCCGATAGCAGCTTTCCAGTACCTTAAGGGGGCCTACAAGAAAGCTGGGGAGGGACTTTTTACAACAGTATGTAGTGATAGGATGAGGGGCAATGGATGTGAACTGGAAGAGGGTAGATTTAGATTAGACATTAGGAAGAAAATCTTTATTGTGAGGGTGGTGAGATACTGGAATAAGTTGCCCAGGGAAGTTGTGGATGCCCCCTCCCTGGGAGTGTTCAAGGCCAGGCTGGATGTGGCCCTGAGCAACCTGGTCTAGTGGGAGGTATCCCTGCCCATGGCAGGGGGGTTTGGAACTACATGATCTTTAAGGTGTTTTGCAACCCAAATCATTCTATGATTCTATGATTGTATGTTTATAGTTAGTACTGAGGTAACAGAATCACAGAATGTTAGGGATTGGAAGGGACCTCAAAAGATCATCTAGTCCAATCCCCCTGCCAGAGCAGGAATGCCTAGGTCAGGTCACACAGGAACATGTCCAGGTGGGTTTTGAATGTCTCCAGAGAAGGAGACTCCACAACCTCTCTGGGCAGCCTGTTCCAGTGTTCTGTTACCCTCACTGTGAAGAAGTTCTTCCTCACATTTATGTGGAACCTCCTATGTTCCAGCTTGCATCCGTTGCCCCTTGTCCTGTCATTGGATGTCACTGAGAAGAGCCTGGCTCCATCCTCATGACACTCACCCTTTACATATTTATAAACATTAATGAGGTCACCCGTCAGTCTCCTCTTCTCCAAGCTAAAGAGACCCAGCTCCCTCAGCCTTTCCTCATAAGGGAGATGTTCCACTCCCTTAATCATCTTTGTGGCTCTACGCTGGACTAACAGTACAATGGTGTGTAGAAAGGCTCTTGCTTGTACTTATTCTTACAGAAACCAAGGTCACTGCTGAATTCCGTAGGTGCTGCCTTGGGGCTTCCATCATATTTGTAAGGTCGTGGCAGTCTGGTGAAGTTCCTGCTGATTGGAACGGTGGAAACATAACCCTCATTTTCAAAAAAGGAAAAAATGAAGACCCTATCCCTGGAGGTGTTTAAGAGAGACATAGCCCTTAGGGATATGGTGTAGTTGAGTTCTGACAGTGTTAGGTTGATGGTTGGACTAGATGATCTTCAAGGTCTTTTCCAACCTAGACAGTTCTGTGATTCTATGTGACTGCAATGTATGAAGTGATGAAATTCTGACTTCCTGACAATAGCTGAAGTGGTACACACCCAGTATTTGTTGAACACAAGGTGACTTTCCCAGCTTGTAAAGGCCTGAGAAAAGACATGAATAATGCTGGTGTAAACCACAATATCCAAAAGGTATTGAGTTCTTCCTCACATATATGCAGAAAAAATAAAAAATGGCCAGGAGGCTATTGTTGCACACAAGGGCACATAAGCTCAGAGCCTGAGTACTGGCACATTGCAAATTCTAAGAATTTTTCTTCAGATGGGCAATCCCTTTTCATTTCTCAGGGAATGGTTTAGAGAGAACAGTGTGCTTTACTTCTGCCCATATTCCTGTTGCCCTGTGCTGGGAACTCACCCATTTGAAAGACAATGCCATACCTGTTGTCGATGTACTTAAACAGGTGTAGAAAACATAGAGAAAGAGTGGTGCTAAGCAATAAATGCAGGAGTCCTCAGCTGAAGACCCATCCACCACTCAGCCCAACATAGGCACATGCCTCACACACCTCTGACAGGAAAATGGGATTTGCTCATCCCGCCTTTTCACATCCCAGCTGTGCACACTCCTGACAAATTTTAATGGAAGTTCAAGCAGAGGAAAAACTCAAAGTGGATGTCACACTCCATTGCCTCAGCTCAACTGCTCTCTCACTTACATATATAAATTCCCATTGTCTTTCCAAGGGCTGCATGGCTATTTTTGAGGGTTGAACATATTCTTTACCACCTACACAAGAGCACATTGCATTGTCAAACTTCTTTTACCAGCATATCTTCCCCCCCTCAGGTTATGTGTCAACACTGATGTTTCTATACAGCAAACCCACTTTAGGGATAGACTTAATATTGGACACCAACCACCTCTTTATCTGGGCTTCTGGAGAGGTTTTTCAGCCCAAAATGAGTCCTGCACTGCAGCCAATCTGCAAACCACGTTGTCCTGGTTCGGCTAGTATAGGGTTAATTTTCACCAGCAGTTGGGAGGGAGCTACAGCCATGCTGACGTCATGTCTGGGAGGCCAGGTGCGGGGAGTGCAAGAGCGGCTTTTCTCCCTATCTGTACCCTCGTGCTGTATCCTTGCAGTATATCTTGTTTTGTACGTTATCATCACTGTTGTTATTGTTGTTGTTCTGTCTGTTGTTGTTGCACTGCTGTATTAAATCCTCCTTATCTCAACCCCGGGGTTTGTATTTTACTCTCTATCCCATCCCCATCCGAGGGTGGGGGAGGGGCAGCAGCAACGTGGTCTCGGGTCCTGGCAGGGTCTAAACCACCACACACGTTCAAGGCATCTAACTTGCAGCTCATGTGAGTCTGCCTGCACAACACAACAGCAATAGCCAAGAATCCTGAAAGCCTTGCTTTTCAGTTTGTTGAATTATTTATTTTCAAAACATTGTTTCTTTAAAAAAAAGAATTGCAGAATTTACCAGGCTGAGATCTCAAAGCCCTTCAACACAGAAAAAAAGCAAATGCATACACTTCATGAGAACCACTGCACCAAATATTTCATGTGCCCAGAGGGCTCTTCCTAAGACTCCAGGAGATGCTGAGCTATCCATTAAGAAAACATTGTAATAATATCATTAACTCCAAAACAGGGCCAAGGAATACAAGAAGGCAATGGCAGTTATTATGTAAAATGATACTTTCAACTGTCCGAACTATAAGGCTAGGGTTTTTTTGTATGCAGACCATGCTGGTGTTACCCTGTCACATCCCTAACAGCTATGGTTAACTGAGAGTAACAGACAAACAAGTCTTCTGTACCTCTTACTGCTCCTCCATCAGAATTTAAATGCAGCATTGGATTGCAGACCTTTGCTCTGATCTTCTGCTTTCTTTGCTGGTCCAATTAGCATTGCCAAAGAAAGAATTACAGATCACAGCATCAAGTTGCAGCTAACACTAATCAGTAAAAGCAGTGCTAACATTGCCACTATGTATGAGTTGGACCCCAAAGAGCAAGGAGAGCCTGTTACTATCCAAGTAAAAGGACTGTCGGAGCTAATGGAAGGAGTACGAAAGGCTGCATGCATCCAGGCAATGTATGAGAGGGGGTGGCACTGTTACCTGAAATAAAAGACTCGAAACAAAGTTTTTGTTTAGAGAGGAGACATGGCTTTATTGAGTGCTGAGTGCTAGGTGGAAAGCACCCACAAATCTAGCACACCTAGGGATGTCTAATGATTATTTATAAGTTTTACAAAGCACCGCCTAACTAATACAGTTATTCCTCTGACCTATTGCATATTCATATTCATTACATATTACATATTCATTGCATTATGTAAGTCTGACACCTGTGTAGTTCTATCTTGCACCATCTGGAAAACATCTCGGAACCAGTTTTGTTGATAAAGAGAGGGATGTTCCCGTCTGGCAGTAGTTTTACATTCTTGACATGAAAGAGTGGGCCTTGAGCTGATTAATGGCTCTGTTTTGTCTTTTCCTTATCACTATTCACAACATCCCTAACTAAGTCTAAAATAAATGTAAAGACATTCTCAAAGGTTTAATGCAAAAAACAAAGAATACTAGACTACATATCAAATCTTTCAACAACATCCAGACCTTGGTCCTTTGGAACGTAGTTTTAAGGTAACAGCATGGGGCACCGATTGCTGCACCAGTAAATCTCATCCACCTTAAACCGCTCATTAGAGGGCTGCCAGACACTTTAAAGATACATGTCCAGGTTCTCAGAGAAAGAATTCAGAGGGACATAGAACGTAATCAGCAAAACCCTCAGAATCCACCCGTGCGCTTAATGACTTGGGCAGAAACATTACACAATATAACATTTCCCCTGTACTCAGCTCTGGTGAGGCTGCACCTCGAGTACTGTGTTCATTTTTGGGCCACTCACTACAAAAAAAAGACATTGAAATACTTGAGCGTGTTCAAAGAAGGGCAACGAAGCTGGTGAAGGGTCTTGAGCACAAGTCTTATGAGGAGCAGCTGAGGGAACTGGGGTTGTTTAGTCTAGAGACAGAGAGGCTGAGGGGAGACCTCATAGCCCTCTACAACTACTTTAAAGGAGGTTGTAGAGAGGTGGGGATGAGTCATCTTAACCAAGTAAGAAGTGATAGGACAAGAGGTTATGGCCTCAAGTTGTGCCAGGGGAGGTTTAGACTGGATATTAGGAAGAATTTCTTCACAGAACAGGTTGTGAGACCTTGGAATAGGCTGCCCAGGGCAGTGGTAGAGTCCCCATCCCTGGAGATGTTTAGGAGTCATGTTGACATAGCGCTTAGGGATATGGTATAGGCGAGGACTGTCAGTGTTAGGTTGATGGTTGGACTCAGTGATCTTCAAGGTCTTTTCCAACCTAGGAGATTCTGTGATTCTGTGAATATAGTCACTCACAGGTATGACAATCCAGTCACAAAGCACACACCACCAGCCCCCGCCCCACCCCCTGGCAGTTTAAACCCTCCCAGAGTAAACTGAATCGAACCCCGATCCGGGAAGGAATTACCTCTGGCAAAAGGAGTTAGCATTGGTGTCTACGGTTAGCCAGTACTCAGGACTAAACCGTAGCAGTTAGTATATCACCCAGGGCTCCCTCCTCAGCTGGGAGACCCGTGAGGTGAAGTATAAACAGATTTAATAGAATAACAAAATTGAGACAATAATCAACATAAAGCATAGAGGGTTCTACTCAGCCTGGTTCTCAATGCTGACAACAGAAACAGAGGGCCACAAGCAAGGAGCCTCAGGGAGAGGAGGAGGGATAACAGGTGCAGCAGAAAATGTCCCATAGCTCGAACCCAGTTTTGGCTGCCTGAGGAAAAGCAGATAACAGCCATGGAGGTGGCTCTAGGCCCTTATAAAGGGAATATATTGAGATTTGGTGTATTAGCAGGCAAGCGGTGGTATTTGCCCAATGGCAGTGTGTGTAGTTTTGGAAGCTGTGGGGTGGAAGGTACTTTTCTCAATACCCTTTGTCAGCTGCAACAAAACCGGGCATTGCGAAGTGATTGATGATCTGGAGAAGAGACAGATAATAATCTGCACCTATTCCTCTTATAATTCTCCAGTTTGGCCAGTCCACAAGTCTGATGGACAGTGGCATTTAACAGTTGATTATAGAAAACTGAATAGTAATACCCCATCATTAGCAGCTACTGTCGCAAGTATAACCTCAATAGTAACAGCAATACAAGCAGCTGCCCACTCATGGATGGTCACTTCAGATGTTAAGGACATGTCCTTTATGAATCCCTTGAGAGAAGAGGATAAACCTCAGTTTGCCTTCACTTGGGAAGGACTGCAATATACTTTTAACCTACTGCCTCAGGGTTATAAAAACTCCCCTACCGTTGCCCACAATGCCTTAGCTAAGCTTCTTGATTCTGTAGAAGTGCCATCAGGTGTCCACATATATCAGTACATAGATGTTTTGCCAATTAGTAGGCCCAGTACAAAAGATAGAGCCAGCAGCAGAAAAACAATCCAGTAAGTGAATTCTATTTCGCATAAAGGGGTCAGTATATAGGGGATCGCTGGGGGTACAAACAAGTCGGACAGATCACAAATAATAGATATCAACCCCAGCGACCCCAGAAATGACACAACATGACCCGCAATAGATGGAACAAACCGAGACACAAGGTAACCCATGGAGAAAATGGGAGACAACCAAGACAATAAGGTGATTACATATGATAGAAGTAACCCCATGTTGCCTCCCCACAAAGCCCGCGTTTGCAGGTGCCAGACCTGACTGGGATCCAGTCGCATGAAGAGCCAGGAGGTCCTTCCCCAACAGGAAACTCTGCGAAGTGCATCCACCTCACAGACAGACTCTCCAACTCTTCCTGCAAGTGGGCCCAGCTTTTATCCCCAAAGCAGGACATCTGGCACTCGTTATCAAAATGCAGGGCACCTGGGACTTGTTTACTCAAGGGCTTTCCTTACAAGGCCGGCCGCACCTTGGAGGAAAGCCAAAAGGCAAACTCATCCCCTCCTCTTAAAGGGCCACGGGAACCACCCATATGTCAACCTTAATTCAGGGCTGGGGGTTCAGACCCCAGCACTTCATTTGGCCCTTTGACATATGGGTGGACCACAGCCTCTATACCATCCGTAGGTGTACAAGTATCTTTTCCTTCTCTTGAATTAGCCTCAGACCATTAAATACAGATGTTGCTACAATCATCTTGGTCGTTGCTTCACTGTCATAGTCTTTCTCATTGGAAGATCAGGTGCAATCCTATTTCCAGTATGTCACAACAAACTAGGTTGATTGCAGTCTGGAGCCGAGTCCATCTACTTGGCACAGTTCAGCATTAAGTTGCGTTGCAGTTCATGAGGTCAGATTCAGTATAGATGTTCTCATACTCCGGCGGCGCCGCGCAAGATCTACAGTACAAAATTCTATACCATTTCGTTATTCCCGCAAATAACACTTATTTGCGGGGACATGTTCCCATTTTTCCTGCCCAGGTCTCATAATTAGGACGATGTTATCTTTTCCTACCGCTATTACTTCAGCTGGCTCAGGGGGCCCACTCGGCCCTTGGACCCATACCTTTGCCCCATTACTGAAGTTGGTGGATCCAAATCCTTTGTCTCCATGAACAGTAGTAACTTGGGGTGGGTCCCCCCTCCTTACTGTTGTTTTCAAAATTGGTAGTATTAATAGTTGTGCTATTCTATCCTTGGGTTGAATAACCAAATCTTCTTCACCATTATTTAAAAGGATTACCTTAATCTCTCCCTGATAGTCGGCATCAATCACTCCTCCCATGACGTGAACACCTTTCAGGGCTAAGTTTGAGCGAGCAGTTATCAGAACAAAGTGTCCTGGGGGAATCTGGACTCCTATCCTGGTGTTAATAACCCTTGTCTGGCTTCAGTTTGTCTTTACCAGTTCTAATGCATAGAGATCTAGCCCAGCAGCCTCTGGACTGGCCCGGTAGGGTGCCATCGCACCCGGGACAATTTCCCAGTAGATCAACATTTCAGTTACCGTTAAAGGCTGTATCTGGAGATTGGGCGTAGTCATGCGCATCAAGGGCGTCTCCATCTCCCCAATGGGCCTATTGTTGAGGGTATGGAGCGCATCCGTGAGGTTAGTCCTCCATCGGGATAGCTTTCCATTTCCCAGCTTTTTTAACTGTTCCTTCAATAGCCCATTCATTCGTTCGATTAATCCTGCAGCCTGGGGATAGTATGGTATATGAAAGACCCACTGAATATTATGCTGCTCTGCATATTGTTGCACCAATTTGTTTCGAAAGTGAGACCCATTATCAGTTTGGATTTGTAAGGGGATCCCATAGTACAAAATCATTATATCTATGGTGGAAGTAGTACTATGGTGTGTGGCTTTCTTGCAGGGATAAGCTATTAAATATCCAAGTATGTGTCTACAGCGGTGCAGATGTATTTGCACCCTCGGTCCTGGGGTAAAGGTCCGATGTAGTCCATTTGCCAGATCTGTCCTGGCAATTTCCGTCTTCCCAGTTCTCCTTTTACGATATTTGGTACCGGGCGTTTATGAGTGTGTTGGCACACAGAGCACTGGGCAATTATTGTTTTGATCATGTCTAGTGACATGACTATGCCATGCTCTTGGGCCCACTTGTAAGTGGCCTTCTCCCCAAGATGCCCTCATTCTTGGTGTGCCCATTTCGCCGAGCCTTCATGGTCCCCCTCCTGAGGGAACTCCAGTCCGGCTTGGGAAATCTTTGCCTGGTTATCGGTGACAGAACTGTAAAGTCGCTCAAGTGAATTTATGTTGCTATGAGCGTCGACATGAAACACTGTCACCATTGTTCTTTGAACTAGTTCCCAAATATCCTTCCATATTTCCTTTCCCCAGACCGTTTTAGAATAAATTTTCTGTGGGAAGTCATGGCAAGCAATCACACAGAGACTTAATAAATCTTGTGAAAGGCACTTTCATGGCGTTACAACCCGGTTTATATAGACAGAGCACTAAGTCACAAGACTCTTCACGAGACTCTTCTAACTACTAATTGGCTAACAGCACTAGCGTGGCATAAATTGATTTGCGACCTTAAAGCATGCATTCACATCGTCACACCTTTCCCAACTTCCCATCCTGCTTCAGCATCCGGGTCAGGCTCGAAGGTTGGATTGCTCACATGACCATTGCTTGCTAAAAACCCCCAACAAATCCCCCTTCTTAATTTTGAGCAGTCCAAACCAATGATGGGAACAACGAGGAAATTATGATGGTGAGTTTCTTCATATTCTCTCTTAATTGCTGCAGTTGCTTATGAATAGAGAAAGAATGGTTAGACAGATTCATGCGATGCATTTCATCTAAAGTCTTTACAACCTTAACCTAGGGCTAATAAGAGAAAAATTTCACAGCGGTTCTACTTTTACTACACAGCATGCCTAACACTATCTAAATCTTCAGTTAATTCCATCTGTCCCTTTTTAAACAGGTTTTCTATCCCTACACGCGGCCACGCATTATCTAATTTGATAAAAGTCTCTAGCACGAGGCAAACATGCAAGTCAGTTCAGCTCTCGTTGATTCTTGAGTTCTTCTCACGCAGTGTCCAACTGGACACTCTTATCTGCTCGCTCCTGCAAGCGGTTATTGCTCTTTCTTATTTTTTCTTCCTCTGAAGTAGCTTCTAGAATGCGGCTACGTGCCTAGGCCAACATCCCGTATGGCTGGTTCACTATATGGTTATTCTCTTTTAAAATACTTTCCTACAATTCCCCCTTTTTCTTCTTGAGCCAGCCATACGTTCTTCATGGTATATTTAATCATGCTTGTTACCTTTTCGAAAACACAAAGTACAATCATTAATACAATAGCAACCAATAATAGGTGGAATTCAATAATAGGTGAAATTAACAAAGAAACAAAGTCTCCCACAGAAGGAATGGGAGACAACCAAGTCAATAGGCTCATCATATAGAAGTAGTCCCATATTGTTTTTCCACGAAGCCCCCGTTTGCAAATGCCAAACCTGACTGGGTCCCAGTTGCAGGGAGAATCAGGAGGTCCTTCCCCAACAGGAAAACTCTGCAAAGTGCGTCCACCTCACAGACAGACACTCCACCCTTCTGCAAGTGGCCCCAGCCCCGGTCCCCAAAACAGGACACCTGGCACTCATTTATCCAATGTGGGTCACCTGGGGCTTGTTTACCCAAGGGCTCCCCCCACAAGGCCGGCCGCACCTTGAAGGAAAGCCAAAAGGCAAACTTGTCCCCTCCTCCTTAAAGGACCATGGGAACCACCCATATGTCAACCTAGGACATCTGTGGATCTGGTTCTGACATCTATGGTGTTAAAATAGCCTCTTATTATTACTTGACTTCTTTTCTGGGGGTGGGATCACTACCTAATAACTGTCATTCAGTAACAAATTCAATATAAACTTATTTTATATAAACCTCTTAGCCTATTTTTACAAATTCTAAGACTCTAATTAAACATGTTCAAAAAAAGTCGCCAGACGCAGCTATTGATAAACAAAAGGATTATTTCCCATTCGATTTGCCCACGTCACCCACATGTTCTGTCTGAGATTAGTAGTGTGGGGCTTCTAACAATTTATTTTGATGATAAAGCCTTTACAGACGAGTCTTGGCACTGCGGCTCCTTCCATGGTTTTACCCATCTAGAAGGAATCCAACGGAGACCTTCACCTGTGAGCAAACACATATATCCTCTTCCAGTTAGTTTCACTTCAGCTGGTCCTTCCCAAAGTCCTGTGTTGAGATTTTTATACTGCACCAAAATTTTCTGTTGTTCATCTAACCCGGTTTTTAAAACTGCACTATGAATTACCATAGGTGGATCTTTTCTTTCTCCTGTGAGATGCAGGTAATTTAGCACATACACAGCTTTAGCTAATTTTTCTGCTGGGGTACTGGGCTCTCTCCCTTTTTGTTTTTGAAGCAAATCTTTCAGTGTTTGATGGGCTCGTTCGACCATTGCTTGTCCTGTGGGGGAGTGAGGAATACCAGTGGTGTGCTGAATACCCCAAGCGAGACAAAATTGTTGAAATCTATGAGAGGTATATGCAGGGCCATTGTCAGTCTTGAGGGATAATGGGACTCCTAAAACTGCAAAACTGGAATATAGATGTTTTTCAACATGTTTAGCAGTCTCTCCAGTTTGAGCTGTCGCCCACACAGCCATAGAAAATGTGTCAATTACAACATGGACATATTTCAGTCTGCCAAACTCTACAACATGTGTCACATCCATTTGCCACAATTGCAAGAGCCGCAGTCCTTTAGGGTTGACCCCGAGGCCAACTCCAAACCCTATTTTCTGACAGGCTGGACAGGACTTCATGATCCCTTGTGCATTTGTCAAGGGCAAATGAAATTGTCGTGCTAACATTTTTGCTGATTGGTGGAAAAATGCATGGGAATTTTTTGCTTGCTCAAAAATATTTACAGGTGGACCAGTCCAAGCTGGAGCTACCAATTGATCAGCTTTATTGTTTCCAATGGCCAATCCTTCAGTCATTAAGTGACTGCGAATATGGGTGATGAAATATGATTGACGTCTGTCATTTAAGGTCAATAATAATTCTCGCAACAGCTCAGCAAGCAGCTTATTCGAGACCTCACGAAGCATAGCCCTTTCAATGTGCCACACCACTCCAACCACATAGAGAGAGTCTGATACAATATTCAGTGGCTGATCACTCCAGTGTTGAAATGCCCATATTACAGCTCAGAGCTCTAATGTCTGCAAGGAGTCTATAGACCCTCCCTGGATGATGTGACTATTCGATTGACCAGGCTCCTTTTCCCAGGTGACTCCTGCCTTTTTAGTTTTCTTTCCTGCATCGGTGAAAACACTGATACCGTTTACCGGTGTTTCAGACCAATAAGGCTGTTCCTCAAAGGTCTGGTTTTGCAGCATAGGGATCATGTGGTGAGCAGGATAAACATTTGTGAGGAGACCCGTGAAATCTGCGCAGGCAGTTTGCAGAGCAAGGGAATTTCTAATGAGCCATTCTAAATATTCCTGAACCAATGGCACAATAATTGATTGTGGATCCGCTCCTGCTATTTCTTGAATTCTAGATCGTTCTTTCATAATTAATTGTGCAATTATTTCAATTCGGGTCACAATGGTTTTTCTCTGCCTCATTGGAGAAAATATCCACTCTAAAATGCATAAAGGATTTGGCCCTTCCTGCACCCATTGGATGATGAGGGCAAGTGGCCAATCTCTACCTTGTTGTGAATTGACAATCATAAGGACAATAGGATACTGAGGATTAAACCGAGCTGCATGACATTGAGATATTTTTTCACTGATTTTGCTCAGTGCACACTGTTGTTCAGGACCAAGCTCACGTTTCTTGTTAGCTTGAGTAGAGGTGCCTAATAACTGAATTAAAGGTTTTAAATCATCATTTGTTATGCCACAGATACCTCTTACCCATTGAATATCGCCAACCAGCTTCTGGATATCATTGAGCATTTTGATGTCTGATTTGATTTCTAATTTTTGTGGTCTGACACTACTTCCTGTGATGATCCAGCCCAAATATTTCCAAGGTGATTGCCGTTGAATTTTTTCAGGGGCAATTTTTAACCCCCTCTTCTCTAATTCTCTGGTCATCGCTATTAAAATGGTTTCTTTTTGCAAATGTTTTTCAGCGATTAATATATCATTCATATAGTGATAAATTATCAATTGCAGATATTTCTTTCGAATTGGTCCTAAGGCCCAGGCAACAAATGCCTGGCACATGATAGGAGAATTTTTCATGCCTTGAGGCAAGACCAGCCAATGATATCTTTCTGCTGGTTCGGCCTTGTTAGCAGAGGGAACCAAAAACGCAAACTTTTCTACATCGTCTTTACACAGCGGAATTGTGAAAAAACAATCTTTCAAGTCAATAATCAGTAAATCCCAATCCTCGGGTAGCATAACAGGAGATGGCAAACCCGGCTGCAAGGATCCCATATTTTCCATGACTGCATTAACTACCCTTAAGTCATGCAACAGTCTCCACTTCCCACCTTTTTTTTGGGAATAGTGAAGATCGGTGTGTTCCAAGGCCTGTTTGAAGGAACAATATGTCCTGATACTTGCGGCGATCCTGTTAAGCTGAATCCCCTGTCTCCTTGTTCTGCTATACCCGATTGAGGAACACAATATTTAAAAGGAACCAGTTGAGCTATGTGGCTACCTTTTGGAATAAAAACAGGTGGTGTTACCAAATAAACCATTATTTTTACAATTCCTACAAAATCAGCATCAATTACTCCAGGCAAAACAAAAATACGCCATCTAGAGGTTGAAGATCTTCCTAATAATAAGGCACTAAGACCATGACCTAATGGCCCTTGAATATTGCTATCTATTAGATGCACTCCGGTGTCTTGTAGAGTGACGTCTACGGCTGTTCCACGTCCACTCTGGCACTTCCCGCTGTGGCGGAGGGAACGGTATCGAGGCATCCTTTTGTTGTTGGGATGCTGCCCAAGCCCCCTGCATTTGTGTCATCGCGCAAGAGGGCGTGGAGCTCCTGTTCCCGTTTCCCTTACCTTTACCGTTGCATTCTAATGTGTTATGGCTACCCTTCTGACAATGAACACACCATTTTGATCGTTTTAAAGCTTTACATTGAATTTTCCAGTCACCTAATTTGCCGCAATTAAAACACTTCTTTTCTTTTTTCTCTTTGCCTCCCATTTTCTGTTTTAACAAGGGGGCAATGACTCCTTTCATAGTAGGAGCGATAGCTCCTTGCAAGGCAGCAGCAACATAGGCCGCATTATTCATTTGTGTGGTGCGTTCAGCCAATTCAATCATATCAGCTACCTCTGAATTTTTTGGTAGCGTCCCTAAGACCCGTTTGGTTTTTTCATTGGCATTATCAAAGGCCAGCATTTTAAACATTTACTGTTTCATGGCCTCATTAAGATCAGGGTGACTGTCAATGGCAGAATATAATTTGTCTACAAACTGTGCATAGCTATCATTTGGCCCTTGCTTGACATGCGTGAACCCATAGGGTTTCCCTGGCTCATGCACTGAAAAAATGGCCTGCAGTGCTAGTTGTTGAGATAACTGCAGAACTTCTGTTGAAAATTGAGACTGCATTTGTACAGAGGCAAAAGGGCCCATACCCAATAGCATTTGGGCCTGAATTCCATATAATGGGTCATTTTGTTGGCGTGGTTTAGCTTGCTCCGCATCACACAATCTCTGCCAAGTTCTTTGGAACATGAGCTGTTTTGGTGGAGTAAGCAAAAAATTTGCAACCTGCGTACTATCCAATGGAATCAACAAATCAGCAGTGAAAATATAGCAAATGATTTGTTGAGTGAGCTGTGACTGCAACCCATACTGCGCAATGGCAGACCGAGCTTTCTCTAGCATTTTCCAATCAAAAGACCCCACTTTTGACCTGTTGGGGATAAAATAACAGGGAAAGCCTGCGGAAGAAAAGACCCCTCAACAATTGCATCTTTGATGATTCCTCTCCAGCGCTGAGTGGATTCCTGAGGATCTCTGGCTCCGGCGAAGAGATGCTCTGGAGGCGGCAGAGGCGGGGCAGACGGTTGCAGAGCTGAAGCTTGTGGGGCAACGCCTCCTGACGTGAAGGGGTTGAAAAGTTTAGATCCGTCCAGTGAAACAGCAACCGCTGTTTTCTCAACTAGGGTGTGATGTTGCAACTCCAGCTCGCTGAGGCGTGCCATCACATCTCTCATGCATTCGTCCACTGATGGGGAGGGCCGGTCGGGGTTGTCCTCGGGGCTGGTATCGTCACCCGAGGGCGGGGATGATAGGGCCGGTGTAAAAGGGAGCGGTGGATAAGTACCCGTCCCTGGTCTGCATAATGGACCACCCACTTCTGTTTTTTCCTTTGTTGTTACTTCCGCATTCGTCTCAGCCGGTTTCAGGCTGAGAAGCGAGGCGCTGCCTGGCAGAGCTCCGCCAGGTGAAACAGGGGGCGGCGCAGGCGGCATCGGCGGCAGCCTGGGGGTGGGGGGCGGCTGCGGCGGGTTAGGGGTGGAACATTTAGCTCGGGAGGTGGAGTCCCGAGGACCTGGAATCGCGAAATTCTGCGCGAAGGGATTAAAAGGAGACGAAACCGCCATGGGTGCAGGGTCGGCCCCCCCTTTTTTCTCCTCTCCGGGAGTCAAAGCCGCATATGCAGCAGCAGCCCGTTCCCCTTTCATTGTGCTCAAAGTCTCTCTTATTTGTTTCCACAGTATTGAACGTTTATAGGCTTCTTTGCCACTCTTTCCTCTGTTACTAACTTCATCCCACAGACTCGTGCCTATGGCTTCCCAGGCAGACAGCTCAAACGCTGTTTTCACCCCGGATATCAGGCTTCTGTCCCGTGCCCACTGCAGCAGACCCTTCAGGGCTTGTGCGTCATAAGAAATTCCTCTCACAGAGAGTATATCTTGGAGGAGCTTAATTACTGCTTCCTTCACTTTGGTAAGCGTAAACCCCATCTCCTCCCCGACCGCTCACTAACCTTTTTAGTGAGAATTCAGAACAGGACCAGTTGTCCTCCGGTGCGCACCGTCTCCGTCCTCTGGGCACTGCGGAACGACTGTCGCCGGGGCAGCGACAACTCTCGGTCGGCTTTTCCACCCTCTCTGTCTGCTTTTCTTCACGCTGACAGCATCAGCTTCTAACAGCAGTTCTGAGGGTCCCTGTTCGGGCGCCAGTTGCGGGAAGTCATGGCAAGCAATCACACAGAGACTTAATAAATCTTGTGAAAGGCACTTTAATGGCGTTACAACCCGGTTTACATAGACAGAGCACTAAGTCACAAGACTCTTCACGAGAGTCTTCTAACTACTAATTGGCTAACAGCACTAGCGTGGCATAAATTGATTTGCGACCTTAAAGCATGCATTCACACCGTCACACCTTTCCCAACTTCCCATCCTGCTTCAGCATCCGGGTCAGGCTCGAAGGTTGGATTGCTCACATGACCATTGCTTGCTAAAAACCCCCCAACAATTTTCCAATCCTTGGCTACCCGTGTTGGCAGCCAAGTAGCCAATCCATTAGCCACTGACCAAGAATTGGTATACAGATGACACTCCCCTAAATCCTCTTGTTTTAAAGCCATATATGCTGCATATAACTCAGCGTATTGGCTACTTTCCCCTTCTCCTGTGGTCTCTAGAAATTTTCCCGAGTGAGGGTGATAAGCCACTGCTTTCCAAAACCTTTTCCCTCCTATATATTTAGCTGACCCATCCGTAAACCATGCATGTTCCCTTTCAAGAGGTAGCAGTTGATCCAGGGTCTTCCCCCATTGCACAGGGGATTCCCGTTCAACTATAGGATCAGACTTTACCTCTTGATCCTGCATGGGGGCAGCCACTATTTGTTCATGAAGGGCAGCAACACCACCAGGTCCCACCTCTGCTCTGTCCTGGATGTACCATTTCCATTTGATAATACTGGATTCCTGAGCATGCCCTATTCGGTGGGTCTTTGGGGAGCTTTTACCCACTGCATAATAGGGATTTCAGGGCGCAGAGCCACTTCGTGGCCTATCATAAGCTGTTCAGTTTCTACCAAGGCCCAATAGCAGGCTAACAGTTGCTTTTCAAAGGGCGTGTAGTTGTTCCCTGCCTCTGGCAACTTTCTCCCCCAAAATCCCAAGGGGACTTTTCTCTTCCCTTGTTTTTGCCAGAGGCTCCAATTAGCATATGACCCATGTATAGATATGTTAAGTTCTACTTCGCCTTCCTGCATGGTCTAAAGCCCTTTGAATAGCCTCTTTAGCCAACTCAAAGGCAGCCTGCTGCTCATCTCCCCATTCAAATTCATATTTCTTTCTGGTCACCCTGTATAACGGGGCCAAAATCTGTCCCAAATGGGGAATGTGTTGTGTCCAGAAACCAAACAGCCCGATAAATCTCTGTGCCTCTTTCTTATTTTGTGGTGTTGCAAAGTCAAGGATCTTCTGCCGAGCCTTAGGTAGTATTTCCCGATGACCACAGTGCCAATGGATTCCTAAAAATGTGATTGTCTGAGACGGCCCTTGGATTTTAGTTGGATTAATCTCCCAGCCTTTCTGCCTCATATGCACTAGGAGCACTTCGAGCATTTGTTGTACTTCAATCTCATTGCTCCCCTGAATCAGAATATCATCAATATAGTGGACAATCTGCATATGAGGGGGAAGCTGTACCTCATCCAGGTGCTCAGCCACTATTCTGTGACAAATAGTTGGACTATGCACCCATCCTTGAGGCAATCTGGTAAAGGTGTACTGTCGCCCTTGCCATGTAAATGCAAATTGATCCCAATGCTCTTCTGCAATTGGGATCGTAAAAAATGCATTGGCTAAATCAATGACGGCATACCATGTGCCAGGATGCCTCTGAACTCTTTCTATCAAAGTGACCATATCAGGTACAGCTGCCGCAAGAGGCGGGGTGCTCTTGTTCAATTCCCTATAATCCACAGTCATTCTCCAGGATCCATCGGCCTTCTTGACTGGCCAGATTGGACTATTCCACACGGTGGTAGTCGGTTTTAGAACTCCTGCAGCCAGTAAATCTTTAATCATTTGAGAAATTTCTTCATGCCCGCCTGGAATCCTGTACTGTTTCATGGATACGACCTTGGTCGCAGCTGGAATTTGAACGGGAGGCATCTTTATCTTTCCTACTAAAATTGCCTGATTAGAGATATAATTCCTTACTCCAAATTGATACCGACCATCAGGGAGATTCAAAGCCCCTTCAGAATATCTATTCCGATTATATACTCTGGAATCGGAACAACCATGACTGTATACTGTCGTTTCAGAAGGTTTCCAATTCTCATATAAATTTGGGTTTGTACTGCCTCGATTTGCTTGCCGCCCAGCCCTGTAATAATCACAGATTGCCCTTTGAATTTCTCAGGGTTCCCATAGATTAAGGAGGCAGGATTATAGGTCAGAGTACCGCTGTCACTCGTGGTTCCTCTCTGGAGCAACAGAGGGCCTGCCGCCAGCAGAGGCGGGGTCCTGTTGAGGTTCCAGAGGGGGTGCTGTAGGCTGCACGGTTCCTGAATTGTGTGCCTGATAATTTTCACAGAATCACAGAATCACACAGAATGTTAGGGATTGGAAGGGACCTCAAAAGATCATCTAGTCCAATCCCCCTGCCAGAGCAGGAATACCTAGATCAGGTCACACAGGAACGCATCCAGGCGGGTTTTGAATGTCTCCAGAGAAGGAGACTCCACAACCTCTCTGGGCAGCCTCTTCCAGTGTTCTGTTACCCTCACTGTGAAAAAATTCTTCCTCACATTTATGTGGAACCTCCTATGTTCCAGCTTGCACCCATTGCCCCTTGTCCTATCATTGGATGTCGCTGAGAAGAGCCTGGCTCCATCCTCATGACACTCACCCTTTACATATTTATAAACATTAATGAGGTCACCCCTCAGTCTCCTCTTCTCCAAGCTAAAGAGACCCAGCTCCCTCAGCCTTTCCTCATAAGGGAGATGTTCCACTCCCTTAATCATCTTTGTGGCTCTGCGCTGGACTCTCTCAAGTAGTTCCCTGTCCTTCTTGAACTGGGGGGCCCAGAACTGGGCACAATACTCCAGATGTGGCCTCACCAAGGCAGAATAGAGGGGAAGGAGAACATCTCTTGACCTACTAACCACCCCCTTTCTAATACACCCCTGGATGCCATTGGCCTTCTTGGCCAGAAGGGCACACTGCTGGCTCATGGTCATCCTGCTGTCCACCAGGACCCCCAGGTCCCTTTCCCCTACACTGCTCTCCAGCAGGTCAGCCCCCAACCTGTACTGGTACATGGGGTTGTTCTTCCCTAGATGCAAAACTCTACACTTGCCCTTGTTGAATTTCATTAAGTTTTTCCCCGCCCAACTCTCCAGCCTATCGAGGTCTCGTTGAATGGCAGCACAACCCTCTGGTGTGTCAGCCATTCCTCCTAGTTTGGTGTCATCAGCAAACTTGCTGAGGATACATTCTGTACCCTCATCCAAGTCGTTGATGAAGATATTAAACAACACCGGTCCCAGTACCAACCCCTGAGGGACTCCACTAGTCACAGGCCTCCAACTAGACTCCGTCCCATTAACCACAACTCTCTGGCTTCTTTCCTTCAGCCAGTTCACAATCCACCTCACTACCTGATCACCAAACCCATACTTTATCAGCTTATCTACAAGGATGCTGTGGGAGACAATGTCAAATGCTTTACTGAAATCAAGATAAACCACATCTACCGCTCTACCATCATCTATCCACCTAGTTATTTCCTCATAGAAGGCAATAAGGTTGGTCAAACATGACTTACCCTTGGTAAAACCATGTTGACTGCTCTTAATGACCCCCTCATCCTTGATGTGCCTAGAGACAGTGCCAAGAACGAGCTGTTCCATCACCTTTCCAGGGATGGAGGTGAGGCTGATCGGTCTATAGTTACCCGGGTCCTCCTTCTTGCCCTTCTTATAGATTGGAGTGACATTTGCTATCCTCCAGTCCTCAGGCACCTCTCCTGTTCTCCATGACTTACCAAAGATGATGGAGAGTGGCCTAGCAATGACCTCTGCCAGCTCCCTCAGCACCCTTGGGTGCATTCCATCTGGTCCCATCGATATCCAGATTGCTCAACTGATCCCTAGCCCAATCCTCATCTACCGAGGCAAACTCCTCCTTTATCCTGACTTCTTCTGGGGCTACAGGGATCAGGGGCTCCTGGGCAAAGCCTGCAGGAGTAAAGACAGAGGCAAAGAAGGCATTCAGCACCTCTGCCTTCTTTATATCCTCTGTCTCTAGGGCACCCACTGCGGGACGGGACTGGAGAAATAAGGAACGACTCAATGTGAGTTATCCGGAAAGCTCGTTTTATTGCGCAGATACATTGACTTATATATCATTCTTTTGTCAAATCATCACGACTAGGCATATCTTATTATCTTTTTCTTAGGTTTTCATTAGACCACTTCTACATCAATCATTAACTTTTAACCTATGCTTCAGCTTCTAATTATCATATTCTCCGCCTTGCCTGTTAGTTCCCTCTCTTATGTAACTTAGTTTCTTGTACTACTCTGCAAGGACAGTACGTCCTTTGTTTTGCCAATTAGTAGGCCCAGTAAAAAGGACACTGCCAGCAGCAGAACAACAATCCAGTAGGTAGGTTCTATTTCACGTAAAGGGGTCAGTATATAGAGGATCGCTGGGGGTACAAACAAGTCAGATAGATCACGAATAACAGACATCAACCCCAGCGACCCCAGGAATGACACAGTATCGCTCATAATAGATGGAACAAACAGAGACACGAGATAACCCACAGAGAAAATGGGAGACAACCAGGAGAACAAGGTGGTTACATATGACATAAGTAACCCCATGTTGCCTCCCCACAAAGCCCATGTTTGTATGTGCCAGACCTGACTGCGATCCAGTTGCATGAGTGGTCAGGAGGTCCTTCCCCAACAGGAAAACTCTGTGAAGTGCGTCCACTCCACAGACAGACTCTCCAACCCTTCCTGCAAGTGGGCCCAGCTTTTATCCCCAAACAGGACACCTGGCACTCGTTATCAAAATGCAGGGCACCTGGGGCTTGTTTACCCAAGGGCTCTCCTTGCAAGGCTGGCTGCACCCTGGAGGAAAGCCAGAAGGTAAACTCATCCCCTCTTCTTAAAGGGCTGTGGGAACCACCCATATGTCAACCTTAATTCAGGGCTGGGGGTTCAGACCCCAGCACTTCATCCTTGAGGCCTAATCTTGGCCGCTAGCGCCTGCACAGTAGCCTGTTTGTGCACCTGCTCTAACACTCCATGTCCATTACTCACAAGCCAAACTCCCACAACCCAACTCATTCATCAGTGGGCCTATATTGCCTCTAGTGTTTGGTTTTTTAGCTATGTATTTGAAAAAGCCCTTTCTAATGTCCTTGACCTGGCTTGCAAGGTTAAGTTCTAAGGAGGCCTTAGCTTTCCTAATTGCCTTTCTACATCCTCTGACAACTGTCCTATATTCCTCCCAAGTGACGAGCCCCTCTTTCCATGATCCATAAATTCTTTTTTTCCACCTAAGTTTGCCCAGCAGTTCCTTGTTTAACCATGCTGGTCTCCTAGCTCCCTTACTTGATTTCATACCCATTGGGACACCCTGATCCTGAGCTTGCAAGAAGTGGTCCTTGAATGTTGACCAACTATCTTGAGCCCCTTTACCATCTAGCACCCTGTCCCATGGGACTTCCCTTAACAATTGATTAAGGAGGCTAAAGTTGGCCCTGGGGAAGTACAGGGTTCTGGTCTTGCTAGGTACTCTATTCCTCCCACACAGGATCCTGAACTCCACCATCTCATGATCACTGCAGCCAAGGCTGCCATCGACCATCACTGCTTCAACAAGACCCTCCTTGTTGGTAAGTACAAGATCCAGCAGCGCTCCTCTCCTAGTCCGCTTATCCACCATTTGCATTAAGTAGTTATCATCAATGCACTGGAGGAACCTCCTAGACTGTGAATGGCTGGCTGTGTAAGTCTTCCAGCAGATATCGGGGTAGTTAAAATCCCCCATGAGGACCAAGGCCTGTAGTTGCAAGGCTGCTTTCAGCTGCCTGTAGAAAGCCTCATCAACTCCCTCGTCCTGATCAGGAGGTCTGTAATAGACCCCCACAACTGTATCGCCCATGCCTGCCTGCCCCTTAATTCTTACCCACAGACTTTCAACTTGCCCCTCATCAGCCCCTGGAGACAACTCAATACATTCTAGTTGCTCCCTCACATAGAGAGCAATTCCACCACCTCGCTTCACTGACCGATCTTTCCTAAAAATGACATAGCCATCCATGACCACATTCCAGTCATGTGAGCTGTCCCACCATGTCTCTGTAATTGCCACCAGGTCATAACCTTTAGACCGCACACAGACCTCTAACTCCTCCTGTTTATTCCCCATACTGCGTGCATTGGTGTACAGGCATTTCAGAAAGCAAGCAGAGCGCACTGGTGGGACCCCTGGGAGGCAGGAGGCCTTGTGGTCAGGGCCTAAACATCTCTCCCTTCTCTTCAATGATCGAAAATCCTCCCTAGACCACCTTCCTTCAGGCCCTAGTATATTGCTCTTGGGCTCGTCCCTAACAGACCCAGTTGTCTCCCCTTCCCCCTTCACATCTAGTTTAAAGTCCTCTCAATGAGCCCTGCTAACTCCTGCCCCAAAAGCCTTCTCCCCCTCTGGGACAAATGCATTCCACCTGTCACCAGGCCAGGTGTCTCATATAGCAGCCCATGATCAAAGAACCCAAAGCCCTGACTTTGGCACCAGTTACGTAGCCATTCATTAATCTGTAAACTCTTCCTGCTTATCTCTTCACCCATCCTTGCAGGAGGTATGGAGGCAAACACTACTTGCACTCCAGACCCCTTAACCAGCCGTCCCAGGGCCCTGAAGTCACTCTTCATAGCCCTTACACTTCTTGTAATAATTTCGTCCCTGCCAACCTGAAAAACCAGCAGTGGGTAGTAATCGGAGGGCTTTACAAGATCAGGGAGTTTCCTTTTAATGTCTCTAATCTGAACCCCAGGGAGGCGGCTGACTTCCCTGTGGGATGGGTCCGGTCGACAGATGGGCCCTTCTGTTCCCCTCAGAAGGGAGTCGCCCACCACAATTACCCTCCTTTTCTTCTTAATTGAAAAAGTCCTAAGGCGTCGGGGTGACTGACAAGCCTTAGGTGATTCAGGAGACTGATCTACCCCTCCAGCTTCATTTACCTCTCCCTGAAGTTCCAAGGCCTGGTACCTGTTACTCAAGGGCAACTGGGAGGGTGAAGGGGGTTGGGAGGGTTTTTGCTTGCCTCTCCGCGGATGGACCACCCTCCATTCCTCCCTGTCTCCTGAACCCTCTGCTTCTGTCTGATGACAGGAGGGGAGGGGGTCCATCACTTGCCCACCCTTTTCCGACTGCCCTTGCCTCAGGGTGAAGCTCCACCAGTCTCTCTTTCACAGTCTCTAATAGTTCTAAGTCTTTCTACCTCCTCAATCAGTTTAACCACCTGCCCAAGCAGATCATTTATCTGCTCGCACTGCACACACGCGGTGTCACTGACTCCCTCCGGTACCAGTGCCAGGCTCAGGCATTCGCTGCAGCCAGAAACCTGCACGGCTGCATGTCTGCTTGGAGGATCTGTCTGAGTCCCCATATTCTTTTTCACAACAGTTTTTGGGCGCGTGGCGACCATGGTCTATGCGGTCTATGATCTGTCTAGGTAGTCCTCTTCTCGCGCCGCTCTCCTCTCGCCGCTCTCTGCGCGCTTGCCTCTCAGCAGGCTAGCTGCCGCTCTCTGCTCTGCGTGCCACTTGCTCTGAGGGGAGCTGCAGAGATGGCTGCTTTTAAAGTTTGCCGCGGCTCTCAGTCACGCGCCCTGCCACGTCAGCCTTTCGGTATCTCTCAAGTTTCTCTCAGGATTCCCACTCAGACTCAGGTTTCCTTGCTCTGCCCCAGCTTCACCGTCTCCGGGAAGCCCGGCTCCTTCGCAAAGCCTCAGCAAAAGCCAACAGCAAAAGCGAACAGCACTCGCCGCAGCCGCCCCACCGCTCCCACAGCGGCCGCTCTCTGCTCCGCGTGCCGCTTGCTCCTTCCCACGGGGTTTCTGTAACCCTCTCTGTTTATACATCCTCCATAGTTCATTGGTATCAAGACCATCAATCCTAGTGAGAGGTACACCATCTTTTAGCAAACTTTTAAACATTTGTCCTCAAGACATCCTATATTCGGTAGTTTTACGGCGTTGGGTGTCTCGATTCCCTGTACTCTCCCAGGGGCCCTGCTGACGTTGGAATTCTCGATACCCCTGACGCTCCCGGGGGCCCCAGTCTCCAAGGCCACCCAGCTGCTGCATTTTCTCAATTACATCTCTAATGGGATTCCCTGTTTCACTAAGTAGGAGAGTCACAAGAACATTCTTATATGCCGGTGGAGCAGTTTTAATGATCGCATTTCTCATGGGCACAGACAATCTAAGCTGCATTAATACCTCAGCATGTCCCACATGAATGGCCAGTTTCATTCCTTCTTCCTTTACCCGTTGTATACCATCCCGCAGAGTATACCACGGTTGGTCAGATCCTGGCCAGGTATTCTCTAGGGGGTATTTTGCCTTGCACCCTGCGGCAGCTACAGCCAATAGATTGGTACTCTGTTCATTATTTCAAAATGCATCCTGCACAAGAGGGTCAAAACTCAGTGTTACAAACTGTTTACAGTCCAAGTTGTCCAGGCTAACCCCTGATGCTCCCTGATCATACAAACGTACCATCCAAGCAAGCAGGGGCTCTCCTGGCCTCTGACTAAATCGTGCAAGGATATCATTTACTTCTTGCTGTGTAAAATCCTCCATTGTGGGTCTGTTCACCGGCGGCTGGTTTTCGGAAAATTCTATCTTTCTCCTGATGACTGGTCTCGCATCTGCAGAGTCATCTGAGGCACCAGCCCCATTGGACTCCGCAGGGTACCAAATATCATCATCCGAGTCATCAGGGTTACAGTGCACATCCACCTCTACAACTTCTGAGTGGACCTTCTTATGATTAGAGTGCCCCCTTCTCTTCCCACGTTTACACTGGGCAACTTGCACTGTAGCCTTCTCAGGCACACCTTGGCAAGTGTCCAGCTTGTCAGTAAGGAGCTTATTTAAAGTTTCTAAAGTCATAATCTGATCTTGCATGTGGGAACATTCTACCAGTAATTGTTCTTTCTGCTGGTGCTGTTTCTTATATGCTGTCAACAAAATCCATCCCCGTCTCCCGAAGGTTACAGCATCCCGTGCCTCATTGGAGAACTTTTGAATAGTTTCCAATACATCCTGTGGTTCAGCCTCTGCCAACCGTTTCTCCCACTGTTCACATGGCCCCCCACATTTAACCCATTCAAGAGCCAGCGAACTGTACACGGGATCTTCCCAATCGGGGACATCAGACAGGGCCATCCTCGTCGCCAATTTTGTTTTGCCAATTAGTAGGCCCAGTACAAACGACACAGCCAGCAGCAGAAAAACAATCCAGTAAGTGAATTCTATTTAGCATAAAGGGGTCAGTATATAGGGGATCGCTGGGGGTACAAACAAGTCGGACAGATCACAAATAATAGATATCAACCCCAGCGACCCCAGAAATGACACAGCATGACCCGCAATAGATGGAACAATCAGAGACACAAGGTAACCCACGGAGAAAATGGGAGACAACCAAGACAATAAGGCGATTACATATGATAGAGGTAACCCCATGTTGCCTCCCCACAAAGCCCGCGTTTGCAGGTGCCAGACCTGACTGCGATCCAGTTGCACGAGGAGCCAGGAGGTCCTTCCCCAACAGGAAAACTCTGCAAAGTGCGTCCACCTCACAGACAGACTCTCCAACTCTTCCTGCAAGTGGTCCCAGCTTTTATGCCCAAAGCAGGACACCTGGCACTCGTTACCAAAATGCAGGGCACCTGGGGCTTGTTTACCCAAGGGCTTTCCTTACAAGGCCGGGATTGGACTCCACAACAAACAGAGGCCCTTAATGTCCTAAAAGATGAACTTAAGACTTATCAAAGGCTAGGCCCACTACACCCTCAAGACCTACTGAGGGCCTTGAATGGGGGTTTGCAGAACATGCCTCCTATTGTGGTATACTCCAAAAGGAACCAAGGGAGCTGGCTAGACCTTTATTATTCTCATCTGCCTCATTTAAGGAAACTGAACAATGGTGCTCAGAATGGGAGAAGGGACTCCTCTCACTTATGAGGGCAGTCAAGGAAGTGGAGAGGTTATGCACTTCACAAGCTATTATAGTGCAAGGTCCTTTCCCTCTGCTAAATTTGATTCACAAGGAATCACCCCCTCCCAAGGGGACAGCCCAAAAGACCACAGTACGGAAGTGGTATGCCTTCCTAGAAGGAGTTGGTCAGTTACTGCAATTAAAAGAGGGCCCAGACAAAGTCTCTAAGTTGCAACAACCTGTGAATCTATATCTGGTTTTATTAGGCCAGCCCTATAGACCTTCCCCAATCAAAGAGGCACCTGAACTGACCACAACCTGAGATACACAAGGAGTGGGGTTCACAGGTGCATCTGCCTGTTGAGTGGGATCCAGGTGGCAATATAAAGCAGCAGCATTGAAAATTGGTGCTGGGAAAATGATTACAGAGGAGGGGGAAGGTAGCGCACAAGTGGGAGAGTTGTGCACCCTCCTGCTGGCAGCAGGGGATGGCGCCACCGTAATTTACACTAATTCCTATGCAACCTTGAAGTGCTGGGGTCTGAACCCTGAGCCCTGAATTAAGATTGACATATGGGTGGTTCCCACAGTCCTTCAAGGCAGATAATATCTTTGCTGGGAAGGTGGCTGCATGTTATGGGAAGAAGCCCATTTTAGTGAAAACCAGGAGGCAATGAATGTGCCTTTTGGCTTTCCTCCAGGATGCGGCCGACTTTGGAGGGAAAGCTGTTAGATAAACAAGTGCCAGATGTCCTGCTTTTGAGGATAAAAGCTTGGACCACTTGCAGGGAGAATTGGGGCATCTATCTGTGAAGTGGATGTACTTTGCAATGTTTCCCTGTTGTGGGAAGGACCTCCTGATTCTCTCTGCAACTGGGGCTCCCAGCAACAAAAGACAGGACACGCAGTCACTCAAGATCAGGTTTGACACTTGCGATCGCGACCTCCATAAGACCAGCATGTGGCTGCTTCCCCCCTATGTTGTCAGCTTCTTGGCTTGGTTATCTGCCTTTTCTGCCATGCTTCCCGCTATGGGAGGCTTCATTGCTCTTTTTGTCCCCCCAGCTGTTGGCCGTGTCGCATCTTTCTTGGGTTCGCTGGGGCTGATGTCCATTATGAGCAGCTTCACTGATCTGTTTGTTCCCCCAGCTATCACCCATGTTCTGACCTTTTTGTGTTCATTAGAATTAGGTAATAAGGACTACTGGTTTGTTCTGCTGCTGGCTGCTTCCTTTGTGCTAGGCCTGGTAATTGGCAAAACAAAATTGGCGACACGGACAGCCGCGTCTGAAGTTCCCGGTTGGGAAGATCCCACATACAGTTCGCTGGCTCTCGAATGGGCTAAATTTGGGGGACCATGCAAACAGTGGGAGAAGTGGTTGGCAGAGGCTAAACCACAGAATGTATTGGAAACCATGCAAAAATTCTCTAATAACAAGGCACAGGATGCTGCAGCTTTCGGAAGATGGGGATGGATTTTGTTAATGGCATATAAGAGACAGCACCAGCAGAAAGAACAATTACCAGTAGAATGCTCCCACATGCAAAATCAGATTGCAACGTTGGAATCCTTAAATAAGCTCCTTGCCGACAAGCTGGAAACTTGCCAAACTGTACCTGAAAAGGCTGCAGTGCAAATTGCCTAGTGTAAATATAGGAATAGAAGGGGGCAACTTAATCATGGGAAGGTTCACTCAGAAGTTGTGCAGGTGGACACGCAGTGGAACCCTGATGAGTCAGATGAAAATATTTGGTACCCTGTGGAATCTGTTGGGGCTGGTCCCTCAAATGACTCTGCAGATGCGAGGCCAGTAGTCAGGCGAAAAATAGAATTTACCGAAAACGAGCAGCCAGTGAATAAACCTACAATGGAGGATTTTACTCCACAGGAGGTAAATGATATCATTGCATGGTTTAGGCAGAGACCAGGAGAGCCCCTGCTTATTTGGATGGTACGTTTGTACGATCAGGGAGCATCAGGAATTAGCCTGGATAACATAGACTGTAAAAAGCTTGTGACACTGAGTTCGGACTCTTGTACAGGAAGCATTTTGAAATAATGATCAGGGTACTAATTTATTAGCTTTAGATGCTGCAGAGCACAAGGAAAAATACCCCCTAGAGAATGCCTGGCCAGGATCTGACCGACCGTGGTATACTCTGCGGGATGGTATACAGCGATTGAAGGAAGAAGGAATGAAACTGGCTATTCATATAGGACATGTTGAGGTATTGATGCATCTTAGATTGTCTGTGTCTATGAGGAATGCAGTAATTAAAACTGCTCCACCAGCATATAGGAATATTATCGTGACTCTCCTGCTTAATGAGACAGGGAATTCCATTAGGGAGGTAACTGACAAAATGCAGCAGTTGGGTGACCTTGGAGAATGGGGCCCCTGGGAGCATCAGGGGTATTGAGAATACCGACGTCGATGGGGCCCCTGGGAGAGTACAGGGAATCAAGACACCCGGCACTGTAAAACTAGCGAACATAAGATGTCTCGAGGAGAACTGTTTAAAGCTTTACTAAAAAATGGTGTACCTCCTACTAGGATTGAAAGTGTTGACACCAGTGAATTATGGAGTTTATATAAACAGAGAGGGTTACATAAACCCCGCAGAAAAGTGCAAAATTATAAAGCAAACAACTCAGGAGCAGTTCAGCCTACAGCACCCCCTCTGGAACCTCAACGGGACTTCATATCTGCTCACGGAGGGCCCCCCGTGAGTGGATTGCTTGTTCCGGGGGGGAAGGACGGGTGGCAACTGTACTCTGACCTGTGTCCCTGAAAAGAAACTAGGGAAATAATGCGGCATTATCAATCCAACTGAAATGCTGGCCAAGCTCCGGTACAGTGGGCGCGGGAGGACCGGCGGCCCCATGTGGGGCTGCAAATATTTTGGAAAAACCGGTCCTCGCAAATAGTAAAAGCCTTAGTTGATACCAGAATGGAGGCCTCCTTAACCTATGGGAACCCTAAGAAATTTAAAGGACAAGCTGTGATTATTACAGGCTTAGGTGGAAAATAAATTGAGGCAGTGCAGACCCAAACTGAAATGAAAAATGGAAACCTTCCAAAACGACTGTATACGGTCATGATTGTTCCAGTCCCAGAGTATATAATTGGAATAGATATTCTAAAAGGACTTACCTTGAACCTCCCTGATGGTCGGTACCAATTTGGAGTAGAGTTATATCAGTACCCGGGCAATTTTGTGGGAAAAATGAAGATGCCTCCTGTGGAAATTCCAAATGCAACCAAGGTAGTGACGATGAAACAGTACAGGATTCCAGGCGGACGTGAAGAGATTTCCCAAACAATTAAAGATTTACTGGCTGCAGAAGTTTTAAAACCAACCACCACAGTGTGGAATAGTCCAGTGTGGCCAGTTAAAAAGACTGATGGATCCTGGAGAATGACTGTAGATTACAGGGAATTAAACAAGAACACCCCGCCACTTGCAGCAGCTGTACTCAACATGATCACTTTAAAAGAAAGTGTTCAGAGGCATCCTGGCACGTGGTATGCCATCACTGATTTAGCCAAGACATTTTTTACAATCCCAATTGCAGAAGAGCATTGGGATTAATTTGCATTTACATAGCAGGGGTGGCAGTACACCTTTACCAGGTTGCCTCAAGGATGGGTGCATAGTCCAGCTATTTGTCATAGAATAGTTGCTGAGCACCTGGATGAAGTACAGCTTCCTCCTCATATGCAGATTGTCCATTACATTGATGACATCCTAATTCAGGGGAGTGATGAGGAAGAATTGCAACAAATGCTCGAAGTGGTCCTAGTGTTACCAATCTGATCAGATTTTCTTGATTCTGATGATTTTGATGATTTTAGCTTAGCTAAAATCAAGTTAGGCCTAATCAAATCATATGAGGGAGTGGCTGTGTTTTACTTCAGTAGTCACAGAAAGCACACAGAACAAACAGGTGGTACAAGCGGCTAAAGTACATGAAGCGAACAGGTGGTACAAGCAGCTGGGGCCCAGCATTGTCTGTAACTAGAAACTGTATAGTCCAGAAAGTAAGATATTATGTTTAAGCAACCACCATGGAAATAATACAATAATTAATCATATAGTAGCTAAAGTCACAGTGACCAGTTATGCTGCTTGAAGATCCCATTACCCTCCCCATCCTAATCTAAATATTAGAGGCTACAATCAATAGCGCGACTATGGCGTGACTATATGTGACCAATGATTGTTATTAGAAATGAATATACATGAAGTGATGTAACTCGAAAAATCATTAGGGGCCAATCAAGGTAAAGGTTAATTTTAATGAGCAATTGAAAGCGAGCAGTATATGCAGTTTTATGTTAAATAGCTTATACAATGGAAATCAAATATATAAAAACCCTGCTAAATGTGATGTAACCCAGGATACGCAAGGTGGAGTTATCCCCCGTATCCTCCGCGCGTCAATAAAGAAGTGTCTGCTTATCTACATCACATTGGTGTTGATAAGTTCTTTGTCCTGTTTGGTGACAGTTTTGGCGACCCAGATGGGACCTCGTTGAAAGAGACCGGAGGAGTCGGGGACCTGATCGGTTCCAGCCGGCACCGAGGAAAATCTCGGGGATATCCATCGATCCTCAGTCCTCAAGGCTCTTCACGATGTCCCCTGGAATTCTAAGACACTTCTTAAAATTATCTGGTCTGGGAAAGGGGTTCGAGTCCCCTAGTCTGCCTGTCAGACACGGCGAAAGCTGCGCAAGGTTGGACTGAGTGGGTACCCGTCTGTGGAAGCCTAGGCGCCGCCTGGTAAGACGAATACGAAAGTTTCGCAGGGTTGGCATTGGCGTATGCAGGTTGGAGTCCTGCCGTATCTGGTATCTGGGTAATTTGAGTACTCTCAGGAAATTGTTGTGCACACATCTGGTATTTCTGTAATAATTGTGGAGTGTGATTGAGTGAGTCCGAGACGCACAATTGCATGCGAAGTGAGAGGGAGCTTTTATCCGCCGTTCTGTTATCCCACGAGGGATGCAGCCAGAGATAAGCAAAGCGAAAGGACGAAACGAGTGTTGAAAATATTATATAATATTATATAATTATATTATATTATTACTATATATATTATAATATTATATTATACTGTGGTGGTATAAAGATGGCATTTAAGTTCCCAAAGTTTTTTAAGGAGGGAAATGAGGGGTCTATACCAAGGACCTCTCCTTTAGGTTGCCTTTTGGCTCACTGGAAAGTGATACGTGGATTACGTTAAAATCATCTTATTGAATATTGTAATCCTGTATGGCCAATGTATAAGTTAGAAGATGGGACAACCTCTGCTTGGCTGCAGGACCCGCTGAGAACAGGACTCCCTAGGGTACCCCTGGAATTTCCCAGAGGGACTCCTTGCCTCATATGGGTCACTGCAGGAGCAGACAGGGACCATCTACAGGAATAAGGTATTCTTTAAAATTTGTTTTGGAGTCAGGGACCAGTCATCAGGGGCTTCCTGTAAGTCATAGGAGACATCCTAGGCAGGGCGCTGTATATCAGGCTATTAGTGCCTGAGGGTATACATCTGGACTCCTGAAAGGGGCATCTGGGTATCTGAAAGGTACAATTCTGGTTGGACGGATTACACAGTCTAAGACATTTTGATTTTGCATCTGGACTTCAATTAAGAAATTATTCCTGAACCTCAACGGATCCCGGGAGCGTTAGACCTCTCCAGCTAGCACCGAGCATTTCTTGGGGAGAGTCTTCTGACCCCTGGACAGGAGAGCCAGGAACAGGGTTCCTATTGTACTGTGCCCCCCACCCCATTCAGGGAATTCCTGCCTGTAAAATGCAGCAGCTCTTATAAATCATAGCAGGAGCCGTGCAGGGTTGGAGTAAGAGTTAGAGTTTGTTTGGTATTCAGGGTTAGAGTTTCCTTTAAATGATTGTACTATCAGACCTGCAGATTTGTGTTATTGCTGTTGTTTGTGTTTTAGTTGTAGTTATTTTGTGTTGTTGTATGTGTAAGCGCTGTCCAAGACACCCCTCTTGTGTGTGGGTTTAAGATAGAATGGTAAGAGAAGGTAGAAACACAAAGAAGAGCTGGAAATTTAATATTTGGAGAGGAGAAGGAGTTGTGGCAACAATATATTTTATACTCTGTGTCAGCAAAAGTAATAGTTCTAAGAGAATACACAGATTAACAGGAACCGGAGGCAAACCCAGCTGAGCCTCTGGTTACCATTAAGCTGGGAGAAAAAGAGGTTACATTCCTAGTAGATACGGGAGCAACGTTCTCAGTTTTGAATACACAGAAAAGAATGATAGGAGCAAAAAAGGCACACATTACTGGAGCCACAGGGAAAGAGGAAAACCGACCATTCCTACAACCCTTGGATTTGAAATCTGGAAGCAAAAGTATAACACATTAATTTCTGTATGTTCCAGAGTGTCCGATACCCTTAATGGGAAGAGATCTGTTATCTGAATTAAATTCACAGATTGTTTTTGAAGATGGGGAGCTGTTATTAAAAATACCTGAATCAAAGACAGGAGAAATTTTGATGATAGAAGAAAAAACAAAAGTACAAAAAATTCCCCCAGAAGTGAATAACGCAGTAATCCCCATGGTATGGGAAACCGATATCCCAGGAAAATCCAAATTAGCCCAACCTGTGAAAATTGAATTAAAGAAAGGAGCAAAACTGGTAAGGATTAGACAATATTCAATCAAACCTGAAGCAAAGCAAGGAATTAAAAAGTTGATTGATAAATTTTTGAAGTATAAAATTTTAGAAGAGTGTGAGTCAGAGTACAGTACACCTATCCTACCAGTACAGAAGCCCTCAGGTGATTTTAGATTGGTGCAGGGTTTGTGAGCCATAAATCAGATTGTAAAAGATATTCACCCAGTAGTGGCAAATCCATATACGTTATTAAATGCCCTCAGAGAGACATATCAGTGGTTTACAGTGCTTGATTTGAGACATGCTTTCTTTTGCATACCCCTGGAACAGGAAAGTCTTAACTTATTTGCTTTTGAGTGGGAAGACCCACAGACAGGGCGCAAAACACAGTTAACATGGACACGGCTACCCCAAGGATTTAAAAACAGCCCAACGAACTTTGGTAACCAGCTGGCGAAAGAATTGGAAATTTGGACAAAAGAGAAGACAACGACTCCACGACCAGATCACCTGCTCCTACAGTATGTGGATGATATTCTGATAGCTACCGAAGAGAAGCCTGCTTGTATCCAGGTAACCACTGAACTTTTAAATTTCCTGGGACTTAATGTGTATAAGGTGACTAAAAAGAAAGCCCAAATAGCAAGCCAAACAGTAATATACTTGGGCTTTGAGATTTCAAAAGGGCAGAGAAAGCTGGGAACTGATCGAAAGGAAGCAATTTGTGCTATTCCTGAACCTCGGACTATGCACGAATTAAGAGCATTGCTGGGAATGACCGGGTGGTGTCGTCTTTGCATTATGAACTATGGGCTGATAGCCAAACCACTCTACAAGGCCCAGAAATCTACCTCTCTTGTGTGGGGTTACCAACAACAACAGGCCTTTCGAGACCTTAAGCAAGATTTCATGTCAGCACCAGCTCTAGGATTGACTGACCTAAACAAAGACTTTCAGTTGTTTGTCCATGAGAGGCAACACCTTGCTCTGGGAGTCCTGACCCAAAGGATGGGAAGCTGGAAAAGGCCAGTGGGATACTTTTCCAAACAACTGGACACAGTGAGTAAGGGATGGCCTGCCTGCTTGCGAGCAGTAGCAGCAACAGTAATATTGATACAAGAAGCCCGCAAGCTCACTCTGGGGAGAGTCATCACAGTTTGTCCCACACATGGTTATTACAGTGCTGGAACAAAAAGGGGGGCATTGGCTCTCCCCTAGCAGAATGATGAAATACCAAGTAATCCTTACCGAGCAGGATGATGTGGTCCTGAAAACAACTAACCTTGTGAATCCTGCAGTTTTCTTAAGTGCTTCACAGGAAGAAGAGAGAGCCGAGCACGACTGCATAACAACTACTGAGCACACATACTCCAGCTGAGAAGACCTGAAGGATGTCCCATTCGAGGACCCCGAGTGGGAGCTGTTCACGGATGGCAGTAGCTTTGTGCAGAAAGGAACTCGATACGCTGGATATGTGGTAACAACTGAAAATTCTGTGATAGAAGCAAATGCTATTACCCAACACGACATCAGCTCAGAAGGCAGAACTGATTGCCTTAATACGGGCTCTAGAACTAAGTAAAGAAAAGAAAGTGAATATATGGACAGACTCAAAATATGCTTTTGGAGTAGTCCATGTCCATGGAGCCCTGTGGAAAGAGAGAGGACTATTGTCCTCCAAGGGGGCAAATATTAAGCATCAGAAGAAGTCTTACAATTATTATTAGCGGTTCAGGAACCGACCCAAGTAGCAATCATGCACTGTAAAGCACATCAAACTGGAAATATAAAAGTAGCTGAAGGAAACAGATTGGCAGATCAAGCTGCTAAGAAGGCAGCCCAAAAACGAGCACTAGAAATGGCATTAATTTCCACTAGAACTGTAACACTCCCTAAAGAACTTCCAAAGTATTCAAAAGAAGATGAGAAATTAGCTCAACTTGTAAATGCAAAGAAATATTCAGGAGGATGGTGGACAACTTCTGAAGGTCAGGTTGTAGTACCCCCATTAATTATGAAAGAAATACTACAGATAAAATGTCAGGAATGCCACTAGGGCATGGAAGTCTTGGTGACATTCGTGAAAAAACATCTAATATCAGTAAGAATGCTAGAAATGGCTAACTCAGTTACTGTTAAGTGTGAAGTATGCCTAAAGAATAATCCAGTCATACAAAGAAAGGTTCAAATGGGTAAGTTAAAAACTCGGATGAAACCTGGTGATTACTGGCAAATTGATTTTACTGAATTCCCCAGATGCAGATGGTATGGGTATATTCTGGTCCTGTTTGGTGACACTAGCATATATGAGGCAGAAAGGCTGGGAGATTAATCCAAGCGCCGTCTCAAATCGTAAAATTTTTGGGAATCCATTGGCACTGTGGTCATCGAGAAATACTATCTAAGGCCCGACAAAAGATCCTTGACTTTGCAATATCACAAAATAAGAAAGAGGCGCAGAGATTTATTGGGCTGTTCGGTTTTTGGAGACAACACATTCCCCACTTAGGACAAATTTTGGCCCCATTTTATAAGGTGACTAGGAAAAAATATGAACTCGAATGGGGAGATGAGCAGCAGGCTGCCTTTGAATTGGCTAAAGAGGCTATTCAAAGGGCTTTAGACTTATGGCCCATGCAGGAAGGCAAAGTAGAACTGAAAGTGTCTGTTAATGGGTCATATGCTAATTGGAGCCTCTGGCAAAAACAAGGGAAGAGAAAAGTCCCCTTGGGATATCGGGGAAGAAAGTTGCCAGAGGCAGGGAACAACTACACGCCCTTTGAAAAGCAACTGTTAGCCTGCTATTGGGCCTTGGCAGAAACTGAACAGCTTATGATAGGCCACAAAGTGGCTCTGCGCCCTGAAATCCCTATTATGCACTGGGTTAAATGCTCCCCAAAGACCCACCTGTAGGAATCGACGGAGGGAGACTGCACTCTCATATGAGGTCGGCAGAACTCAATTTATTGCGCAGATACATTTACTTATATATCATTCTTCTGTCAAATCACCACGACTAAGCATATCTTATTGTCTTTTTCTTAGGTTTTCATTAGACCACTTCTACATCAATCATTAACTTTTAACCTATGCTTCAGCCTCTAATTATCATATTCTCCGCCTTGCCTGTTAGTTCCCTATTTTATGTAACTTAGTTTCTTGTACTACTCTGCAAGGACAGTACGTCCTTGAGGCCTAATCTTGGCTGCTAGCGCCTGCACAGTAGCCTGTTCGTGCACCTGCTCTAACACTACATGTCCGTTATTCACAAGCCAAACTCCCACAATTCCCCCTTTTTCCTTTTGCACGAACAGAACTTTATGCATTAGACTAGTGACTAGTTTTGTTATTAGCTTCCATACTATTCCTAGCCCAATTAACAACAAGACAATTATGATTACCCAGCGAATGCCTTCTTTGATCAAACCAAGTAACCATGGGGACAGACTGCCAAATATTTTTTGTAACCATGAATCAAACCAGCTTGTCTCCTTTTGAATCTTTAAGTGTGTTCTTTAAGGCACTGCAGTTGTTGGTGAATTGATTCCCCACGATTGCTTAGATTGAAGCAGCACATCCCTTCAAAATCTTCACATCCATGGCCTTGTGCTAAAAGCAAAGAATCAACAGCAGCTCTATTTTGCAACACAGCATGCCTAACGCTATCTAAATCTTCTATTAATTCTGTCTGTCCCTTTTTACAAATTTTTCTTTCCCTACACGCAGTCACGCATTATTTAATTGGTTAAAAGTCTCTAGTACAAGGCAAACATGCAGCTCAGTTCAGTTCCCGTTGGTTCTTAAGTTCTTCTCACACAATGTCCAATTGGTCACTCCCATCTGTTCACTCCTGCATTCCCTAGTGAAGCAGTCATTGCTCTTTCTTATTTTTTCTTCCTTTGAAGCAGCTTCCAGAATGTGGCTACCTGCCTAGGCCAACATCCCGCATGGCTGGCTCACTATATGGCCATTCTCTTTTAAATGCATTTCTACACCCACCGAATAGGGCATGCTCAGGAATCCAGCATTATAAATTGGACATGCAAGACAGAGTAAAGGTGGGTCCTGGTGGTGTTGCTGCCCTCCTCAAGCAAGTAGTTGCTGCCCCCATGCAGGATCAAGAGGTAAAGCCTGATCCTACAGTTGAACGGGAATCCCCTGTGCAATGGGGGAAGACACTGGATCAATTGCTACCTCTTGAAAGGGAACATGCATGGTTTACGGATGGGTCGGCTAAATATATAGGAGGAAAAAGATTTTGGAAGGTGGTAGCTTATCACCCTCACTCAGAAAAATTTCTGGAGACCACAGGAGAAGGGGAAAGCAGCCAATATGCTGAGTTATACGCAGCATATATGGCTTTAAAGCAAGAGGATTTGGGGGAGTGTCACCTATATACCAATTCTTGATCAGTGGCTAATGGATTGGCTACTTGGCTGCCAACATGGGTAGCCAAGGACTGGAAAATATATTCTAAAGAGGTCTGGGGAAAGGAAGTATGGAAGGATATTTGGGAAATAGTTCAAAGAACAAAGGTGACAGTATTTCTGGGAAATTGTCCCTGTTGCAATGGCCCCCTACTGGGCCCCTCCAGAGGCTGCTGGGCTAGATATTTATGCATTAGAACTGGTAAAGATTAATCGAAACCAAACAAGGGTTATTAACACTGGGTTAGGAGTCCAAATTCCCCCAGGACACTTTGGTCTAATAACTGCTCGCTCAAACCTAGCCCTGAAAGGTGTTCATGTCATGGGCGGAGTGACTGATACAGATTATCAAGGGGAAATTCCAGTAATCCTGTTAAATAACGGCAAACAAGATTTGGTTTTTCAACCCCACGATAGAGTAGCACTACTATTGATATTGCCAGTTTTAAAAACAACAGTGAGGATGGGGGACCCACCCCAAGTTACCACTGTTCGTGGTGACAAAGGATTTGGATCCATCAACTTTAATAATGGAGCAAAAGTATGGATCTAAGGGTCGAGTGGCCCCCCTGAACCAGCTGAAGTAATAGCTGTAGGAAAAGAACACCATCTTAATCATGAAGCCTGGGCAAGAAAAATGGGAACATGTCCCCACAACTAAATGTTATTTGCGAGAATAACTGTATGGTGTAGAATTTTATCTTACAGATACTGCGCGGCACCGCCAAGAGTGTGAGAACAGAGTAGTGATGAACGCTATACTGCTTTTCTATGGAGACATGATGGTAATGAAGATTGTTCAGATGACCATACTGAGAGCACCTATGGGAAGATGTGTACTGAATCTGACCTTGTGCTTCAGTGGGCAGTGTGTGCTTAAAAGATTGCAGTGTGGTGAAGATCTGGACAGCAAGGATGGATTTGATGCTGAACTGTGCCAAGCAGATTAAATCAGCTCCAGACCTCACTCAACCAGGTCTATCTCAGCGTCCTGGTAATGTGAAGATGTGTACTGAAGCTGACCTTATGAGGAAAAAGACTGTGACAGTGAAGAAAGTTAAATGAAAGATAAAGAAAGATGCCTTTACACCCAGGGACAGTATGAAGGGTGTGATCCATCCGTATGTAAAAGGTCCGAATGAAGTGCTGGGGTCTGAACCCCGAGCCCTGAATTATGATTGACATATGGGAGTTGCAGAATGGCGGAGAAGGCGAGGGAAGCAAGACGCAACTCAGTATGAGTTATAAGCAAGCTTCTACTTTATTCGAGTTCTGCTATGCCTTTTATACACTGAAGGTTAATTATGCCTACTTATGTTAAATTATGCCTACATATCTATGTCTAATTGGCTAAGCACAAATTATGCCTACTCGTCTATATTTGATTGGTTAAGCATAGAGCTATATTTGCATATTCCAGCCTCTTGCAGTTATCTACTTCCGGATTCTTCCCGCAGGTTCTACCTTGCAACTTTCCACTAGCTTCGGGCTTGTCCGGACTTGCCTCGGGGCTTGTCCTGACTTGGAGCTTTCTGCAAGCTTCCAGGTCAGAGTGACCCTGGGAAGCTACAGCTATCAGCAGTACAGCTCCCGTTATCAGTACTGCTCGCTCACAGCTGCTACATTCAGCCCTGTGCTCACAGTTGTTACATTCGGCCCTGTTCAGCAAGCCATTCCTCCACAATTCCCCCTTTTTCTTTTTGAGCGAGCAGTATCTGGTTGGAAAGTTGAGCTACTTGTTTCATTATGCAGTTATAAGCAATTTTAGCAACAACTACAATAGCAATGCCTATTCCTATCCAGCGCAAGCCTTCTTTAACAAGCGAAAGCAGCCATGGTGTTAATCCCCCAAATATAGAAGATAGACATTTATCAAACGGATTGTTATTAACAGTGATCTTATTGGTTTGTTGCTTTAGCAAGTTTAACTGCTTATGGATGGAATTACTATGATCAGATAGGTTAAAGCAACACATACCCTCGAAGTCTTCACAACCATGGCCTTGTGCTAAAAGCAAAAAATCAATAGCGGCGTGATCTTGAAGCAAAGCATGTCGCAAACTATTTTGATCTACTAACAATTCATTAATAATATCTGTGGTAATATTTGATTGCTTAACAGACCAACAAGCTAGCCTTTCGATCTCTTTAAGGCATGGGCAGCTGTTCTGAGACAAGTGCTTGGGCCTGCAGAAGACTTGCCTGTTTTAGCGGCCACTGCTCGACCCATACTGGTTTGTTGGTGAGCCACGTTAACTGGATCTGGAAAGTCCACTGGGCAGTGATCGCCCCTAAAAAGGGTCGTTCATGAGACGCAGTCCCAGCTGAGAAAGCACATCCCGTCCGATGAGAGCGTCGACTCCGACGGGCAATGACAAAATGTTCACAACTGTGTGGGCTTTTTTGTCGTCGATGGTGATGCACACAGGAGAAGCGCTGCATTTTACTGTGGTGGTTCCTCCCACACCTTCGATACCTGTGGCAGCTGGGTGACATGGCCAGTCAGGTGGTCACCGTGTGGAACTGACAATGGTGACATCAGCGCCAGTGTCCATTTGTTCACTCTTATCTGTTCACTCCTGCATTCCTTAGTGAAGCAGTCATTGCTCTTTTCTTTTTTTTTTTTTTTTTTTTTTTTTTCTTTTGAAGTAACTTCTAGAATTTGGCTACCTGCCTAGGCCAACATCCCGTATGGCTGGTTCACTATTTGGTTATTCTCTTTTAGCCAGCTATACGTTCTTCATGGTATATTTAATCATGCTTGTTACCTTTTTGAAAACATAAAGTACAATCATTAATACAACAGCAACCAATAACAGGTGGAATTCAATAATAGGTGGAATTAACAAAGAAACAAAGTCTCCCAGTCAATAGGCTCATCATATAGAAGTAGTCCCGTATTGTTTTCCCACGAAGCCCCATTTGCAAATGCCAAACCTGACCAGGGCCCAGTTGCAGGGAGAATCAGGAGGTCCTTCCCCAACAGGAAAACTCTGCAAGGTGCGTCCACCTCACAGACAGACACTGCACCCTTCCTGCAAGTGGTCCCAGCCCCTGTCCCCAAAACAGGACAGCTGGCAGTCATTTATCCAATGTGGGGCACTTGGGGCTTGTTTACCCAAGGGCTCCCCCCGCAAGGCCGATCGCACCTTGAAGGAAAGCCAAAAGGCAAAGTCATCCCCTCCTTTTACATTTTCTCTTTACCCGGATCAAATCCTTTCCCCGCATTTCCCGCCTCCGCCCCCTCCCCTTTCCATTTCTTGTCCCAGCCTGCCCACCCCCAACCACGCTCCTGTTGAAATCTTGCACTTGTTCGTATATGTGGGCACCGCTGGAATAGGTGGGGGGGGGGGAAAAAACGGAACAGGCATTCGGTCGGGGCCCTGAAGCTGCGAACGTTTCGGCTGCTGCCGCAGCGCGCGCGCGGGGGAGGGGCGGAATGCCAATCGTGCCGCTCCGCTGCGCCAGGCACGGCCCCGCCGCCGGCCGCCGCTCCAGCCGCTGCCGCGGCGCTCGGGGGGGGGGGGGGGAAACGGAGGGGCACCGTTCACCTCCCGCCACGGTCCCCGCAACTTTTTCGCCGTTTTATCACCGCTAACAACATTGTCCCGCAGAGAGTCCCCACACTTTCTCCACTCCGTTACATCAAACAGCGTATTAGGGTCTTTAAAGTGTCCTCTGGCATACCCCCAAGCATATAGGGAGCCCAAAGTCTTTTTACTTATGTCCAGTCCCCGCTTTTCTAAAAAGCATAACAATAAAGCCACAAGCCCCGAAACATGCTTTAGGCTTTCTAACCCCTTCTTTTCTAAAAAGCATAAAAGCAATTCACAGGCTACCTCACGCTCCATGACCTTTTTGGCTGGTCCAAGCCGTCACTCCTCGAAGCCTCTCTCTGCTTCGGCATACCCTCGAAGCCTCTCTCTGCTTCGGCAAACCGGATAGCGACGGGAGGGTTCCCTCTTAGGGATCTCCCGCTTCAGGATGACCCCCACACCGGGTCTCCCGCTGTGCAGCACCAACACCCCTCTCTCTGGGCGTCGTCCAGAGCGTAGCCTTAAGCGGATAGCGGGTCAAACAGGCTCTGTTCTGTTCCCAGGCGCGGATGCGGAATCCCACTGCATAGCAGATCGCCGATCTTTCGCCCCCCGGTTCACTGCTAACCGGTGCTCTGTTCCGCTCTCGCCTCATCAGTCAGAGTTCTAGACCCCTGAGATGTAGAGTGGGGTCCCTTGTTCGGGCGCCAGAAGTTGCAGAATGGCAGAGAAGGCGAGGGAAGCAAGACACAACTCAGTATGAGTTATAAGCAAGCTTCTACTTTATTCGAGTTCTGCTATGCCTTTTATACACTGAAGGTTAATTATGCCTACTTATGTTAAATTATGCCTACATATCTATGTCTAATTGGCTAAGCACAAATTATGCCTACTCGTCTATATTTGATTGGTTAAGCATAGAGCTATATTTGCATATTCCAGCCTCTTGCGGTTATCTACTTCCGGATTCTTCCCGCAGGTTCTACCTTGCAACTTTCCACTAGCTTGGGGCTTGTCCTGACTAGTTTCGGGCTTGTTCTGACTAGCCTCGGGCTTGTCCTGACTTGGAGCTTTCTGCAAGCTTCCAGGTCAGAGTGACCCTGGGAAGCTACAGCTATCAGCAGTACAGCTCCCGTTATCAGTACTGCTCGCTCACAGCTGCTACATTCAGCCCTGTGCTCACAGTTGTTACATTCGGCCCTGTTCAGCAAGCCATTCCTCCACATATGGGTGGTTCCCACAGTCCTTCAAGGCAGATAATATGTTTGCTGGGAAGGCGGCTGCATGTTATGGGAAGAAGCTCATTTTAGTGAGAACAAGGAGGCAATGAACATGCCTTCTGGCTTTCCTCCAGGATGTGGCTGACTTTGGAGGGAAAGGCATTAGGTAAAAAAGTGCCATATGTCCTGCTTTGGAGGATAAAATGAGCCAGCAGTGTGGCCAAGAAGGCCCATGGAATCCTAGCTTGTATAAGAAATAGTGTGGCCAGCAGAACCAAGGAAGTGATCTTACCCCTGTACTCTGCACTGGTGAGGTTGCACCTTGAGTACTGTGTTCAGTTTTGGGCCCCTTGCTACAAAAAAGGACATTGAGATACTTGAGCGTGTCCAAAGAAGGGCAACAAAGCTGGTGAAGGGTCTGGAGCATAAGACTTAAGAGGAGCAGCTGAGGGAACTGGGGTTGTTTAGTCTAAAGAGGAGGCTGAGGGGAGACCTCATCACCCTCTACAACTGCCAGAAAGGAGGCTGTAGAAAGGTGGGGATGAGTCTTTTTAACCAAGCAACAAGCAATAGGACAAGAGGTAATGGCCTCAAGTTGCACCAGGGGAGGTTTAGATTGGACATTTCAAAGAATTTCTTCACCGAAAGAGTTCTCAGACCTTGGAATGGGCTACCCAGGATAGTGGTGTAGTGCCCATCCTTGGAGGTATTTACAAGTCATGTTGACATAGTGCTCAGGGATATGGTATAGTCAAGGACTGTCGGTGTTAGGTTAATGGTTGGGCTCGATGATCTTAAAGGTCTTTTCCAACCTAGACGATTCTTTGATTCTGTGACTTGCAGTGATGCCTACCAGCCTAGGGATGCCCTTGAGTCGCTCAGGCTTACAGAACACAAGCTGGTTTTCTGCAGAGTAGCTGATCCTGGTACTACTGATGCTGGTGTAACAGCTCTGGAGACAGAAGAGGCAACACCACCAGGAGGTCTGAAAAGGATGCAGATGCCACATGAATCTGCAGCTCCCAGAGGAACTGGGCTCAGCACAGTCACCTCACTCTCTGGAGCTGTCAAAGGACACTGGTAAAATCATAAATGATAGTGGATGCTTGGACAAAGGCAGACGTGTCTGTTTCTTTGTGTGTTTTGGGACAGCCTGTCCGGGAGAGTGAATACAGTAAGCAGTGCAATGATGGTGAAACCTTGCTAGAGATTTCTTTTGCTGCTGTTGCAAGCATGTTTTCATCTACCTTCATGCATTTTTCTTTCATTTTTAAAAGTCTCTGTGCAGAACTATAGCCAGAAACTCTGTCCTATTTCCTGACCTACTGACGTTCACATGTCAGCATTTGGCACTTTTTGCTTGCCCATCTACAGTCCCTGAAGGTTGGACGACTGGACAGTCTGAACATGGCAAACTTTATAAGCACCTGTGGAGTCCATCCCCAGTTGCAACATCAGTTGCCCTGATTGAGTGGAATTGGCAAAGCAGGGTTTCTCATAGCAGTTCCACTCTATGCACACTGGCTGGGAGAGGGAAGAAGTAGATTGTGAGAGATGAAAAATTTTGAAAAATAGATTTTCTGAGGAAGCATCTCTGGACAAATGGAAAGTATGACAAAGTAAATGAAGCAGAGATATGGTGAGGAGTAAGAAATGTCCTAGAATAACTAAGAGGTGTGGTGTAACACTACTAAGCTCTGGGGAAATGAACAGATGCGAAACTTGGTAGAGATAAGGAAATAGGTAGGAGAATTAATAGATGTGCCTTGGGAGATGAAAAAAATTGTCAGAGCTTCCAAGACAAAATCTTGGAAAGGTAGTAATGCTCACTCTGTGAGGGATGATGAGAAACAGAGTGGAGAAACCAAGAGAGGCAGTAAGAAGATGAATAGCAGGAACAATCAAAAGACAGTGCCAGGCTTGAGTAACAAGTCAAGAAAGCCAACAGAAGTGCCAAGAGCCTGAGAAATAACCTTGAGGAGACAATTAACATGAAAGCCATGTCATGAGAGCCAGGAGCTGTGGTTTGGAGAACAAAACATAAGCCCCTTTATTCAGGTCACACTGAAAACTTAGGCATTTTCTGGTCATTGATAGTGTTTGCCTAGGTTTTTCATAGCAAACAGATGACAGTTTTATCTCTTTCTATAGTATGTATATTGTACATGCTAGAATTATGAATAGTAGTGGCTTTTGGTGTAGTTGGAAACTATGCAAAATTGCTTAGAAGTCTTATGAAATGACAGCCCTTACTTAACCCAACCTGGGCTCTAAAAATATAAAATCATACATACCCATATAAAAAAACCCCCCAAAACTACAACCCAATGTCCACCTGCAGAATTCATAACGGTTTGAGAATATGTGAGTTTCTCTTCTAGCCCACTCGCTCCTGCAAGGGGTGCTGGTAGCTAGTGCAATGGGAATGGTTTCTCTCCACTTCTTTAGCCTGATATACTGTGGCAGGGACCTGGAGAGAAGCTGAAGTACCACAAGTCCCTGGTGCACAAATGCAGTGCTGCCCCACACTTGGTGACCCAGCACAGGCAGAAAATTGTAATCACAGAGAATGAATCTGAAAGAACCAAACTCACCTCTGCTCAAGCAGGTAGACATGAGTCAGTCATCTGCCTCTACCACAGGGACGTAATCTTGGGAATCACCATCTCACCTCCCTCAGAAGGACTGTATGAAGGAGATTTTTCTCTCCTGGACAAGGCCATTCCTTATTACAGCCAGCAACAGCAAATCTCTGGACACTTTTCAGACTGAGAGTCATCAGGGGGCCATGTTACTCTGCAGGCAACTTGGTAATATCAACAGTTCCCTCTGCCCATAGCTTTCTGCTGTCCAGAGACAGTGTATAGATAAATATGTACATATATAGTATTCTTCATTCGTACACTTTGGGTCTAATTCTGCACAGCCTCTGAACCTTGTAAAGTTATTTAGCCTAGTGCACAGTCTGAAGGTTCTCACATCTGAAGAGGAAACTAGGCAAACTCACATATCTCTTTATCCTACTGTAAATGGTGTTGCAGAGTACACAACAATGACGAATCCAATGAAGTTGCCCCCTTACTGAGACAACTTTCACTTACTGCAAAGCATGGATAATTCTGGATGTCTGGTCTTTTTCTTGGTCCCTTATGCTATAGAGCTATATCATTAAATACTTTGATCTAAAGATGCCATGCAAATAACTAGACACTACTGAGTGGGTATGCGAGGAAATACAAGGGAGGTTCCTTCCATTTAGAGGCTATGAAAAAACAGGCTTTACTAGGTTTTTGACTTTCCCAGGAGATAGGTCTTATACTGCCTCCAGACGACAATGACTAAGCAAGTGATTTTCTAGCATGGCATTGTGACATGGGATTACTGAAACTTTTGATTTTACGACATCTAGCTCTATAAGGACTGGATTTTCTGGGCAAATGCAAACAAATATTGCTTTTAGGAAAGCTGAACTTCCTTCCCATCTCCAAAACAGCCTTTTCAGTGGTTTCAAATCAAATATTTCAAATTTACTGACAGCAAAAATATATGCTACTGGAAAATACTATATTCTTCTCTTAAAATATCTGTTAATGTCTATAATAATTCTCTTAACATATCTGTAATAGCAATACCTTCTTGTTCCTATTTCTGTGTGTTTTTAGATGGAGTAATAGAGGAGAAAAGTTTCACCATCTCTTCTCTGTTATTTGTCATTTTCTGTATTTGTTCACTCACAACAATAGGATGAGGAACACTTAATATGTAAATCAGTGGAGTAGCAATGTGAGTAATTTTACACCCTTATATTTTGAACATATTAAGTAAAAATTAGATACTAACAGCAGCTGGTGAGTCAGCTCCTCTGAGCACAGGATGAATCTGGATCATATTCATCATACAAATTTCTATCATTCTTAATAAAATGCAAATATTTGTTCAGAAACCCTTATGATTAATTGGCATGAAGGCTGCATTAGAGAAAAATGAGTCATAGAGCTGGAATGCTGCCAGAATAAGGCCTTTTTGATTGTATTTTCCACTACCATCTGGATTTTAAAATTATCCATTTATTTGAGCTTAAGACATCAGTCCATCTACCCCACTACGACTGTGACAGTAGCCATCATTCAGTGCTTAGGAACAAATAGGGCAAGTAGAGTGTGACCTTTCTCCTGATATATCCTCTCAGCTTCTCTCAGTTAGTGATTTAGGGACTTGTCAAGCTGGAATTTATATTTGGACTGTATATTTTTTTCTAGTGCCAATGACAGACTATAATCTGCAAAGCCATCCAGGGTCTTTATAATCCATTTATACTTGTAAAAAATCCATGCCAACAGGCACCTTAATTTGATAGCATACTTTTTGGAGAAGTAGTTACCATTTCACTTGGTTATAACTTTTTACCTGACACCACCAAGCTCTTGTGTTGTGAGAAATTATGCTCTACTCACCTTCTCTGTGCCATTTGTGATTTTTACATTTCTGTCATATCCCCCACAGTCATGTGTTACCTCTTATTATCTGAGATAAAGCATCCCACTTTATTTCACAGAATCAGAGAATCACAGAATCGCCTAGGTTGGAAAAGACCTTGAAGATCATCGAGCCCAACCATTAACCTAACACTGACAGTCCTCGACTATACCATATCCTTGAGCACTATGTTGACATGACTCCTAAACATATCCATGGATGGGGACTCTACCACTGCCCTGGGCAGCCTATTCCAAGGTCTGACAACCTGTTCTGTGAAGAAATTCTTCCTAATAGCCAGTCTAAACCTCCCCTGGCACAACTTCAGGCAATTACCTCTTGTCCTATCGCTTCTTACTTGGTTACTCTCCACCTCTCTACAACCTCCTTTAAAGTAGTTGTAGAGGGCAATGAGGTCTCCCCTCAGCCTCCTCATCTCTAGACTAAACAACCCCAGTTCCCTCAGCTGCTCCTCATAAGACTTGTGCTCTAGACCCTTCACCAGATTTGTTGCCCTTCTTTGGACACATGCCAGTATCTCAATGTCCTTTTTGTAGTGAGGTGCAGAGAAAAAACTGGACTCCGCACCATTCAGTGTGAATCAAACTGAAGACATTTTATTTACTTTGTCTGTCCCTTTTATACAATCTTACTTTCCCTAGACGCGGTCACGCATTATCTAATTGGTTAAAAGTCTCTAGCACAAGGTAAACATACAGCTTAGTTCAGTTCCCGTTGGTTCTTATGTTCTTCTCCCGCAGTGTCCAATTGGCCACTCTTATCTGTTCACTCCTGCATTCCTTAGGGAAGCGGTCATTGCTCTTTCTTATTTTTTCTTCCTTTGAAGTAGTTTCTAGAATGCAGCTACGTGCCTAGGCCAACATCCCGTATGGCTGGTTCACTATATGGTTATTCTCTTTTAAAATACATTCCTACAATTCCCCCTTTTTCTTCTTGAGCCAGCCATACATTCTTCATGGCATCTTTAAACATGCTTGCTGCCTTTTTGAAAACACAATGTACAATCATTAATACAATAGTGACCAATAATAGGTGGAATTCAATAATAGGTGGGATTAACAAAGAAACAAAGTCTCCCATAGAAGAGATGGGAGACAACCAAGTCAATAGGCTGATCATATAGAAGTAGCCCCATATTGTTTCCCCACAAAGCCTCCATTTGCAAGTGCCAAACCTGACCGGGGCCCAGATTCGGAGAGAGTCAGGAGATCCTTCCCCAACAGGAAAACTCTGCAAAGTGCGTCCACCTCACAGACAGACACTCCACTCCTTCCGCAAGTAAGTGGCCCCGGCCCCCATCCCCAAAACAGGACACCTGGCACTCATTTATCCAATGTGGGGCACCTGGGGCTTGTTTACCCAAGGGCTCCCCCCACAAGGCCGGCTGCACCTTGAAGGAAAGCCAAAAGGCAAACTCATCCCCTCCTGTCAAAGGACCATGGGAACTATCCATATGTCAGCCTAGGACATCTGCAAATCTGGTTCTGACAGCCATGGTTTCACCCACTTTGCCGGTACCCATTTGGATCCATGATCTGTAACGACACATGCATATCCCCTTCCCCAGGTTATTAGCTGTGCCGGTCCTTCCCAAGCTCCTGTCACTCCATTTTTAACCATAACTTTACACTGTCCTTTTTTTACCTTTTCTAACTCCCCTTTCAGTCCTGCTCCATGCTTCATGACTGGCGGTACTAGACTATCCTGTGGCAGACGTAAAAAGTTCAATACATATATAGCCTTATTCAATCTATCTGCAGGTGGCAGTCCTATTTCTCTCCCTTTTTGTTTTTGAAGCAGGCACTTGAGTGTTCTGGTTCATCCGTTCTACAATAGCTTGACCCGTCGGAGAATGTGGAGTACCTGTAACATACTAAGTGACGCAATGACCACTGTAAATATTCAGCTACTGAAGGTATCACTATAAAAGTAGGTTCAAAGCCAGCTATTTCTACAACTCTATGCCTACCTTTCATTACTAATTGTGCAAAAGCTTCTACTCGCGTGGTGATTGTGCGTTTTGGCTGCAGTGACAAAAACACCCATTCCAGCATGTGCAGTGGGTCTTTCCCAGTAATCCACTGCATTATCAAAGCAAAAGGATGTTGTTCATGACTAATAATCAATAGCCCTATCCCCTATTCCAGGTTCCAGCGATGCGTGTAAGCTGTGACAATCTTAGTGCTTATCTGATTTAAAGCTTGCTTTGCTTCTTCTGTTAATGTCCGAGGTGCCTCAGCACCACCTCCTCCTTTCAACAGTTTCATAAGCGGCGCTAGCTCTGCATTGGTAAGGCCACATACTGTCCTTACCCAGTTAAGATCTTCTAACAGTTTCTGGACATCATTTAGGGTACATACTTCTGTTAGAATTTCTAATTTTTTGGGCCTAATGGTTGCCTTGGTAATTTCCCAGCCAAGGTACCTCCACACCTCTGGTTTTTGTACCTTTTCAGGAGCTATTTGCAGTCCCCCTAATTTTAGCGCTGTTCCAGCTCAACTATTAACTGTTCCCCGTTCAGTCGCTCCCCTGCTATCAGAATATCATCCATATAATGATATATGAGTAGTTTCGGATATGCTTTTCGTATAGGAGCAAGTGCCCAGGCCACATACAATTGACACATTGTGGGTGAATTTTTCATTCCTTGTGGTATTACTACCCAGTGATATCTTTTCATGGGTTCACCTTTGTTTACTGACGGTACTGAAAAGGCAAATTTTTGATAATCATCTGGGTTCAGTGGGACGATAAAAAAAAAAAAATCTTTCAAATCAATAATTAATATGTCCCAGTTTTTTGGAATCATGTTTGGAGATGGTAGACCTGGCTGCAAGGCTCCCATATCCTCCATTACTTGATTGATTTTCCTAAGATCGTGCAATAATCGCCTCTTCCCGCTCTTTTTTGGAATTGTAAACATTGGAGTATTCCAGGGACTTGTGGTTGGTTTGATATGGCCTTTGTCCAATTGCTCCTGCACAAGAGCCTCAAGATGGGTGATCTTTTCTGTTGTTTGCGGCCACTGATCAACCCAAACAGGGGTATGCGTTTTCCAAGTTAATTTCAGGATTGGTCGCCCTTCACCAATGGCCGCTGTGAAAAACCCTCATTGCTCGTAACCAATCGCACCCCTATTTGACTTAGTGCATCACATCCCAATGGGCATATGGGGGCATTCATCACATATGGCCGCACTGTACATACACTCGCATTCCGCAAGTTACATTGAATCAAGCACATGCTAATTCTGGTAGACTGTATACCTCCCACTCCCATGATTGATGACGCAGGTACTTCAAGTGGCCATGATGTTGGCCATGCATCTCAACTGACGATAGTGACGTCAGCCCCAGTATCAATCAACATAGTGATTACACAGGTACTGCCCCCTGGTTCTTTTAGTGTTACCTGCTCTGTTGGTTTTGATTTACCAATATCCATTGCCAAATAAATTTCTGATTGACCTGTAGAGCCAAATCCTTCTGCTCTTATGCGATTACCGGCCACAGGCACCGCTGTTTTGAATGGCACGAGTTGTCCAATTTTTACTCCTGCTGGTATGTGTACAGGGGGTGATTGCGTCCATACCATTATAGAGATAGTGCCTGTAAAATCAGAATCAATTACTCCAGGCAACACAAAAAGACCTTTTTGGGTTGTAGATGAACGCCCTAACAACAGGGCACTTAACTCATGTCCTAGCGGACCACTCATATTAGTTGGGATACATTGTATCTGTGAATCAGTCAATGTTGTTTCTATTGTTGTTTTCACATCCACTCGGGCACTCCCTGCTGTGGCGGCGGCGACGCCATCCAAGCAGCCTGAGACCAATTTTGTGTCATCGCGCCTGGCCTGCGAGCATTTGCTATCCTATTCTTTCTCCTTTTGGAGCGATATTTACTAGCATGGTGCCCATAGTTCTGATAGCGATTATCGACACCATCAAAGCCTTCTCCCGTGTTTTTGTTTTTTGGAGCTTTACATTGTACCTTAATGTGCCCATACCTTCCACAGTTATGACATTTTGGGCCTCGATTACTGTTACCTTGTTGTACCAAGGGTCGGATAGCCACAGCAAAAGCTGAGGCCATGAAACCAGCATGCTCTTCAGGTGTTCCTACCCGGGAACAAGCATCCATCATTTCAGCAATACTGGAGCTTCTAGGCAGACTCTGTAAAATACGCTTGCAGGTTGGGTTAGAATTTTCAACAGGTAAACATAAGAGTAATGCTTCTCATACAGGATCAGATAAAGATGCCCTATCAAGCGCATTTCGCAACCGATCTAGAAATTGCATATGTGGCTCATTTGTACCCTGTTTTACTGAGGTGTTGTTTTTCCATCTTCAGGGAGAGTCCTAAGTGCGTCTCTTGCCAGTATAGCGGGATCTAATCGAGCTTGGCGCTGGGCATCGGCAAAATCTCCCTGACCCATAAGCATATCAATAGTCGCTAAGCGCAGTGGATCTCCATCCGGACGATCTAAGTTTGTTATTGCGGCAGATGCTACTGCATCCTGCCACCGAGAACGCCACAGAACTTCCTGCATCGGTGTTAGTATCATTGACATAAGTACCCTACTGTCAAAAGGAGTCATAAGGTTAGTCATGAAAATGTTATGAATAAACGATTGAGTGTATGGTGATTGTAGACCATTCTGTTGTACTGACTTACGGGCTTCCTTAATTAACTCCCATGGGAAACCCACCCAGTGATTCGGGTTTCTAGAACCTCCCGATGTTCCCCCCAGCATTACTGGGAACACAGTTGGAAGGAATTCTCCTTCGATTAATGCATTTTGAATAACTCCTCTCCATCTTTGAGCCGGATCAAATCCTTTCCCTGCATTTCCCGCCTCCGCCCCCCTCTCCATCTCTTGTCCCAGCTTTTCCACCCCCCAACCACACTCCTTTTGAAATCTTGCAATGATTTTCTTCTCCTCCTTCAGTGTCTCTCGCTTGTGGATGTCCGTTTCTAACTTTTCCATCTTCTCCAACAGTTTTTGCGCCCAAACGGGCGGTTCACTGCTAAGATCAGGCGGCTTGGCGGGGGAGGTGGGCGTGGGTGGTGTAGAAGGAGGTAATGGTGGATACTCTGGCCATTCCCTCAGGCGAGGTGGTTTAGGTGGTAGGTTAGATGTTTCAGGAACGTTTGGTTCAGGCGGTGGGGGGAGCGGCGGCAGCACGGGACATTGCTCATATATGTCCATTGCCTCTCCTTCCGTCCCAGACACCTCTCCCAACGGGAGCGCCGATGGAACAGGGGGGAACGGAACAGGCATTCGGTCGAACACTCTGATTCCGGCAGGAAACGCTTCCGGTGGCGAGGGCCCTGAAGCCGCGAACGCTCCGGCCGCTGGTGCAGTGAGCGGGGGGGGGGCAGCGGGGGGATGGTGATCGCGCCCCTCCGCTGCTGCCCGCTCAACCTCCATATCTTGTAAAGTTGTTAGAATCAATCTCCAAGTGAAAGCTAACCCTTCTAAGTTTTTTTCTCCTCTATTGATTGCGTCCCACAGGCACTTCCCGATTTCTTCGGAAATCTTACTTTTATAGGCATTTTGAGGTTCAGCAGGGAATCCGTGTTCCCGGCACCAAATTAACAGCCTCTGGAGCGTACGCTTATCGAGTTTAACTCCTCTCCTAGAGAGTGTATGTAGGAGAATTTTCACTAAGGCACTTTCTTCTTTCGATAGTTTGTGCCCCATCTCCACTCCCGGCTACTCACCTCACTGGGTGTCCCGTCGTAATGTATATTTTCCTCTCCGGATCGCTGTCCGATCCGCCCGGTCTCCGGCCCTGCCGTGCCGTCTATCTCCGGATCGCCATCCGGTCCTTCCCCTTCTGGGCTTTTCCCCTGTACCTTCTTCTCTTGCTGCGCAAGTCAGTATCACATCAGGGTCACCATCTGCGGAGAAAAAACTGGACTCCGCACCATTCAGTGTGAATCAAACTGAAGATGTTTTATTTACTTTGTCTGTCCCTTTTATACAATCTTACTTTCCCTAGATGTGGTCATGCATTATCTAATTGGTTAAAAGTCTCTAGCACAAGGTAAACATACAGCTTAGTTCAGTTCCCATTGGTTCTTAGGTTCTTCTCCCGCAGTGTCCAATTGGCCACTCTTATCTGTTCACTCCTGCATTCCTTAGGGAAGCGGTCATTGCTCTTATTTTTTCTTCCTTTGAAGTAGTTTCTAGAATGCAGCTACGTACCTAGGCCAACATCCCGTATGGTTGGTTCACTATATGGTCATTCTCTTTTAAAATACATTCCTACAGTGAGGGGCCCAAACCTGAACACAGTACTTGAGGTGCAGCCTCACCAGTGTCGAGTACAGGGGTAAAATCACTTCTCTGACCCTGCTGGCCACGCTGTTTCTGATACAAGCCGGTATTCCATTGACCTTCTTGGCCACTTGGGCACACTGCTGGCTCATGTTCAGCCAGCTGTCAGTCAACACCCCCAGGTGCCTCTCTGCCTGACAGCTTTCTAGCCACTCCTCCCCAAGCCTGTATTGCTGCTGGGGGTTGTTGTGGCTGAAGTGCAGAACCTGGTATTTGGCCTTATTGAAACTCATACAGTTGGCCTTAGCCCATCGACCCAGCCTGTCCAGATCCCTCTGTAGAGCCTCCCTACCCTTGAGCAGATCAACACTTCCACCCAACTTGGTGTCGTCTGCAAATTTACTGAGGGTGCACCCGATCCCCTTATCTAGATCATTGATAAAGATGTTAAACAGGAGTGGCCCCAATACCGAGCCCTGGGGAACACCACTCATGACCAGCCGCCTACTGGATTTAACTCCATTCACCACAACTCTTTGGGCCCGACCATCCAACCAGTTTTTTACTCAGAAAAGTGTCAGATAGAAATAATTCCATACCTCTGATAAGCTTTGGCAACCTTCTCAACCTATTTTCTAGTTTTATTGCTTCTTTTCTGAAGTAGGATGACCAGATTTTCATGCAATATTCAAGGCACAGGTAAACCATGGCTTTGAAGTAGCACAGTGCCGCTTCCTTTTTTCCCCCCTCTATTTCATTGTTAGTATTTGAGAACTCTCACAGTTAAGTTACTGACAAAGCTAATACCTCTGCCTGGAAACCATCCCTTGCTTATACTCTTTTACCATACAACTAGAAGAGAGCAATAGTTTCTGACGTTATTACTGGGGGGTTTACCCCTACCGAAATAATATTTTCAAAAATCTCTCAAGTGATACTTTAGAGGATGTTGGGCACTTATAATAATTGCTATTTTTTCCCATGTGCACTACTTCATACTTACTGACATTAAATTTAATATGCCCTTTTATCATCCTGTTGTTCAGTGTTCAATCTTTCTACAACCCCATGCTGTCAGCTTTGGATTGGACTGTCCCACTAACTGTGTGCAATCTGCAACCTTTGCCAATTCACAGATTTTAAGATCATTAAGAAGAAGCTGGTCAGCACAAGTCATTACTAACAAAGCTTCAAGTGGTTCTTTATTCTTGCTGGCAATCTCCTTACTGTGAAAGATGACTATTGTTACTATTTATTTCTTATCTGTTAATCGGTTGCTTATCCACAGAAAGAAATTGCTTATCACAGTCCCCTGTGAGAACTTGAGTTCATTATTCTTCAATAAATAACCTTGTCAAAGCCTTTTTTATATTCATATTCATACTTTGGATCTACATATGGACAAAATTTCAGCTCCCTCTAAAAAATTCTAGTAGGCTTGTGAGGCATGACCTGCAAAAATCACCCTTCCTACTCCAAAAGGAAGTCATACATATCTATGGTAAATGTTTGGAACTATTTTATTATGGTTAATGTTCAGTTCTACTATTTAGTTACGGTTATTATAAATTTGCAGGGTACAGAAGCAAGACTTTTTGGTCTGTGTCTTCAAGGATATTTCTCCACACTTTTCTTAAAGACTGTTACCATGCTATTCATCTTCTATGCCTATTAAACTATGTTTAACTGATATAAATATTTATATCAGAGTCCTTTTTAATTCTTGCATGAATATCATTTGTTCCTAGCAATTTTTTTACTATTCATTTTATCAATGTCTTCTAAAATTTTTATCTTTTCAATTTACTTCTAAATTGACAGTTCTTCCAATTCTCTCTTCCTGTAGTGAAGGACTCTGGGGCAAGAGCCCTTCTCCATGGTCAGTACTAGTAGAAACAGTTAATCTAGCTTTTCTGTAGTGACACTGTTTCTCCTGAGTGTTCCTTTTGACCCTGGTCATCTATGGCTAAACAAACTGACTTTGTTCTCCCTCTAGTTTAAAAAAAGTATGTAACCTTAATGCTGCCTTACCTGCATCTTGAAATGGTTTGTGTGTACTGTACAGCAGTAGCTCAGTAATTCCTTCTTCTCTTCTGCAGGAATACTTGAGATTTTCCAGTGTCGTGTTTTCTGCACTCCTGTGACCTCATTTGCCTCCCTTGCATTTTATGGTTGTTTTTAGCATCTTAGCTGTTCAGTTATGCTGTAAAATAGATTCTAAAATCATGTTATTTGGATATGGAATTTCACTCCATAGCAATCATACAGTGCATTTTTTAAAGTTGGTCTTGTACCATGTATTGCACCTTCACGGTATATTGTCTTATTCTTTCTATTCCTTCTAGCAAGTTTGTGAAATGCTTATTCTAATTCATATTTCTTGTTTGTAGATAATGGTATTTGTTCTGAATCTCTAGAGAATTTCATCATATCTGTGAACAGGTATAAATCTCCATGTTCTACATATTTTCATTATGGAGTGCAATTTCTTTCTGCTATTGCAAAAATCAATATGAATTAAAGAATGAGATAGTTCTGTATTAAGGCTAAGTTATTTGAATCATGTATGTTAAGAGTGTTAACCACATCACACATCAAAGAAGCAATGATTAAATGTTATAGGGTAATTCCTTCTCAGACAAATTATCACAGGTTATCTCACAGCAGCATCACTGAGATATGAGAAAAAGCATCCATAAGTAAAGCATCAAATTCTAATTATCACAGACTTTGCTATTGAAGCTTGTCATACAAAAATATGCAGATATCTTAAATGGAGAATAAATTATATTCAAATTATAGTAACCCTAAGCAATGTAATCATCTTAATATTGGCAGCTTTATATATCTTCACAATATTAGAAAGGACACTTTCAATGTACTTCTCATCTTTACATTTTTTTAATTACTTGCCAAATCATTTTCTTACATAATTTATGCACAGTGCATCATCATTATAGTCAGGTTGTGCAAGAGTGCAAGGCTAATTTTCTTCTTCAAAAAATGAGCATTCATAAAATGCATGGCTACTGTTGTGATTTTATTGGTAAGACTGTGAAAACCAAATATTTTTTCTGAAATTTGGTATACAGGTTCTTAAAATACGCATTTGGAAACAAACAGAGAAACAAATTACCGTGAAATTAAAGACTGTACCAAAGCATACAGAGAAGGTAGCATATGTGAATAGGCACTCAGTGCTAATGTGTGCGTGGTTGTGGGGTGGTTAGCTGCATGTTCTTTCCACAGCATGGCTGGCTTATCATTTGGAGCCATTGGCCTGAATCTAGATAGACCTCCTCCCCTCAGGAGATAGCTAATGGAGACCTAACAACTTTTTGGTGTCTTTAGTTTAACTGCAGCTTACATCTCCCCTGCTATTGCACAGAAGGACTAAACTTTGAGATGCTTGAGCAGGCAGCCTTTCTGGCCTGTGTGTTTATTCTGCCGTGCGTGTGTTTGGGGTCTGTCTGTGATGGCAAGAAGAATTCCATTAAAGACAGGCTACGCCATGTGGACAGTTATTTCAGCAGGCTCCTTGGCTCAGTGGTTACCACCACTACATGGAATGGGTCCACCAGGTGGATGGCCCTGCACTCACAGAATCACAGAATGTTAGGGGTTGGAAGGGACCTCTGAAGATCAGCTAGTCCAAAACCCCTGCCAGAGCAGGTTCACATAGAGCAGGTTGCACAGAATGGCATCCAGGCAGGTTTTGAATGTCTCCAGAGACTCCACCACCTCTCTGGGCAGCTTGTTCCAGTGCTCTGCCACCCTGAAAGTAAAGAAGTTCCTCCTCATGTTTAGATGGAACTTCCTATGTTCAAGATTGTGCCCATTGCCTCTTGTCCTGTCAGTGGGCACCACTGAAAAAAGGCACTCCTACAAGTACACATATGCTTATTTAGATGACGCCCACACAATGCATTTAAGCCTGAGCTTAATCCCCTTGCCATTCCTGAAGCCAAGGGCCATTCTTTGAAGGCAGGCTGAAGTGCTTAGGATGAAGTGCAGCCAGAAAGCAACAAAACTATGCAGAAGTAGCTCTTCCCAGAAAGGCAGATGGTGTTATCTCTCCCTCCACATGCCTACCTCCATGAATGCATCAGGAGTGCCATTTGACTAATCACTCCTTTACAGGAAGGTGGTGTCAAAACGTAGTATCTGCTGGATAGCTGTAAATTTTTCATACATAAATGAATGCAGCATCAAATACAATAAATGTGAGAGAATTTCAGAGGGAAGTTCAATAAAAGATATAAACCTCTCAACTTTCATCATCTCCCTCAAAGAAAGTATCATCAAGAATGGGGACGCTCACACTTTACTGAGTTCAGAATAAAGCCTGTCTGGAGAATAAGTACTATTATTCATGCTGAACAGGTTTACCCAGATCTATAAAGATGAGTTGCAGTCATCACTTCCCAGTGCATTCTTGGTCCTTACCTTTTGAACTTGCAAAGTGACTGAGCACAACTTACCGAGTAAAATAAAACATGCAGCATATGAATAAATTCAGTTTTTAAATCGCTCTCCTTCTATCTCCACTTCTAATACTGATATATCTTGAATGGGCTTTTTGTTATTACTATTGACTTTACCCTTTTGAAATATTGCCAAGTGGTGGAGGTGGAATTAGATTCAGTAGCATTTATGCCATCATCTGTTTGGTATGTTACTTACTTTGATTCTGATGTTGGGAAGATCACACAAAGCCTTCGCATTCCTCTTGGACTAGGGAAAGGGGAGAGAGGAATATACCCCAGCATATCACTGGATATCAGAAAGGAAGGTTTTAATTAGGATGTTGGGACGTAATTTTTACAGAAATCAGCCCTTCCTTCTGTCAGTACCAAGTCCAGCTGTTATAATCATTTCAATGACATTGTCTTAAGGAGTGAGGAAACAAAAGCTAATACAATATTCTCTGGGGTTATTTAAAGGTTTTGGCTTATATCTAAAAGGGATGCTGAATTATTAAACTTAACAGCAGTAATAAATCTCTAAAAATGAAAGAGTATTAGAGTATATTGGAAGTGAAATAATGTTAGTTTTGGCTGACATTTCAGAGAGAGGTGATGTAGTTAAAACAGACAGTGTACCAGTATATGCAAAGTAACATGCTCAGTGTTGTATAACAGAAGCCCATTTCTAACTAGCTGAAATGAAGAACTTGGTTATTTTCTTATTTATAAATTTTAGAAACAAATATTATAAATTCTTTGGCAGTAACAAGACCTGTAAATAACCAGAGGGCAGAAGACCATGAAATGCACTATCATGGTCATATATTTGCAACATTCCTGCTTCAGAATGTTTTTAAACTTCAAAAATGTTTGATGAGACTTTGTAGTGACTTGTACGTAAAACAATATGTGTATTTCTGTGGCTCATGAAATATTTCTTAAAACCGACACATTCACCTTAGAAAGGAATGCACTGAAAATCCTTTGTAGTGTGCCTATAAACCGACATGAGAATATAATAATAATTCAATACAAATAAAACAGTTACAGTATTGCACTCACAAGTAAAAAAAAATCTACTTAATCAGAGTCAAACATTTGTATCAAAACACTGCGTGTCACGCATGTCAGAGGGCAGCAGAGACAACACCTGTGTGCGCTGTGACCCGGTGAATGATCTGCTCAGCCTGGTGGCAGAGCTCAAAGAAGTTGAAAGGTTAAGCATCAGGGAGTGTGAAAGGGAAAGTGACTGGTGGAGTGTGGTGGTTTAGACCCTGCCAGGACCAGAGATAACGTTGCCGCTGCCCCACCCTCAGACGGGGACGGGACAGGGAGTAAAATACAAACCCCGGGGTTGAGAAAAGGAAGAATTAATACAACAGTGTAACAACAACAAACCAAACAACAACAATAACAATAACAATAACAATAACAGTGATAATAATGTACAAAACAAGAGATATACCGCCAGGATACAGCACGAGGTACAGATGGGGACAAAAGCCGCTTTGCACTCCCCGCGCCTGGGCACCCGGACTTGATGTCAGAATGGTATGGAATAGCCTGGCTGTAGCTCCCTCCCAACTGCTGGGGAAAATTAACCCCATCCTAGACGAACCAGGACATAATCCACCCCTTATTCGATACCATCTATGTCATGCCCAGCAGCCATTTAAAAATTAAAAAAAAAAAAACAATTAAAAAAAATACAATATGATTCACAGTATATTCTCACCCAAAATCAAGTCCCCTTGTGGTACACATTGGACCTCTCCATCCTCCCACATCACCCACCAGGTGCACCCAGGTCCTTCAGCAAAAGCAGTCCCGTGGATGGGTTTGCCTTTGCCTGGTGCAGGACTAACGCAGACCTTTTTTCCCAATCATAGAATCATAGAATCATAGAATAATTATGGTTGGAAGGGACCTCCAGGGTCATCAACTCCAACCTTTATCCCATCATCTTCCTAACCACTAGATCATTGGACCATGACCTCAAGTGCTTCATCCACTCATTTTTTGAGCACCTCCAGGGACGGCAACTCCACCACCTTCCTGGGCGGCCTGTTCCAGTGCCTAACCACCCACTCAGTAAAGAACTTCTTCCTAATATCCAACCTAAACTTCCCCGGAAGCAACTTGAGGCCATTTCCTCTCGTCCTATCATTAGTAATATGGGAGAAGAGACCAACACCAGCCTCACTATAACCTCCTTTTAGGTAGTTGTAGAAGGTAATGAGGTCTCCTCTCAGTCTCCTCTTCTCCAAACTAAACACCCCCAGTTCCTTCAGCCGGTCTTCATAAGGCCTGTTTTCCAGACCTCTCACCAGCCTCGTTGCCCTTCTCTGGACTCGCTCCAGCACCTCAATGTCCTTCTTATACTGTGGTGCCCAGAACAGGACACAGTACTCAAGGTGTGGTCTCACGAGTGCCGAGTAGAGGAGCACGATCACCTCCCTACTCCTGCTGGTCGCACCATTTCTGATACAGGCCAGAATGCCATGGGCCTTCTCGGCCACCTGGGCACACTGCTGGCTTGTGTTCAGTCGGCTGTCAACCAACACCCCCAGGTCCACCGAGGTCAAGCTGACAGGCCTGTAATACCCCGGATCCTCCTTCCTGCCCTTATTGTAGATGGGCGTCACATTGGCAAGTTTCCAGTCATCTGGGACCTCACCCAATAACCAAGATTGCTTATGATGGAAAGCGGCTCGGCAAGTTCCTCTGCCAGCTCCCTCAGCACTCTCGGTTGAACCTCATCGGGTCCTATAGACTTATGGGTGTCTAATTGACTTAGTAGGTCCTTCACTACTATTTCCTGGATTATGAGGGGTTTGTTCTGATCTCCATCCCAATCTTCCAGCTCAGGGAACTGAATACCATGAGGACAAGTGGTCTGGCCGTTAAAGACCGAAGCAAAGAAGGCATTAAGTACCTCAGCCTTTTCCTCATCCTTGATAAAAATGTTCCCCCTTGCATCCAATAAGGGATGGAGATTCTCCCTGCCTCTTCTTTTATTGTTAATATATTTGTAAAAACTCTTCTTATTATCTTTTGTGGCACTGACCAGGCTGAGTTCAAGCTGGGCTTTTGCCTCCCTAATGTTCTTCCTACATGACCTAACTAAATCCCTATACTCTTCCCGAGTAGCCTGCCCCTTCTTCCAAAGGTGGTAGGCTCTCTTCTTTCTCCTAAGTCCCAGCAGAAGCTCCCTGTTCAGCCAGGCCAGTCGCTTTCCCTGCCAGTTTGTCTTACGACACCTGGGGACAGCCTGCTCCTGCATCTCTAACAGTTTCTCCTTGAAAAGAGTCCATCCTTCCTGAACCCCTTTGCCCTGTAGGACTGTTCCTCAAGGGACTCAACCAGTGTTCTAAACAGGTTGAAGTCTGCCCTTTAGAAGTCCATGGTGATAGTTTTGCTGCCCCCTCTCCTAACTTGGCTAAGGATCGAGAACTGTATCATTTCCTGATCGCTTAGCCCAAGACGGCCTCCGACCAACACATCCCCTACCAGTCCTTCCCTGTTCGTGAACAACAGGTCTAACAAGGCACCTTCCCTGGTGGGCTCACTTATCAGCTGAGTCAGGAAGTTATCTTCCATGCACTGCAGGAACTTCTTGGATTGTTTTGTCTCTGCTGTGTTATATTTCCAGCAGATGTCTGGTAAGTTGAAGTCCCCCACAAGAAGAAGGGCTTGCGACTTTGCAGCTTCTGCCAGTTGTTTACAGAACAGTTCATCATCCTCTTCATCCTGGTCAGGTGGCCTGTAGTAGACTCCCAGCAGGATATCTGCTTCGTTCGCCTTCCTCAACTTTACCCATAAACATTCAGCTGGCTCATCACGCTTATCGATCTCCATACAAAAACACTCCGTAATACAGACCACCCCCCCATTGCCCTTTCTACCTTGCCTATTCCTCCTGTAGAGCTTATAGCCATCCATTGCAACACTCCACTCATGAGAATCATCCCACCACGTTTCCATGATGGCAACTACATCATAGCTGTCATGCTGCACAATGGCTTCCCACTCCTCCTGTTTGTTGCCCATGCTGCGTGCATTAGTGTAGAAGCACTTGAGCTGGGCTGATGACTTCTTTACCATCTGTGGTCTGCCACCTTTGGGTTCAACTCTACCCGGCCCAGTTTTATCCCCTCACCCCTTCAAACCTAGTTTAAAGCCCTTTCAATGAGGCCAGCCAGCTCATTTGCTAGGATTCTTTTTCCCCTCTGAGACAGATTAGCACCATCTGTCGCCCGCAGACCCCGCGTAGCATAAAGCTCCCCATGTGCAAAAGAAACAAAATTTTGTTTGTGGCACCAGTCTCTCAGCCACACGTTTATCATGTGGGTCTTCCTTCCTTTAACAGTATTATTCTCTTCCACCAAGGGAATTGAGGAGAACACCACCTGGGCTCCCGATCCCTCAAGTGATCTCCCCATAGCCCTGAAGTCTTTTTTAATTGTCTTCAGGCTCCTCTCACAAGCATCATCCCTACCAGCCTGGATAACTAGTAGTGGATAGTAATCTGTTGGCTGTATCAATCTGGGAAGTTTCTTAGTGATATCCCTGACCCTGGCCCAGGTAGGAAGCAGACTTCTCAGTGGAGTGTATCTGGCCGGCATATGGGGGCCTCTGTTCATCTCAGAAGGGAGTCTCCAACTACAATTACCCTTTTCTTTTTCTTGTTAGAGCTGGTCCTAACTCGTGGGGGAGACCAAATTACCTTGGATGATCCCTCTGATGGACCCTCATCTCCATTTTTGTCTGTTTGCCCCTCCAGATGTCCCTCCATTTTGAGAGCCCCATACCTGTTCTTCAAGGGTAGCCAGGAAGGGGATGGAGGCCAGGAGGGGATTCGCCTGCCTCACTGAGCAGGGACCTGTTTCCATTCCCCCTCACCTCTTAGATCCTCTTCCTGTACCCGCTGACAAGGGAGGAGGGCATCCTCTCTTTCTAGGGGAGCCTCCACCCACTGCCCTGTCCTCAAGGATGGTAGGGCCTGACTCCGCCAGTCTACCTCCCTCGCACACTCCCTTGTTGCCCTCAGCCTCTCCACCTCCTCCTTTAGCTCTATCACCAGGCTGAGCAGATCATTCACCTGCTCACAGCCCCCCGTTACCAAGGAGATGCTGTGGCATTCCCTGCAGCCTGTTGCCTGCACAACTGGATCCTTCTGTGGGAGCTCTGTCTGGGTTCCCACATCCAGTTTTGTCTTCCTCCACCTAGTGGAGACGATTGTTCTTTCAGTGATAATTTTCCCCAGGAGCTGATCTCTGCAGCAATACATCCCTTATGCACACTACAGGGACTCTATCCACGTCTACCGTACATGGAAGTTTTGACTGAGCTGGGCCAGCTCAACTGGCAGATCCTCTTGTGTTGACTAACCAGGTGGCCTTTGCCAGATGTGTGTCCCAGTGTTTGAAGGTTCCACCTCCCATTGTTTTCAATGTAGTTTTTAGCAGTTCATTATAGCATTCAATTTTTCCAGAGGCTGGTGCGTGGCAGGAGATGTGATAGACCCACTCAGTGCCGTGTTCTTCTGCCCAGGTGTCTATGAAGTTGTTTCGGAAGTGAGTCCCGTTGTCCGACTCAGTTCTCTCTGGGGGGCCATGTTGCCACAGGACTTGCTTTGCAAGGCCCAGGATGGTGTTCTGGGCAGTGGCATGGGGCACTGGATGTGTTTCCAGCCATCCAGTGGTTGCTTCCACCATTGTGAGCATGTGGCGCTTGCCTTGGCGGGTCTGTGGCAGTGTGATGTAGTCGATCTGCCAGGCCTCTCAGTACTCAAATTTCAGCCATTGTTCTCCATTCCGCTGGGGCTTTACCCGCTTGGCTTGTTTGATTGCAGCACGTTTCACATTCGTGGATGACCTCTGCGATGGTGTCAGTGGTTAGGTCCTTCCCTCGATCTCAAGCCCACCTGTATGTTGCATCTCTACCTTGGTGGCCCGAGGTCTCATGGGCCCATTGGACTATGAACAATTCACCTTTATGCTGCCAGTCCAAATCCACCTGATCCACTCTGATCTTAGCATCCTGGTCCACCTGCTGGTTGTGTTGATGTTCTTCAGTGGCCCGACTTTTGGGCACGTGGGCATCCACATGGCGCACTTTCACAACGAGGTTCTCCACCCGAGCTGCAATATCCTGCCATACTTCAGCGACCCAGATGGGTTTACCTCTGCGTTGCCAGTTGCTCTGTTTCCACTGCTGCAACGACCTCCACAGGGCATTTGCCACCACCCATGAGTCAGTGTAGCGACAGAGCATTGGCCACTTTTCTCGCTCAGCAATATCCAAAGCCAGCTGGGTGGCTTTCACCTCTGCGAACTGGCTCAGTTCGCCTTGCCCCTCAGCAGCTTCAGTGACTTGTCGTGTGGGACTCCACACAGCAGCCTTCCATCACCGATGCTTTCCCACAATGCAACAAGACCCATCACTGAACAGGGCATATCGCTTCTTCTCTTTTGGCAGCTCGTTATATGGTGGGGCCTCCTCAGCATGTGTCACCTTCTGCTCTGGTAACATCTCAGAATATTTGCTCTCTGGCCAGTTTGTGATCACCTCCAATATTCCTGGGCAGCTGGGGTTCCCTATTCGAGCCCGTTGTGTTATCAACGCAACCCATTTACTCCACGTGGCATCTGTTGCATCATGTGTAGAGGAAGCCCTTCCTTTGAACATCCAGCCCAGCACCGGCAGTCGGGGTGCCAGAAGGAGCTATGTTTCAGTGCTGACCACTTCTGAGGCAGCTCAAACTCCTTCCTATGTTGCCAGTGTCTCCTTTTCAGCTGGTGTATAGTTAGATTAGAAGCCTTTGTACCCCTGGCTCCAAAAGCCTAGAGGTCGGCCTCGGGTTTCCCCGGGTGCTCTCTGCCAGAGGCTCCAGGTAGGACCATTCTTCCCGGCTGTGGTGTAGAGCATGTTTTTAACCTCTTGTCCTGCCCAGACTGGCCCGAGGGCTACTGCCTGAGCAATGTCCCACTTAATTTACTCAAAAGCTTGTTGTTGCTCAGGGCCCCATTCAAAATCGTTCTTCTTATGGGTCACGTGGTAGAGAGGGCTCACAATCAGGCTGTAGTTTGGGCTGTGCATCCTCCAGAACCCCACAGCACCCAGGAAAGACTGAGTCTCCTTTTTACTAGTTGGTGGGGCCATGGCTGCTATCTTGTTTATCACCTCCATTGGGATGTGACGACGCCCATCTTCCCGTTTTATTCCTAGGAATTGAATCTCCGTTGCAGGCCCCTTAATTTTCCTTCACTTTATGGCGAAACCAGCCTTCAGGCGGATTTCAGTTATCTTCTTTCCTTTTTCAAAGACTTCTTCAGCTGTGTCCCCCCATACAGTGATGTCGTCAATGTACTGCAGGTGTTCTGGAGCCCCACCTTTCTCCAGTGCAGTATGGACCAGTCCATGGCAAATGGTGGAGCTGTGGTTCCACTCGTGGGGCAATCGATTCCAGGTATACTGGATGCCCCTCCAAGTGAAAGCAAACTGTGGCCTGCACTCCGGTGCTATTGGAATGGAGAAAAACGCTTTAGCAATGTCGTTTGTGGCGTACCACTTGGCTGCCTTCAACTCCAGTTCATATTGGAGCTCTAGCATGTCCGGCATTGTAGCACTCATCGCTGGCGTAACTTCATTCAGGCCACGGTAGTCCACGGTTAGTCTCCATTCGCCATTAGACTTTCTCACTGGCCATATAGGGCTGTTGAAGGGTGAATGAGTTTTGCTAATGACCTTCTGGCTTTCTAGTCGACGGATCAGCTGATGGATGGGCACCAGGGAATCTCGGTTGGTGCGGTACTGCCGCCGGTGCACCGTCTTGGTAGCAGTTGGCATTTGCTGCTCTTCAACCTTCAGCAACCCCACCACTGAAGGGTCCTCTGAGAGGCCAAGGTAAGGTACTTTAAAGCCTTTTGGGGCTTTAAAGTACCCTCGCCTGAGATAGTCTATGCCCAGGATGCACGGGGCATCTGGACCAGTCACAACGGGGTGTTTATGCCAGTTCTTCTTAGTTAGGCTCACTTCAGCTTCCTATAGGTTCAGCTGTTGGGATCCCCCTGTCACTCCGGAGATACAGATGGGTTCAACCCCACTATATCTTGATGGCATCAGGGTGCACTGTGCGCCAGTATCTACCAAGGCCTTATATTCTTGTGGATCTGGTGTGCCAGGCCATCAGATCCACACCATCCAGTAAATCCGATTATCCCTTTCCTCCACCTGGCTGGAGGCAGGGCCCCTCTAATCCTGTGCAGCATCACTCACTTGTTCTAACAATGACGCTTCTTTTAAGAATGACTCTTGTTATAGGAATGGCTCGGTGTCCCGGTTTGAAAGACAGGTGTCTGCTAAGGAAGGCAGGAGCCCCCCTTGGAATGGAAAATACAACCCCCTTCCCCCCAAATTGTTATAGAATTGAAATTAAGGGGCTTTCAGGCAAAGATATGAGGAAAATGGGAATAACAGTTTTTACTAATATATACAACAAAACTATAATACAGAGAAACTGGTTACAGGCCTGACAGAGTCAGGGATACAACCTGGCCCCCTGCCGGGCAGGGTGCTGGTACCAGTCCGATCCAGTGGCAGCTGCAGTTCTCTCCGAAATGGTCCGGTTAAAGCGGTGGTCCGTAGGAAAAGAAAACAAAGTCTGAGCAATCCGATTTCGGTGGCAGCTGCAGTTCTCTTTTAAATGATCCCGTTGAAGCGGTGATCTTGTAGAAAAGAAAACTGGTCCTCCTCCGAAAATCCGGCCGCGGTGCAGTCCCTGTCCTCTGGGATCCCAGCGGGTAAGGCCCCGAGCGCTGCTCCAAACCGCCAAATATCTCCGGCGGGAATGCTTGGCTCCACCCCTCCCCCCCTGGCCGGGGCATCTCACAAAGGGATGGTGGGTCCTGGGGCAAGGCCCTGATGGGCGCATTAACAGAAGAATAGTCCCGAGGGGCGAGGCAAGGAACACCAGCGCCAGGCCTCAACGGCTCATGGTAATAGAATACATTGCAACCCAGGACATTATCCACCCCTTATTCTATTACCATTTGCATCATCCCAAATCAATACCTTTCTTAAACTCTGCACACACACACACATATATATATATACATACATATACAATGAAACTCTGCACTCAGTTCTCACTTAAAATAAGGTCCCCTTGTGGTACACACCGGGTTTCCCCATCTTTCTGCATTACCCACCAAGTACAACCTGGTCCCTGAGCAAAGACAACCCCACGGATGGGTTTGTCTTTGCCCGAGGCAGAATTAACCCAAACAGTTTTCCCAAGCATACCTCTCATGTGCACTACTGGAACCTTATCCCCATCTGTTGTTTGTAAGGATTCAGACTGAGCGGGGCCTGCTCGGTTCGTGGAGCCTCGGGTGTTAACTAACCAGGTGGCTTTTGCTAAATGCATCTCCCAGTTTTTGAAAGTTCCTCCACCCAGTGCCTTCAAGGTGGTTTTAAGCAGTCCGTTGCACCGTTCAACTTTCCCAGCTGCTGGTGCATGGTAAGGGATGTGGTACACCCACTCAATGCCATGCTCCCTAGCCCAGGTGTTGACAAGGCTGTTCTTGAAATGAGTCCCGTTGTCGGACTCAATTCTCTCAGGGGTGCCATGCCTCCAAAGGACTTGCTTTTCAAGGCCCAGGATGGTGTTCCGGGCAGTAGCGTGAGGTACAGGGTAGGTCTCCAGCCATCCAGTGGTGGCTTCCACCATTGTGAGCACGTAGCGCTTGCCTTGGCGGGTTTGAGGCAGTGTGATGCAGTCGATCTGCCAGGCCTCCCCATACTTGTATTTGGACCACCGCCCACCATACCACAGGGGCTTCACCCGCTTGGCCTGTTTGATCGCAGCGCACGTCTCACAGTCATGGATAGCCTGGGAGATACTGTCCATGGTTAGATCCACCCCTCGGTCTCGTGCCCACTTATAGGTGGCATCTCTGCCTTGATGGCCTGAGGCATCATGGGCCCACCGAGCCAAGAACAACTCTCCTTTATGCTGCCAATCCAAATCTATCTGGAACACCTCTATTTTTGCAGCCTGATCTGCCTTCTCGTTGTTGCGATGTTCTTCATTAGCCCGACTCTTGGGGACATGAGCGTCTACATGACGGACTTTCACAGGTAGCTCCTTTACCCGAGTGGCAATGTCCTTCCACTCATCAGCAGCCCAGATTGGTTTTCCCCTACGCTGCCAGTTGGCCTTTTTCCACCTCTCCAGCCAACCCCACAGGGCATTGACTACCATCCATGAGTCAATGTAGAGGTAGAGTTTTTGCCACTTCTCTCTCCCAGCAATGTCCAGGGCTAATTGGACGGCTTTGAGTTCAGCAAATTGGCTTGATCCACCCTCTCCCTCGATAGCTTGTACAACTTGTCGTGTGGGGCTCCATACAACAGCTTTCCATTTCCGGCTAGCACCTACAATTCGGCAGGAACCATCGGTGAAGAGGGCATATCGTCTTTCACTCTCTGGTAGCTCATTATATGGAGGGGCTTCCTCAGCACGTGTCACTTCCTCTTCCTCTTCTTCAGAAGACAATCCAAAAGCCTCACCTTCTGGCCAGTTGGTAATTATCTCCAAGATCCCAGGGCGATTTTGGTTTCCAATACGGGCGCGCTGTGTGATGAGGGCAATCCATTTGCTCCAGGTAGCGTCGGTGGCATGATGCGTGGAGGGAGCCTTTCCCTTGAACATCCACCCCAGCACCGGTAGTCGGGGTGCCAGGAGGAGTTGTGCCTCTGTGCCGATTACTTCTGAGGCAGCTCGAACTCCTTCATAGGCGGCCAAGATTTCTTTCTCTGTCGCAGTGTAGTTGGCTTCGGACCCTTTGTAGCTTCGGCTCCAGAATCCCAGTGGTCGGCCCCGAGTCTCATCAGGCACCTTCTGCCAAAGGCTCCAGGACAGACCCTTGTTCCCGGCTGCAGAGTAGAGCACGTTTTTCACCTCTGGTCCTGTCCTGACTGGGCCGAGGGCTACCGCATGAGCGATTTCCTGCTTGATCTGAGTGAAGGCCTGTTGTTGTTCAGGGCCCCAGTGGAAATCGTTCTTCTTGCGGGTAACCAGGTAGAGAGGGCTCACGATCTGGCTGTACTCGGGAATGTGCATTCTCCAAAAGCCTATGACACCTAGGAATTCTTGTGTTTCCTTCTTGGTGGTCGGTGGAGACATCGCAGTGATCTTATTGATGACCTCGGTGGGAATCTGGCGCCATCCGTCTTGCCACTTTACCCCCAGGAACTGGATCTCTCGGGCAGGTCCCTTGACTTTGCGTTTCTTGATGGCGAAGCCGGCCTCCAGGAGAATCTGGATGATTTTCTCTCCTTTCTCAAATACCTCCACTGCCGTGTTCCCCCATACAATGATATCATCGATGAACTGCAAATGTTCTGGAGCCTCACCCTTTTCCAGTGCAGTCTGGATCAGCCCATGGCAGATGGTGGAACTGTGCTTCCACCCCTGGGGCAGTCGGTTCCAGGTGTACTGCACGCCCCTCCAGGTGAAGGCAAACTGAGGCCTGCACTCTGGTGACAGAGGAATGGAGAAGAATGCATTAGCAATGTCAATAATGGCATACCACTTTGCTGCTTTGGACTCCAGCTCGTACTGGAGCTCCAGCATGTCCGGCACAGCAGCACTCAATGGTGGAGTCACTTCATTCAAAGCACGATAGTCCACAGTCAATCTCCATTCTCCGTCAGGCTTGCGCACAGGCCAGATGGGGCTGTTGAAGGGTGAGTGGGTCTTGCTGATCACCCCTTGGCCCTCCAGCTCACGGATCATCTTGTGGATGGGGATCACGGCATCTCGATTCGTCCGATACTGCCGGCGGTGCACCGTCGAAGTGGCAATTGGCACCCGTTGCTCTTCCACCTTCAGGAGCCCAACTGCAAAAGGATTTTCTGATAGTCCAGGCAAGGTGTTCAACTGCCTAATGCCTTCTGCTTCCACAGCAGCTATCCCAAAAGCCCACTTAAACCCTTTTGGGTCTTTGTAATAGCCATTCCGGAGAAAGTCTATTCCCAGGATACATGGGGCCTCCGGGCCAGTCACAATAGGATGCTTCTGCCACTCCTTCCCAGTCAGGCTCACCTCAGCTTCCAGCAGGGTCAACTGCTGCGACCCCCCTGTCACCCCAGCAATAGACACAGATTCTGCCCCCACATGTCCCGATGGCATTAGGGTACATTGTGCTCCAGTGTCAACCAATGCTTCATATCTCTGTGGCTCTGATGTGCCAGGCCATCGGATCCACACTGTCCAAAAGACCCGATTCTCCCGTGCCTCTTCCTGGCTAGAGGCAGGGCCCCTCTAGGCCTGGTTATCATCCATTCCCTGGGCATACCTGCTAGATGTTTCCTCAAGGGGATCTGACATATCATCCTCCCTTCTGTAATACCTGGCAGCTCGGTCACGGGAGGCTGAGGCTACCTTCGCTTTAGTGGAACCCCCTCGGCTAGTGTTTTCCCTTTTGAGCTCACGAACCCTTGCTGCCAGGACAGAAGTGGGTTTCCCATCCCACCTTCTCATGTCTTCCCCGCAGTCACACAGGAAGAACCACAGCTCAGATCGTGGGGTGTACCCTCTCTCTCTAGCTGGGGGACGTCGGGCTCTGGCTCTGGGGTTTATGACCTGCACTGGTGCCACATGAGAGCTGCTCCTCCTCACCTCCTTCATCACCTCCTCCCTAATCTCTTCCTTGAGGTCCCTAGCCACAGCAGCGACATGAGCTTTCATTGGGCCATTGACTAAACTCTCATAATATCTGAACCTGTTGGCAACAGAACCCACTGTCTCTTGGTTGTCATCAGCATTAATTGTTGCAATGAACGTGGCATACTGCTGTGGCCCCAGCTTTGCCAGGTTCCACAGCATCTGCCCTGTACACTTGACCTTGTCGGGGTCATTATCATGCTGTCCGTCCCTCCCAAAGAGTACCTCTAACACTGCCACTTCCCTCAGCTGTTGGATCGCTTCCTCAAGGGTCTTCCATTGCATTCTATGATGGTACTCCTGCATTCTCTCTCTGTGGACAAACCTTTCCCTCACACTCATTAAAAGCCGCTCCCAGAGAGAAAGGGGCCCCGGCTCCCTTACAAATACCTGGTCCACCCCTGAGTCTTGGGCCAAGGATCCCAAATACCTGGCTTCACCACTATCCAGTTGTACGCCTTTACCCATGAGGTCCCAAACCCGAAGTAACCAGGTCGTATAAGGCTCACGCCCCCGTCGCGCAATGTCTTTTCGCATATTACGGAGACTGTCGAACGACAGGGATTCGATGATAATTTCAGGCTCTGACTCCCCTGCGGGTTGTGAGGGCTCTGGCTCATCCCCATCATTAACTGGGCGTACTGATTTGGCCTTGCACTTCCTCCTCTGCACAGGGGCGACTGCTGCTGGCTGTGGCTGTCCTTGTGGTTCAGCTGGACCCTGCACAGTTGTAACATCTGTGGGTTCCACTGCTGCACTATCAGACTTTCCCTCTTTAGGACAAGGTTTCCCACTAGTTTGTGAGGTGTGTTCCCTCAGCATCTCACGTATTTCCTTCACCAGTACCCCTACCCAATTCGGCTGGTCCATTTGTGAGGTGGGCTGTTGGGCAATGCCAGGGCGTGGGACAGGGTCAGGCTGCAGGGCAGGATCTCTAGCCTCTGGGGCCGTGTCAGGTTCTGGGGCAGCATTCCTAGTCTCTGGGGTGGTTATCCAAGTAGTTATCCAAGTCAGTCCCACTTTATCTCTGAAGGCCAAGCAGAGTAGGCCTATTAGCAGCAACACATGGATAATATCTAGGGGAAAACTAAACCCTTCGAAAGCTGATGGAGCAGACCCAAAGAACTGGTTGAATGGTTGGGAGAAAACTTCCCCTGGTGTTATTTCCTCACAGAAGGTACCATTTTTAATGTAATCCCAGAAACATACGCTGAGCGTGTGATAGCCCTTTATCCATGTGCCCACATTCCACAGGAAATCGAAAAACCATGAACTCCTCACCTTACCAACCCACAGTGCAAGCTGGATAACAGCCACAGTAGCTTTAGTCAGAGGACCCATGTTTAGATAAGGGGCTGCAAAGGGGAAAAGCATAGCCACGACCACGTGCCACCCGAAGCAAGGTAAACTAGACCACATGGTGCTGCCTAACAAAGATCCCACGTTCAGTGCACAAAAAATCAGGTTAGCCAGGAACTGTTATTCCCTTTTCACCCTTTTTCCTCAATGCCCTCAGGCCCCACGTTGGGCGCCAAAATCTGTCCCGGTTTGAAAGACAGGTGTCTGCTAAGGAAGGCAGGAGCCCCCCTTGGAATGGAAAATACAACCCCCTTCCCCCCAAATTGTTATAGAATTGAAATTAAGGGGCTTTCAGGCAAAGATATGAGGAAAATGGGAATAACAGTTTTTACTAATGTATACAACAAAACTATAATACAGAGAAACTGGTTACAGGCCTGACAGAGTCAGGGATACAACCTGGCCCCCTGCCGGGCAGGGTGCTGGTACCAGTCCGACCCAGTGGCAGCTGCAGCTCTCTCCGAAATGGTCCGGTTAAAGCGGTGGTCCGTAGGAAAAGAAAACAAAGTCTGAGCAATCCGATTTCGGTGGCAGCTGCAGTTCTCTTTTAAATGATCCCGTTGAAGCGGTGATCTTGTAGAAAAGAAAACTGGTCCTCCTCCGACAATCCGGCCGCGGTGCAGTCCCTGTCCTCTGGGATCCCAGCGGGTAAGGCCCCGAGCGCTGCTCCAAACCGCCAAATATCTCCGGCGGGAATGCTTGGCTCCACCCCTCCCCCCCTGGCCGGGGCATCTCACAAAGGGATGGTGGGTCCTGGGGCAAGGCCCTGATGGGCGCATTAACAGAAGAATAGTCCCGAGGGGCGAGGCAAGGAACACCAGCGCCAGGCCTCAACGGCTCATGGTAATAGAATACATTGCAACCCAGGACACTCGGAGGTCCCCTCAAGAGGGTCAAGCATAACATCAGCCATTCTGTTCTGTCTGGGGGATTTCTGACAGGAAACAGGTGCGACGTTTTTCTTGGACGACTCCCCTTTCAGCTGCTTTACTTGTGCAGCTAGGGTGGAAGTGGGTTTTCCATCCCACCTCCTCATGTCTTCTCCGTGGTCACAGAGGTAGAACCACAGGGTACCCCGTGGTGTGTCCCTTCCACTGTCTTTCTCTTGGGTGGGGAAACGTCTGCTTCTAATGGCTGAGACATTGGAGTGTAGGACATCTTCTCTTCCATTCTCTGGACCTTCTGAGACATTTTCCTCACAGCTGAAACACAGGAATGTGGAGAGGAAGGGAGACTTCCTCCATATTGCCGGAGCTTGCCAGCCACTTCATTCACTGTTTGAACCTGGCCGTGTCTCCAAGACACCACTGCCATTGGCATGTGATTGTGGTGCGCTTCGCAAGAACTTCTGCCACATAGAGGGTGTGCAGTGGGCCTGATCTGGATCCATGGGTGATCGCTCATCATTCAGATCTCCATAAATCATATCAAACACAGCTAATTCCCTGAGATAATGAATACCTCTCTCCATGTTGGTCCACTTGCTTAAATGACATAGGATAACATCCTCGAAGGGGCAACTTTCCCTTACACTGAACAGGAGTCGCCTCCAAAGGCTGAGGGGTTGGACCTGTCTCCCTATTACCTTGTCAATGCCAGCTTCCCTGGACAAGGATCCCAGCTGCCTGGCCTCTTTCCCCTCTAATTCCAAAATACCAGCTCCACTATCCCAGCAACGCAGCAGCCAGGTGATAATCTGCTCACCTGGAAGGCAGCTGAAATCCTTCCGCATATCTCGCAGCTCACTCAGGGATAGAGATCGGGTGATCACCTCTGGCTCTTCCTCCTGTTCTTGTGGTGGGCCTGGTTCGTCTCCGTCCCTCACTATGCGAGCTGAGTTTTTGGTATATTTCATTTTCTGTATAGGGGTGACTGATACTGGCACTGGCTGTCTCTCTGGCTCAGCTGCCATACTAGTTGGTTCGTTTTCAGGTCCTGAGAACCTTTCTTCCCCTTGAGGGCACTGTGTAGTGTTAAGGAGGACACGGTAGGCATGGGCAAGCCCCCAGCACACTGCAGTGAGTTGTGTCTTCCCGGGTTTGTTGGATTTACAACATACCTTTTCTAAATGCTCATCTAGTTTATCAGGACTCTGCACTTGTTTGGGGGTGAAATTCCAAAGCTCTGGGGATGACCACTGACCTAGGTACTTGCCCATTTTTTCCCACACACCTTGCCACTCATAACTGTCTGTCCTCGGGGCAGTTCTCCCGGTGATACTATTATTGGAGAAGTACCATATAACCCAAAACAGGATTTGGCCGATATTCAGAAAACACAGCACCGTGAACACGCTGGCCTGGGCACTCCAAGGATAGTTAAAACTGTCAAAAACTGAGAAGATCTCTTCCCCTGGCTCACCCATAGGTGGGGTGAGACCACTAACAAATGCCCAGGCCTCATACAGGTACCGGTTCACCCCCACAAGCAGTGATGCAACCATATCATAAGTAGTCAGTATCCAGTACAGCAAAACAAGACACTTGACACATTTTCCACAGAGAATGAACACCACCACTGGAAACACACAGTGGATATAAGGATTAATACAGCCCCACCACGCAAGCAATTTGGCCAGCATTGTAAATATACCTTATTCAAACAATGCAAATATATAAACAGAAAATTGCACCTAACAGGTTGGTCAGGTTTTTGTCCTTATCTCAACCCTCTCATGCCCCACATTGGGCGCCAAAAAGGCTGTGGTGGTTTAGACCCTGCCGGGACCCATGCACATTGCCGCTGCCCCTCCCGCTCCCTTGGACGGGGATGGGACAGGGATTAAAATGCAAACCCCGGGGTTGAGAAAAGGAAGAGTTAATACAACAGTGTAACAACAACAAACAAAACAACAACAATAACAATAACAGTGATAATAATGTACAAAACAAGAGATATACCGCCAGGATACAGCACGAGGTACAGATCAGAACAAAAGCTGCTCTTGCACTCCCCGCGCCTGGGCACCCGGACATGATGTCAGCATGGTATGGAATAGCCTGGCTGTAGCTCCCTCCCAACTGCTGGGGAAAATTAACCTCATCCTAGCCGAACCAGGACATGGAGTCACACTATAGCATCCCTGAGGCAAAAGGTACAGGTACAGATGGAGGCCCCACAGGAAGCAATGGATCCCCTGCTCTCTTGCTACCAGGCAGAAGGAGGGGACCTAAGAGATTAGGGAGAGTGGAAACAGGTCCCTTCTCAGGGCGGCAGAAAATTCCCCTCCCAGACTACCTCACCCTCCCTGCTGCCCCTACACAATAGATATGGGACTTAAGAACTCGAAAATGAGGCAAAAAAAAAGGATGAAGATGAAGGTCCACAAAGGCCGGGTCACCCTAGACCTTATATTAAAAGAAATTCCCTAAAAAAACCCAGACAGGTCATTGTTGTGGGTGACTCCCTCATGAGGGGTGTCAAAGGCCCAATATGCAGACCGTACCTGCTTCATAGGTAAGTCTGCTGTCTTCCTGGAGCCCAGGTAAAGGATCTCATAGGAAGACTCTCCACTCTGGTGAGACCTTGAGATTTCTACCCATTCTTGGTTTTTCAGGTGGGTAGTGATGATATGATCAGGAGAAGTCCGAAATTAATGAAAACAGATTTCAGAACCTTGGGGAAACTGGTTAAGGGATCAGGGGTACAAGTTGTTTTTTCCTTCATCCCTTCGGTTGCAGGGATGTATGAGGGAGTTAACAGGAATAAGCAGATGAACTCGTGACTCCGAGACTGGTGTTACCAACAGGGCTTTGGGTTTTTCAGTCACGGATTAGTAAACAGGATGCCAGACCTGTTGGCAACAGATGGGATGCACCTGTCCCAGAGAGGGAAATGGATCTTGGGGCAGGAGTTAGCAGGGCTCATTGAAAGAGCTTTAAACTAGATTTGAAGGGGGAAGGGGACAAAACTGGACCTCCAAGATATAAGCCCCAGGGAAGAGTGCCAGGGTTTGTGGGATGGTGTGCTAGCAAGGACCCTCACTCTGCCATCTCAGTGGAGGCAGGGGATGGAGACATGCAGGGCAGCAAAGATGCAAGGGATATTGATGGATTAGTAACCATGGTAACACCTGTGAATGGTTAGGCAGGAATTAGGACCTCTAACCACAAGAAGGTGCTGGGAACATCAGCCCATCTGAAGTGCATCTATACCAATGTACACAGCATGCGTAACAAACAGGAGGAGCTAGAAGCCATGATGCAACAGGAAAACTATGATGTAGTGGGTCTCACGGAAACATAGTGGCATGTCTCGCGTGACTGGAGTGCTGCAATTGAGGGCTACGAGCTCTTCAGAAGGGATAGACAAGGAAGGAGAGGTGGTGGGGTGTCCCCATATGTTAGGGACTGTTATGAATGCTCAGAACACAAGTATAGTGAAGACAGGGTTGAGTGTCTTTGCGTTAGAATCAGGGGGAAGACCAACAAGGCTGATGTCATAGTGGGAGCCTGTTATAGACCACCCAACCAGGACAGAGAGGTGGATGAAATATTCTATAGGCACTTGGGAGAAATCTCACAATCGCTTGCCCTTGTTCTTGTGGGGGACTTCAACTTCCCAGACATCTGCTGGAAATACAACACAGCAGAGCAGAACCAGTCCAGGAGGTTCCTGGAATGTGTGAAAGATAACTTCCTGATGCAGCTGGTGAGTGAACCAACCAGAGAAGGCGCTCCGCTGGTCCTGCTCTTTGTGAACAGAGAAGGACTGGTGAGTGATGTGGCGGCTGGAGGCCATCTAGGGCACAGCAATCAAAAAATGATAGAATTCTCTATTCTTAGGAAGGCTAGGAGAGGGGGCAGCAGAACTACCACTCTGGACTCCCAAAGGGCTGACTTTGACAGAATCCCTTGGGAGATGGTCCTGAAGAGTATAGGGGTACAGGAAGGCTGGACACTCTTCAAGAAGAAAGTCTTAAAGGCACAAGAGCAGGCTGTCCCCATGTGCTGTAAGAGAAGCCAGTGGCAAAAAAGGCCACCCTGGTTGAACAGGGAACTTTGGCTGAAACTCAGGGAGAAAAGGAGAGTTTATGGCCTATGGAAGAAGAGGCAAGCCACTCACAATGACTACAAAGATGCTGTGAGGCTATGCAGGGAGAAAATTAGAAGGTCTAAACCCCAACTAGATATGAATCTGGCTTCAGCTGTGAAAGATAACAAGAAATGTTTCTATAAATACATTAACAGTAAAAGAAAGACCAGGGAGAGCCTCCATCCCCTGCTAGACGCAGGAGGAAACATGGTAACGAACGATGAGGAAAAGGCTGAGGTGCTTAATGCCTTCTTTGCCTCAGTCTTTAGTAATAGGACCAGTTATACTGAGGGAATCCAGCACCCCAAGCTAGAACACAGAGATCGGGAGCAGAATCACCCTGCAAAATCCAGGAGGAGATGGTCTGTGACCTGCTGCACCACATAGACATACACAAGTCTATGGGACCAGATGAGATACACACAAGGGTGCTGAAGGAGCTGTCGGGGGTGCTCATCAGGCTGCTTTCCATCATTTACAAGCAGTCCTGGCTGACTCAGGAGGTCTCAACAGACCAGAAGTCACCCAATGTGACGCCCATATATAAGAAGGGTCGGAACGATGATCTGGGAAATTACAGGCCTATCAGTTTGACTTTGGTGCCAGGGAAGCTGATGGAGCAGATCATCCTGAGTACTATCACATGGTACATGCAGGACAACCAGATGATCAGATCCAAATAGGATGGGTTTATGAAAGACATGCCCTGCTTGACAAACCAGGCTTTGCTGGGTAAAAAACTGCTTGGATGACCAGGCCCAAAGAGCTGTGGTGAATGGAGTTAAATCTAGTTGGTGGCCAGTCATGAGTAGTGTTCCCCAGGGCTCAGTATTGGGGCCACTCCTGTTTAACATTTTTATTAGTGATCTAGATGCAAGGATCGAGTGCACCCTCAGTAAGTTTGCAGGAGTGGCTGGAAAGCTTTCAGTCAGAGCAGGACCTGGGTGTGTTGATTGATAGCCGGCTGAACATGAGCCAGAAGTGTGCTCTAGAAGGCCAATGGAATCCTGGCTTGTATAAGAAATAGCATGGCCAGCAGGGGCAGGGCAGTGATCTTACCCTTGTACTCAGCACTGATGAGGCCGCACCTCGAGTACTGTGTTCTTTTTTGGGCCCCTCACTACAAAAAGGACATTGAAATACTTGAGCGTGTTCAAAGAAGGGCAACGAAGCTGGTGAAGGGTCTTGAGCACAAGTCTTATGAGGAGCAGCTGAGGGAACTGGGGTTGTTTAGTCTAGAGACAAGGAGGCTGAGGGGAGACCTCATTGCCCTCTACAACTACTTTAAAGGAGGTTGTAGAGAGGTGGGGATGAGTCAAAGTAAGAAGTGATAGGACAAGAGGTTATGGCCTCAAGTTGTGCCATGGGAGGTTTAGACTGGATATTAGGAAGAATTTCTTCACAGAACGGGTTGTTAGACATTGGAATGGGCTGCCCAGGGCAGTGGTGGAGTCCCCATCCCTGGAGGTGTTTAAGAGTTGTGTTGACATAGCGCTTAGGGACATGGTGTAGTCGAGGACTGTCAGTGTTAGGTTGATGGTTGAACTCGATGATCTTCATGGTCTTTTCCAACCTAAATGATTCTGTGATTCTGTGATAATTTTCTTTTTGTTTGTTATTTGCTGAAGCAGGGACCATGAGGTCCAATAGTCCATCAGGACCATTTTGATACTGGAAAATAATTTATATTAAGCATCTCTCATTTTGAAACAAACAAGGTGCTGCTTTAACTTATGTGCAGTGTTTGAATATTTCCAGTCCTGTAGGCTTTTTGTAACATGTTGGTACTTTCAGAAAGTGCAGTCTTAGAAGAGATTTAACTGAAAAGTAAAATCACTGAAAGAAAAAAGTGGTTCTGTTTTAGTCAAACGAGAACATTCCAGCCCTTATTCCATACCATTTACGTCATTCTCAGCTTGTCTTCAAATATCTACATATTTATACAGATCACTCATTTCAGATTTGTCTTTCTACATGAAAGTTCAAGTTCCTTTAGTTCAGGATACGAGTCTCTCAAGGCAGGAGAGGTGGTTTGAAGTTTGTCACAGTTCGTGCCCACAGGCTGTCAGCCTCAAAGAGGTTTCTGGATGCCACTCAGTGAAGCCAGTTCCAGTTCTATTAGACAATGTTATTCTGAAAGACACTTCTTGAACACTGCTAGCATTATGCAACAATTAACATCATACAGCTCAAAAGTAAGTATTCTCACCCAGAGTTAAATTTCCTTGATGTACACATTCAACTTAACCATCCTCCAGCATCACCACCAGGTCCTTGAGCAAAAGCAATCCCACAAATGGGTTTGCCTTTGCCTGAAGCAGGAAAAACCCAAACAGTTTTTCCCAACAGATTCCATTCATATACCACAGAGACTTGATCCCCTTCTACTGTATGTAGAAGGTCAGACTGAGCAGGACCAGCTCAACTGATGGAACTCCTGGTGTTAACAAACCAAGTGGCTTGTGCCAAATGTTTGTCCCAATTTTTAAAGGTTCCACCACCCATTGCTTTCAGGGTAGTTTTTAGCATTCCATTGCATTGTTCAGTATTCCCAGAGGCTCGTTCATGATATGGAATATCGATACCATGTTCTTTGGCCAAGTTACCTATAAGACTGTTCTTGAAATGAGTCCCGTTATCCAACTCAGTTCTTTCTGGAGTACCATGTCCCCACAAGAATTGCTTTTCAAGGTCCAGGATAGTGTTCCAGGCAGTGGCATGAGGCACAGGATACATTTACAGCCATCCGGTACTTGCTTCCACCATTGTAAGTAGATAGTGCTTACCTTGGCGGGTTTGAGATAGTGTGATATAGTCAACTTGCCAAGCATCCCCTTACTTATACTTCAACCATGGTCCCCCACACCGCAAAGGTTTTAACTCTTCAGCTTTGTGATTGTGGGGCATATTTTGCAGTCACGGAGAACCATGGATGCTATTGCACAGGTTAAGTCCATCCCCTGGTGTCCTGAATCATGCTCATTATAAAAGGAGGGAGCTCACAAAAAGTGGGGGGGTTCTTCCTGGTGCTCGTTCCTCTTGGCCTTCTGCTCCTGCTGTTGACTTGAAGGACCAGGCAGAGTAGAACCTTGTATACTTTATGTTGATTGTTGTATTAGTTCTGTTATTCCATTAAATCCATTTCTACTTCAACCCATGGGATTCCTCCCTTTTTTCCCCTGATTCCCCTTCTCAGCTGGGGAGGGGGCATTGGGTGGTAGAATAACTGCTATGGTTTAGCCCTGGGTACAGGCTAAATCTAGACAGTTTATTTGGAGCCCAATGTGTGTTTGAACCTTGAAATAAATAGCTCATCTGGGTGAATCCCAGGGTTGAAGTTTTAACGGATTTCATCGGGTAACGTATCCACTCACTAGGTTGGTGTGGGTGGGATGGTCTTTGGGTGGACTCCTTTGGTATTTGATATTGGAATTACTTTTTGAGAACTGGATGGCTTTACTACTGTTGCTATTTGGATTTGTATGGCTTATCACTTCTTGCTGTGGGCTTAGAGGTGTTGCCCTGATATGATTCTTGGCATTAGGCTATGTTGTAATAAGTTTATTTGTAGTTACACTAATTTCTGATCTCTATGATATGGTGGTGGGCAACATACCTCTGGAAAACTCTTGGGATGCTTTGACATTTGTGATTGTGTTATTGAGACTTTTGAATATTTTTTCAGTTTCTCCTCCTGCTCAAAATGAAACCATTGCATAGAGTTGGGTGCTCTGTGGCTGCTACAAACTTTTCCACGGGCCCTGCAGTCATCTTGGCCCCCACAGGAAGTAGTGTAGATAGTCAGACACTGGTAGCGGATGGTGCAGCTGCCCTGCGTACTCAGCCAGTGCCAACTGCTCCTGTATATAAGAGGCAATACACAAGAAGAGCAGGTCGGGAAGAAGCCACTACACGGTCTTTGTTGCTTAGTGAGTCGCAAGACATCCACAAAGCTTATAGTCATCATGAAGGCAAGCTCCTGTTTTCTTGGCTGCTCTGGTGCTGGGTTAACGGAGCTGATGGCTTGAAACAGGAAGGCAAGGAAGCCAAGCATTTGGGACAGATAGCAAGAGACGTGAGCATTGATAAAGGTGTCTCAAGAGAAGCATGGCCCCTCAGTCTCTGGACATGACTCTTACTGAGTGTGAAAAACGGGTATCCCTTTTGAGATGATGTGTACAGACCAAGCAGGTGGATAACTATTGAGAGAGGTGTGCAGTATCTGAGAGAAATAGCTGTGCGGGAACTGATTTTTGCTCCTGTGGATGACACTCTGATACCAGTGGATCCAGATGCACTTAGAGTTACTGGATCCATGTGGCACAAGTGGGTGCTGAGTGCACCACCAGCTTATGCCAGTACATTGGTGTTATTTAGCTGGAAAGATGATGATGCACCAACAGTAGGTGACCTGGACGTTCGACTAAGGCAGTATGCAGCTAATCTTTCTTCTTCCCTATGGGATATGGAAACACCATCAGATAAATTCACGGAACTGCTCACTAAAGTTCTTGAAAGGTTCTCCCAGGTGGAGGACAATTTACAGTTCCTGTCAGTGCCAAGAATTCTTTCTGCCATCCAGAGAATGTGCTCACCGGAAATGCCTATGCAAGACAGACAGCACACATAATGGGGTACCCTGTCGTTTTTCATATGAGATGATGGAGAGGACATGAGAAAATGGGATAGAAAGCCTATGTCAGTTTTACAGTCCATGAACTGCAAAACAAAGATAGCAAGAGGGGGCCCTTCCAGGAAAAGCACTGCTACAGTTTACAGAGGGCAGTCCCCCAGACAGCAAGGATGGGCCTCAGATCCTAATTCAGGGTACGTGACCAATGATAATGGAAGTGTAGCCCATGTGAGCATCTTGGACCCATATGACAATGACAGCTACTTTGCTCAGGATTAGAGGGGCCCTGCCTCCAGCCAGGTGGAGAAGAGGGATAAGAGTCTACTAGAGTGTGTGGATTTGATGGCCTGGCACACCGGTACCACAAAAATACAAGGCTCTAGTGGACACTGGTGCACAATGCACCATAAAGCCATCAAATTAGGTTGGGACAGAATCCATTTACATTGCTGGAGTGACAGGTGGAATCACAGGAATAGACTGTAGTTGAAGCTGAAGTCAGCCTGACTGGATATGAGTGGCAGAAGCACCATATTGTGACTGGCCCTGATGCCCCATGCATCCTTGGTGTGTTTTATCTCAGAAGGGGATACTTCAAAGACCCGAGGGGGTACCGCTGGGTGTTTGGTGTAGTGGTGGTGGAGACAGATAAAATTTAACCACTGTCTACCCTGTCTGACTTATCGGAGGACCCTTCTATTATGGGGCTGCCAGAAGGACCAGAAGGTGCCTACTGCTACTACAACAGTGCACTGGTGAGAGTATCATATGAACTGAGACTCCCTGAACCCTCTCCAGAAGGTAATTTGATGACTAGAAAGCCAATGGGTGATCAACAAGACACCTCTTAGTAGTCCTACTTGGCCAGTGTGGAAGCCCAATGGAGAGTGAAGACTGACTGTGGACTATCGTGGCCTGAATGAAGTCATGCCACCATTGAGTGCTGCTGTGCTGGACATGTTAGAACTCCAATATAAACTGGAGTCCAAGGCATCAAGTGGTACGCCACGAATGATATCACCAATGCATTCTTCTCAATTCCATTGGCGGTGGAGTGCAGGCCCCAGTTTGCTTTCACCTGGAGGGGTGTCCAGTACACCTGGAATCGACTGCCCCAGGGGTGGAAGCACAGCCCCACAATTTGCCATGGACTGATCCAGTCTGCACTGGAAAAGTGTGCAGTGCCTGAGCTTTTACAGTATATTGATGACATCATTGTATGGGGTAACACAGCGGAAGAAGTTTTCAAGAAAGGGAGGAGAATAATTCAAACTCCACTGAAATCAGGTTTTGTCATCAAAAGAGGCAAGGTCAAGGGACCTGCTCGAGAAATCCAGTTCCTAGGAATTAAATGGCAGGACGGGCATCACCTGATCCCATTAGATGTATTTAACAAAATAACAACCATGTCCCTGTTGCAGAATGGCGGAGAAGGCGAGGGAAGCAAGACACAACTCAGTATGAGTTATAAGCAAGCTTCTACTTTATTCGAGTTCTGCTATGCCTTTTATACACTGAAGGTTAATTATGCCTACTTATGTTAAATTATGCCTACATATCTATGTCTAATTGGCTAAGCACAAATTATGCCTACTCATCTATATTTGATTAGTTAAGCATAGAGCTACATTTGCATATTCCAGCCTCTTGCGGTTATCTACTTCCGGATTCTTCCCGCAGGTTCTACCTTGCAACTTTCCACTAGCTTCGGACTTGTCCGGACTTGCCTCGGGGCTTGTCCTGACTTGGAGCTTTCCGCAAGCTTCCAGGTCAGAGTGACCCTGGTAAGCTACAGCTATCAGCAGTACAGCTCCCGTTATCAGTACTGCTCGCTCACAGCTGCTACATTCAGCCCTGTGCTCACAGTTGTTACATTCGGCCCTGTTCAGCAAGCCATTCCTCCACATGTCCCCACTGACTAACAAAAAGGAGACAGAAGTTTTGGACTGGCAACACAAGGTGGTGTGGGTTTCTGGCAATGCACATCCCAGACTACAGACATATTGTGAGCCTTCTACATGAAGTGACATGGAAAAAAAATGACTTGAAATGGGGCCCTGAGCAACAACAGGCTTTTGAACAAATTTAGCAAGAAATTGTCCATACAGTAGCCCTTGGGTCAGTCCAGGTGGGTGTGGTGGTTTGACCTTGGCTAAACGCCAGGTACCCACCAAGCCACTCTATCACTTCCCCCCCCTTCTCTCAGCAGGGCAAAAAGGGGAAAAGAATGAAAGCCATCCCACAAAAAGAAAAAAGCAATCCCACAACAAAAGGATCTTCTGAGAGGCCAGGCAGATTAGACAGCTGTTTGACCTTCTCTGTGTTCATACTGGCCACACCAAAAGCCCATTGGTATCCCTTTGGGTCTTTGAAGTACCCCCTCTTGAGGTAGTCAATGCCCAAGATACAAGGGGCTTCTGGGCCAGTCACAATGGGATGTTTCTCCCACTTGTCCCCAGTCAAGCTAACCTCGGCCTCCAGTACTGACAGTTCTTGACATCCCCCTGTCACTCCTGATATCCAGATAGGTTCTGCCCCTCTATAACCTGATGGTATCAACGTACACTGTGCCCCAGTGTCAACTAAAGCCTGGTACTTCTGTGGATTTGATGTGCCAGGCCATCGAATCCACACTGTCCAATATACTCGATCATCCCTTTCCTCCTCCTGGCCGGAGGCAGGGGCCCTCTATTCCCATTCTTGGTCGGAGTATTCACTGTCTGACCCTTGCCGTGCCAGGCTGGAGATTCCTTCATCAGGGTCAAGGGAGGTGATCTCAGTCTTCCTATATCTGGGAGATCGCTGATTACTTTCTTGTGGTTTTACACCAACTACATTAACAACCTTCTCGGATGTCTTCTTCTTGACAGGGGTCTTTCCTCGCAATTCATGTACGCGAGCTTCTAACTTAAAGGTGGGTTGACCATCCCACTTCCTCATGTCCTCTCCCTGGTCACATAGGAAGAACCAAAGTTCGCCACGTGTCGTGCGCCTAGGGTTCCCTTTCCCTCTGACTGGGGTGGAAGAGAACCGACTTCTTGGGGTGCTCCTGACATCCAGGGCGCTCGCCCGTAGAGATGAGGAGGTACCAAGACTCTCTTCAAAGTTCTGAAGCCAGGAAGAGACTGCCTCCACAGCTGGCGTACGTCCTAGTCCTTCTCCCGCATCCATTTCTGGGTAGTAAATTGTGGCCAAACTGGCAGAATATGACAATGGCACACCTTTAATCACCTTCCTCCACATGACCCGTGTGCACAGGACATCCTCTGGATTTTTAGGGGCTTCATCATTATCTGGATCACCATAGATGATGCACTTCCAGCATCCAGCACTGCTAATTCTCTCAGGTACTGGACACCATCTGCATTAGTCCACTTCCCTGGGGAGTTGTCCATCAGATCTTCCTTATAAGGATATCTCGCTTTAACACTTGAAAGGAGCCGTCTCCACAGACTGCAAATTGCTGGCTCTTTTTCCCCTTTCAATTCCTCGATTTCTAGCAAGGGAACCCAGCTGTTGGGCTTCCTTCCCTTCCAGGTGATGAGCATCAGCCCCATTATCCCAGCATCAAAGCAGCCAGGCAGCAATCTGCTCAACCGGCTAGCGGCTGTAGTCTTTCCGCAAGTCTCATAGTCCTGATGAAGTCAGGGACCGGGTAGTTTCCGCCTCCTGTTTGAGTTCTGTTACTCCCTCTTCCAATCCCTTTGTTGAAGGACCAGCCTCTTGATCAAGCTTTTCCTCTTCTTTCTCCTCCCTTACTAATCAAGGGTATGGGCCTGCTGTTCTTGTCCACTGTTTCTTTTTTACTACTGGGGCAATCTCTGCTGTTGTTGTTGTTGTTTGAGTCCCCATCTGCACCACAGTCCTTTGAGAGTACTGAACTGCAGCTCGATAAGCATAGGCCAGGCCCCAGTACAGTGCTAGAAGTTGCTGATTTTCACTGGGATAGGCAAGGCACCCTTCTGTCAGGTGTTGTGTCAATTTTGCAGGGTTGCTTGCCTGTTCAGGGGTAAGATCCCAGGCTATGGGAGGTGATAACCATCCTAGGAATCTGCCTAAATCCTTCCACTCCCCCTGCCACCCAGGGACAGGCCGCCTCAGGACACATTTTGGTACTGGCTCACCCAAAAGTTTCCTTCTCTTACACCAAAAAAATACCAAGCTCCATACAAACCACAATAGGCCAACAGTACTGATGAACAGTATCAGACAGCTCACATAAGGGTGAAAAAGTACCTTGGGAGCCTGCAGAAGAAAACCACCCATTGATATGGGGGCAAAAGAGTTAATAGAAATAGTTTCATTAAAGAAGTATGCAGCTCTTGCTTGGGAAGTATGTAATCTTGCCTCTCTTGCTTGGGAACCTTGCCTGCTAGACGAAACAGGTGCTACAGGCCGCTGATTAGAAGAAGACCGTTGAGAAAAGGGAGGACGGCTCCTGCTCCTTCTGATAAGAGGAAGGTCGGTTCCCACCTCTTCAGCATTTGAGGTGGTGGGAACAGACCCCGCGGTCTGGAGAAGACCCAGAGGCCCATGGAGCACTGCGCAGGCGCAATCAGGCAAAGCAAGAGGCGTGGAGTATTATAATGACCTGATACAATGATGTAATGTTTATGATACACTCCTCATGAATATGTATTACTTAGTGCTATAAAAGAAACATGCTTTGGCCCCCTAGGTGTGCAAGTTCCGAGGAGCAATCCCCCTTGCACCCGGCGCTGAATAAACATATCTACTTTATAACTTTACGAGAGTTATAGAGTCTTTTCCGCGCGTCAGTTGGTGACCCAGATGGGACATCTCTGCTTGGCTGCAGGATCGACTGAGGGACGGACATCCTAGGCGCGCGCCCCAGACCTTTCTGGAGGAACTCCGCTCCTTGGCCACTCACTGTGGGAGCAGACAATGACCATCTACATTTGCGGACAAACGGTATGTTTTCTTGGAGTAGCCTGTAAGTCGTAAGCATGGCTAGGGTGGCTGGTAAATCGTGCAGAGACGTCTGGCGTGCAGCATAGTCCCTATAGGGAAGGAGTCTCCGTTTGGTGGGGAGCCAGCTAGGGGAGGTGGGCTAGGGGATTCGCTGACCGCTCGTGATCCTTGGGGTGGATCGAGTGAATCCCTAGGGAACAGCTGTGTGTGAGTGTGTAACTTTAGGAGCCCGCTATGGAATTCGCTGACTGATAGAGCGGCCGCTAGCGATCCTCAGAGTGGATCGAGTGAATTCAGAGGAAGTATGCACGAAATGAGTGTGTGGATATGTATGCTGTATATGTTTGTCTAAAGTGTTGAAGTGCCCGAACTAATAACAAATCATCACGTTTATTGGTCGGATTGTGGTTCGGAGTCTGAGGCCTAAGGCTCCGAAGGCAGGGATCCAAGTCCCCTGGGGGTTCGGGTCCCCCTTTTCTGATGGGTTTGGTGGAAATTGAATTACGTCTAAAGATCTATGGCTTATGATTTATGCTGAAGCATTGTGACTGACAACTTTATGTGTGAGTGTAAGGAGCTCCTTTGTGTGGCTGTGGGCTGTATGTTGTGTGATTGTGTGTGTGGAGCTCCGATCCGCTCGTCCACTGTCCCACGGGGGAAAGAGGGGGGGCCCGGTCGGAGACGAACGAAGCGTAAGCGTGTGATATTTGAGACGCCTGAGCTTAATTGCCTGTTCACTCGGCAAAAGTGGGACCCTCAGTTAAGGACTGAGTGTTAACCGACTGTGTCTTTAGCACGAATCACACAGCGTATGGCAGATTCTGCCAACGAAAGAGCGATAGCACTAAAATTAAGAAGTTCGTTATTGGTGTCCTATACATGGAGGAAGGATTTTTCCTGTGGCCCAGTCTCTGTGGTTAAGTGTGAACGAGACGTTTGGGTTAGGTTTGAAGGCGACTTCTAGTGCGGGCACGGGAATTGATTAGATTGGGATAAAATAGGGGTAAAGGAGAGCTCGTGAAGATTCAAGGTCATACGGAGGGAGGATCGAAGCCAACCTCCCATCTCCCTGGTACGGAGCACACCCTAGTGCCTGTCCTTTGTGTCATCCCTGTTGTTTGTTTGTCCGGGCAAAGTGTTTGAATTGTAATAACTACATAATATCTCCAAAGGGGAGGCAGGAGTTTTATCCTAGCTGCTACCTTGAGCTTCAGTGTATACGCTGCGGAGCCAGTACACCCTTAAATAGATTGCATTGGGTTAATTATCATTGTTGCAGGACCCGATGTCACATATTTTAGATTAAAATCAGAAAAAAAAATTACAAATGAGAGATCAGGGATAGCCCCTTCCCAAAATCCCCAAAATCAAATGCCAGGAAAGTGCTTTTATTGTGGGCAGGAGGGCCACCTTAAACGAGACTGCCCTGAGTTGAAAAGAGAGGAGAAATTGTTTCTGGTTGTAAATTATGGAAAAGCGAAGGAGGCCGATTTAAAGCCAGAGGTCAGAGGCCAGACTGTCTCTAGTGCCAGAGATAAGGCCTCTGCCTGAGAAGCAAATATTCAGTGAAAAGGAGATAACAACTTTCAAGGAATTAGGAACAAAAGAGTCAGACGGGCAATGGATCCTCCCTGATGGCAGGGAACTGGTGAATAAACAAGAAATGAGACAAATTTTAACTATTTCGCATCAAGGGAATCATTGGGGAGTTCAAGCAATGTGTGATGCTGTACTAAGAAAATATGCCTGCACAGGACTGTACACAGTAGCTAAACAAATCTGTAGTAGCTGTGTAACATACCAACAAATAATTCCCAGATATGGGATTGCAGGGTATATTGACTCAAACAAGGGAAGTCAGCTCACTTCACGTATCCCCCAAGAATGAATGAACACCCTAGAGAGAAAGTGGGAGTTTCATACTCCATGGCATCCCCTCTCTTCAGGAAAAGTGGAGAGGATAAACCAAACATAAAAGAAACACCTGCCAAAACTGGTTTTAGAAACCAAACTGTTCGGGCTGCCATATCCAGGGCGGGTGGTGAGGTGCCCACTCCCGAGACAAAAGATAAATTCCTCAAGAACTATATACTGGGGGGGTTTTCTTCCTTATCATCTCTCAAGGTTCGCGGACTGTTGGCTCAAACTCCACCTCTGGAATTTCCAGTACACACCTTCCAGGCGGGAGACTGGGTCCTAGTGCGTGCCTGGAAGGAATCAAAGCTTCAGCCCGACTGAGAAGGACCTCTTCAAGTACTGCTAACCACAGAGACTGCTGTGAGAACTGCAAAGAAGGGGTGGACTCTCACTACACACGATTAAAGACAGGAGAACTGTCATATTTCAAAGCAAAGTATCCTCAAAAAGCAGGGGCGGGGCGGGGAGTGGCTCATGTTAAGGAGGACTGATGGGGACCTGGGGGATCTACCCTAGCAGATCCACTGGTTACAATTGTTACAATCAAATATAGACGAGTAGGGATAATTTGTGCTTAGCCAATTAGACATAGATATGTAGGCATAATTTAACATAAGTAGGCATAATTAACCTCCAGTGTATAAAAGGCATAGCAGAACTCGAATAAAGTAGAAGCTTGCTTATAACTCATACTGAGTTGCGTCTTGCTTCCCTCGCCTTCTCCGCCATTCTGCAACATACAATAAAGCTAGGGAAAGAAGAAAAAGGAGTAGAATTTTTGGTGGACACAGGGGCAACATATTCGGTTTTGAATCAAGCTTTAATACCTCTGGAAAATGACTATGTTATGGTAAAAGGAGCAACTGGCCAAAGCGAAAAGGCATACATCTGTAAGCCCTTAGAATACAAATTGGGGAAACAATGGGGCATTCATAAATTTTTGTACATGCCCAAATCCCCGAAGGCACTCCTGGGCAGGGACCTGCTAGAACAACTAAATGCAATCATTAAATTTGAAAAAGGGAAAATTATTCTGGAGGTAAATGATCAACAATATGTACAAATGCTGAGCCTATTTTTAACCAGCATATCCATCGAGGGACAAATTAAAGAAGAAGTAATGAACCAGGTATTTCCTGGGGTATGGGCCACTGAAGTGCCAGGAAAGGCAAAAATTGCTCCACCTGTTGAATTTAGACTTAAAGAGGGAAAGCAGCCAGTGAGAATCAAACAATATCCCCTGAAAAGGGAGGACAGGGAAGGAATTTGCCCGGTAATAGAAACTTTTTACAATTTGGGTTATTAAGGGAATCTGAATCTGACTTTAACACCCCCATATTACCTGTTTCTAAACCTGACGGATCATATAGAGTGGTCCAAGATTTACGACCTGTAAATAAAATAACTGAAGATCTTTGCCCAGTAGTTCCAAATCCATATACTTTATTAACTGAACTAACACCTGAACTAACCTGGTTTACGTTTATAGATTTGAAAGATGCCTTCTTTTGCCTCCCTCTCCATGAAGCCAGCCAGAAAATATTTGCATTTGAATGGGAAAACCCCAAGAGCGGACGGAAAACTCAGCTCACTTGGACGGTGTTGCCTCAAGGATTCAAGAATAGCCCTACCATAATTGGAAACAAGCTTGCAAAAGATTTGGAGTTCTGGGAAACCCCACCTGAAGAAGGGAAGAGAGTGCAGTACGTAGATGACATCTTGATAGCTACCCGGACAGAAGAAGCCTGCATAATCTGGACAGTAAGTTTGTTAAATTTCTTGGGGCTCCAAGGGTACCGGGTGTCTAAGAAAAAGGCTCAAACAGTAAAACAAGAAGTAATCTATTTGGGCTCTGAAATCAGTGCTGGGCAGAGGTCTCTGGGACAAAACCGGAAAGAAGCAATATGTCAAATCCCGAGACCACAGACTGTGAAAGAATTACGAACCTTTTTGGGGATGACTGGGTGGTGCAGGCTATGGATTTATAATTACGGACTGCTTGTGAAACCCCTATATGCACTAACTGTAACCAAGCAAAAGAATCTTCAGTGGACCAAAGAAGCTGAGCAAGCTTTCAGGCAACTGAAAAAGGCTTTGATGTCAGCCCCGGCTCTAGGACTCCCAGACGTGAGTAAACCATTCCTTCTTTTCTCCCACGAAAAACAAGGATTTGCCCTTGGAATACTGGCACAAGACTTAGGTCCATATAGCCGGGCAGTTGCCTATTTTTCCGAACAGCTAGATGGCACTGCAAAAGGCCGGCCTGGGTGTTTAAGAGCAGTTGCAGCTCTGGTACTGAACATCCAAGAGGCACAAAAGTTCACTTTGGGCCAGAAAATGACTGTGCTCATATCTCACACAGTATCTGCAGTACTGGAAGCAAAAGGCGGGCATTGGCTTTCTCCACAGAGGTTCCTGAGATACCAGGCCGTCATGGTGGAGCAAGATGATGTGAGAATTGTGGTTACTAACATTATCAACCCAGCTTCTTTTCTCAGTGGGAATATGGGAGAGCCGGTACACCATGATTGCCTAGAGACCATCGAAGCCACATACTCCAGCCATCCAGACCTGAAAGACGACCCTATGAAAAGCGCAGAAACCTGGTTTACCGATGGGAGTAGCTACGTTGTAAGTGGTAAAAGATATGCCGGGTATGCCATCACCACCAGTCAAGAAATAATAGAATCAGGACCCCTACCCACAAATACTTCTGCACAAAAGGCAGAGATAATTGCCCTGGCCCGAGCCTTGGAGCTAGCCAGAGATAAGACTCTGAATATTTACACAGACTCGAAATATGCTTTTGGAATCGTACACGCACATGGAGCAATTTGGAAAGAAAGAGGACTGTTGAACTCGCAAGGCAAGAACATTAAGCATGCAGCAGACATTTTAAAATTATTGGAAGCAGTTTAACTACCGAAGAAGATAGCAATCATGCACATTAAGGCACACCAAAGAGTGAGCTCAGAGTTGGAAAAAGGAAATGAGCTGGCGGACAGAGAGGCAAAACTGGCAGCTAAAAGAGAGGTAATAGCGGAAGGAGTTTTAATTCCTGATGGACAAGTCTCCCTAGAAGGTAAGTCAGAATATACCAAGTAGGATCACAAGTTAATTGCAGATTTAAAAGGATCATAAAACAAAGAGGGGTGGGCTCTCACACCACAAGGGAAACTAATCATTCCCTCTCATATGGTATGGTCCTTAGTAAGGGAAGAACATAAAAAGGGGCATTGGGGGCAGAAGCCCTGTATAAATATTTAATTGGAAAAATCCTAGCTAGAAATTTGCATACCACCATGAGACAGGTGACACAACAGTGTGACCTTTGCCACACACTCCACACACCCCACACACCCGACACTCCACAGTCCACACTCCACACCACTTAAACCCAGAATCTATGAAATTGGCCCATATGTAGTAAGAAACACAGGCCAACAACAGATCTTGTTTAACCCAGAGTGGTCTCTTAAACGTGTTGAATTGCTAATGCAGACTAATATCTCTGACATTCAACCAGTATGTTCTTCCTTTATTCAAACATCTTTCGATGGCTGGACAACTTGGCTGCAGAAGCGAGTGCTCTTCAAGGGCAGAATGTGAAGAGATCTAACTGGAGTACTGGGGACTGGATTGGGGGTCCTCAAAGGAATCGATTCAGAAATAATAATGAATAAATTAGCTGTTGCAACTAACAATTTGACAAAATTGGAACAGCCTCTGCAGTCTTCTCTATTCGCATTAGGAACCAGTCAATGGCAATTCTCAAAAGTGTTACCAAAATGGGAAAGGATGGAAGAATGAGACCCCCAAATAATAATAAATGCACTTGATGTAGCTTAAAATAATATATCTTTGGCTCTCAGTTGTATGCAGGCACAGTTATGGATACAATCACTGGCCGCCTTAATTATAAGAGAAGGCCGTGAGGGCACTTTTCCCATTGAAATTTGAAAAGCTATCTAGGACAATGCCACTGATTTAGAAAGGAAGCTTCAAGGTTGGTGGACCACAGCAAATTTTACCTATAACCCTATTACAAATGTGGCTACAACTTTTGTGTTAACCATACGTAACGCCTCAATATACACAATCCACCCCATCACTGCACTAGGATTAAACCATGATGAAACAGTGCTTTATCCTTCTGAGCACAGGGCATGGGCATGGATAGCAAATAAGAAGTGGCAGACTGTAAATTTGGAATCTTGTGTTACACGGAAACAACAAGGGTTCATTTGCAAAGGTAATACAATTGATGCCCAAGACATTTGCCTTGACACTGAGCAAGGCATTTGTCACTTTGAGATCCATCCAGATATCAGTCAAAAGACTGTACTTGTATATATTGGTCAAGGTTGTGCATGTTTGAGAACTGCTTGTGCTTCTGTAGTGATAGATGTGAGAAATGAATGAGAAAGGAATGAGAAGCCACTGGAAAATCTTCTAAAGGAGGCCCAGAACGTGTATGTTAGAAGGGAGGAGGAGAAACAGAAACAGAAGGCAAAGACTATGATCTCTGCCATGGATCAAGTAGTCAAACAAAAATGGGACACCCAAGAGAAGCAAATGGGGGGGTGGAATCAGAATAAAGAAATTACAAATGAGAGTTTGGGGATAGTCCCTTCCCAAAATCCCCAAAATCAAACGCCGGGAAAGTGTTTTTATTGTGGGCAGGAGGGCCACCTTAAACGAGACTGCCCTGAGTTGAAAAAAAAGGAGAAATTGTTTCTGGTTGTAAATTATGAAAAAGCGAAGGAGGCCGCTTTAAAGCCAGAGGCGATCATGAGACTGTCTCTAGTGCCAGAGATAAGGCCTCTGCCTGAGAAGCAAAGATTCAGTGAAAAGGAGATAACAGCTTTCAAGGAATTAGGAACAAAAGAGTCAGATGGGCAATGGATCGTCCCTGATGGCTTAACTCTTTCACATCAAGGGAGTCATTGGGGAGTTCAGGCAATGTGTGAACAGCCTTGGGGTGGACACGAGCCAGGACTCAGACCTTTTCACAGCATTCAAGCAGATTTTACAGAATTGCCCAAGATGGGAACATTTAAATACCTGTTGATATTAGTAGATCACCTTTTGGGATGGGCAGAGGCTTCTCCCTCAGTATCAGCAACAGCTAATGTCGTGATGAAAATAATTTTGGAACAAATAATTTTCAGATATGGGATTGTAGAGAATATTGACTCAGACAAAGGAAGTCATTTCACTTCACATATTCTGCAAGAATTAATGAATACCTTGGGGATAAAGTGGGAGTTTCGTACCCCATGGCAGTCCCCCTCTTCTGGAAAAGTGGAGAGAATGAATCAAACATTAAAGAAACACTTGTCCAAGTTGGTTTTAGAAACTAAACTACCATGGACAAAGTGTTTACCCCTGGCCCTTCTCAGAATCCGAACTGCTCCTAGAAAGGATCTAGGAGTGTCACCGTATAAGACGCTGTTCAGGCTGCCGTATCTGGGAGGAGATGGCGAGGTGCCCACTCTCGAGACCAAAGATAAATTCCTTAAGAACTATGTACTCAGGTTGTCCTCTTCCTTATCATCCCTTAAGGTACGCGGACTGCTGGCTCAAACTCCACTTCTGGAATCTCCAGTACACACCTTCCAGGAGGGAGACTGGGTCCTAGTGCGTGCCTGGAAGGAGTCAAAGCTCCAGCCCGAGTGGGAAGGACCTTTGCAAGTACTGCTAACCACTGAGACTGCTGAGAGAACTGCAGAGAAGTGGTGGACTCACTACACACGATTAAAGACTTCTACAGATCCTGATGCCTTGGAGACAGACGATTCACCGAAACCCAAGATCAAGAGTCCTCACACCGGAGAATCAAGAGACTGAGTGAGACCTGGAATCTGACAAAGGAGAACTGTCATATTTCAAAGCAAAGTATCCTTAAAAGGGGGGGGGGGGGGGGGTTATGGGTATTCTAATTGTGTGTGAATTACCTTTTAAAAGGTGGGTTTTTTTTTTATTTTTGGACTTTATAAGCAACCCAGTAGAATGCAACAAGTGAGACTAAATTGTAAACCAGTCTGCTGTTTATAAACAATAGGCTTATTGGTACAACCATCAAAAATATAAGGCAGGATGCTGTTTAATTTCAGCACTGAAGAAAGGATTGCTATAGTCCTTTTCAAATGCTAGTAACAATTGGATAAACCAAATTCAAGTTGAAGGAGGCAATATCTCTCTTATTAACTATGATAGGGAGCTAAATCTGGCCACATTAGTTACATACAAAACAGAGACAAAATTTAATAGAGAATCCAAGTCTTACTCCCTTGTGGGAGATTTTACAAACAGATGCAGAGTGTTTTGTGTCAGATTGTTGGTATAATTTTACACTGTCTCTCTCTTCAAGAATTGTGTTGGACCTGTCACCTCGGTGGGAAGAATGACCATCAATTGGTGGCAGATACAATCAGCACACCCAGACCAATGTTTCTGTGGCCTTAAGCTGTATACAGGCCATGCTATGGGTGTAGACCGTGGAATCCGGATAATAAGGGAAGGTTCCCTACCCGAAGAAATTCGGAGAATTATCTGGGATACTGTAAAAAGGTATCAGTCGTGGGGTAGTTGATTAACTGACCCAACTGACGTGATCATTGCTGTCATATTGACCATGATCCAGACCTCAGCGTCTCCCATGCACCTGATAATGGCTTTGGGCCTGAACCATAAGGGAAAATCCTATGGAACATAGGATGTGGGTTTATCATGAGGCTGAGAAATGGCAGACAGTTGACATGCACATCGGAAGTGCAGCAAGGATTCATTTGTGAGCAACACCATCAGAGCTCAGGGTATCTGTCCTGATACTGAGCAGGGTGTGTGCCACTTCGAGATACATCTAAATGGAAGTACTGAGACCCAGCTTGTGTATACAGGCAAGGGTTGTGCTTGCATGAAGACATCATCATAGATGATATCACTGTAAATATTAGCAGTCATATTAATCTGTTAATCTCTGCATCTGCAAATTTCACTATTAGAGTAGTACACGTTATGTACATTGCACCTATTTAATCGGATTACACAGCTATCCTATACACACTTTGGAATGTTCTTAGTGATAGTTTTAGACATTAGGTTTGATAACTTACAAAGAATACAATTCTAATATCTTAGAATAGGCAATCAATGTGCAAAACCAAAAAAGAGTAAAAAGAAAAGATGGGGGAATTGTGAGAAACAACTTGTGTTTTTGCAGTGTTGTGAGAATCATATTTTTGTAGAACCAAGAAAAACACCACGGCCTTGTGCATCCAGGTGCCAGATAGCATGGAAGTATGTAAGAACTGACTGATGTTTTTTTGTGCAGCACTACAGAAAGAAAAACACCAAGGCCTTGTACAAAAATACCAAACTAGAAAGGAGCCCAGGATAAAGACCGTCTTGTTCAGTACCTCCTGGTACCAGATAATGGAGAAGGACAAGAGCTACGCATAACAACTTTTTCTTAGAATGTTGTGTCTTACAGGGATCAGGAGATAGGGTACACCTGAGAAAATATTGCCATCATTCCACAACTATGCATAAACAGCCAGCTGGTAAAAGAAAAACCTCTTATGGAAACCGGAAAAACCTCTGATGGAAACTTATTGTAATAGAATGCGTCGGATAGGTTGTGAGCCTGGAGTATCCAACCAATGGAGAAACAGGAGAGGATAACCTGCGTCGGGATAAACTACTATAAAAATGCTTCCTTTTCTTTGTAACGGTGCGCGTTTCTACTCCGGCCATGGGGTGGCGCGCCCGCGACTGCACTCGCGAATAAACGGAGCTGCTTCACCATGATCCTCGCCTGAGCAAACTTTTTCGGCGTAAAACTTCGTTTCTCACATAGATGAAACAATGATAGATAGCAAGAATCGTTCTAACTTTTGTATTTGCAGTTTTGTTAAAATTCTCGGGTGTGACTTCTCTTACTTAGCACCAGTCGTATCCCACCAATTAATAAAATCAAATTATACAGTGTTTCACAAATTATTACCTGTACCTATTGGAATGAATCTTACATTAATAAGACAATTAGTAAAGCACCAAGATTTTATCAAAACTGTGGAAGAGGTCCAAGAAAATGGGAAAAAAACTTTGATAACGGTTTATCATGATACAAACCAAATAAACAGAATCCTGAAAAGGGTAAAAAAAGATGCAAGCCACAATTGGTGGGACGTGCTTTTTGGATGGTCACCTACTGCGACTGGTATCCTGAATGCAATGTTACACCCTATTGTTGTTCTTTTAATATTGGTTTTACTTAGCTTTGTTTTCTCTGTAATACCATTTGTCTGGAATTGGAGAATGTTACAGCGACTAGCCACCGTAACTTCTGTATCTAATGCACATGGAGAAGCACTGAGAGATACCTTTCGAAACCATAGAACCATAGAGTCATAGAATTGTAGAAATAGACGGCTAGATGAAGAATTTCTGTATTAGTAAAAGAATTCACTAACTCTGTAGAAAAGGGGGGACTGGTACGGGGGCAAAAGAGTTAATAGAAATAGTTTAATTAAAGAAGTATGCAGCTCTTGCTTGGGAAGTATGTAATCTTGCCTCTCTTGCTTGGGAACCTTGCCTGCTAGATGAAACAGGTGCTACAGGCCGCTGATTAGAAGAAGACCGTTGAGAAAAGGGAGGACGGCTCCTGCTCCTTCTGATAAGAGGAAGGTCGGTTCCCATCATCCCAGCATTTGAGCTGGTGGGAACCAACACCATGGCCTGGAGAAGAGCCAGAGGCCCACGGAGCACTGCGCAGATGCAGCCAGGCGAAGCAAGAGGCGTGGAATATTATAATGACCTGATACAATGATGTAATGTTTATGATACACTCCTCATGAACATGTATTACTTAGTGCTATAAAAAGAAACACGCTTTTGCCCCTAGGTGTGCAAGTCCGGAGGAGCAATCCTCCTTGCACCCGGCGCTGAATAAACATACCTACTTTATAACTTTACAAGAGTTACAGAGTCTTTTCTGCGCGTCACCATGATGTTCCTGATTTCTTTCAGCATGTTCCCGAGCTTAGCAAAATAAAGGTAAGCAGCACAATCAACAAACCCGTGACCAGCACAGGAGCTTGTCGCTTAATAATTGCTATAGCTATAGCACACTTAATATAAAACTCCTGTTGTCGAGTCCCACGTTGGGCGCCAAAAAGGACTGTGGTGGTTTGACCTTGACTAAATGCCAGATACTCGCCAAGCCGCTCTATCACTTCCCCCCTCCTTCTCTCAGAAGGGCAAAAATGGGGAACGAAAATAAGATAGAAAAAACAACCCCTGTGGGTAAAACAAAAGCATTTTTAATGTAAGCAAAGAAAAGCAAGGTCTGCGTGCGGAAGCAAAAGAAAAGCAAACAGATTTATTCTCTACTTTCCATTAACAGACGATGTCGTGCCTTCTCGGGAAGCAGGGCTCCGATACATGTGGTGGTTGCTTCGGAGGACCAACAATTACACCCCCCCTTCCTCCTTTTTTCCTAGCTTTATACTTGAGCAGACGTCATATGGTATGGAATATCCCTTTGGTCAGTTCGGGTCAGCTGTCCTGTTTGTTTCCCCTCCCAAGATCCTGCCCACCCCATCCCACTGGGGGGAAATGTTGGAAAGAGCCTTGGTGCTGTGTAAGCACTACTCAGCAGTAGCCACAACACCAGCGTGTTATCAACACCCTTCTAGCTCCTAACATAAAACACAGCACCATGAGGGCTGCTATAGGGGAAAACCAATTCTGGCTCAGCCAGAACCAGTACAGTGGGTAAAGATGTTAAGAAAATACTGTACACTGCAGCTGGGGAGAATGGCCCTACCTGCAGCCTCTGGCAAACAGCACCAGGGGAAACTTGAGGTCAACCCTTAGGGTTATGGAGCCGAGGATGCAGAAGATAAGAGGACTGCTACACTCCCACTGAAAAAGAAATACTGGCAGCGTATGAAGGAGTTGAAGGAGTAGTTGGCACTGAAGCACAGCTCCTTCTGGCACCACGATTGCCAGTATTGAACTGGAATTTTAGAGGGAAGACTCCATCCACACACCACGCAACTAATGTGATGTCGAGTAAGTGAGTTGCACTGATCACTCAGAAGGTAAGAATAGGAAATCCCAGTTGTTCATCCTGGCCTGTATCAGAAATCTCTTCCAGGATCCCTGGACAGTTGGGTTTTCCCAGTCGAGCTCGTTGGGTGATTAATGCTACCCATTTACTCCAGGTAGCACTGGTCGCATGGTGTGTAGAAGGGATGTTTCCTTTGAACATCCAATGTAGCACAGGCAATCATGGTTCCAAGAGGAGCTGTGCTTCTGTACCAACAACTTCTGAAGCTGCTCGAATCCCCTCATATGCTGCTAGTATCTCTTTTTCAGTCAGAGTGTAGTGGGCTTCTGATCCTCGATATCCCCGGCTCCAAAATCCTAATGGTTGACCTCGAGTTTCTCCTGGTATCTTCTGCCAGAGGCTCCATGTGAGGCCATGATCCCCAGTTGCTGTGTAGAGTACATTTTGCACAGCTGTTCCTTTCCGAACAGGCCCAAGAGCTACCGCTCGAGCTATCTCCTGTTTGATGTGCTCAAAGGCTTGTTGTTGCTCAAGACCCCACTCAAAATGGTTCTTCTTCCGAGTTACTTTATAGAGAGGGCTCACAAGTTGACTATAACCTGGAATATGCATTCTCCAAAATCCCACAAGTCCTAAGAAAGTTTGTGTTTCCTTCTTGTTGGTCGGTGGAGACATAGCTGCTATCTTGTTGATGACATCCATAGACACATGATGGTGTCCATCCTGCCATTTTATTCCAAAGAACTGAATCTCTTGTGCTGGTCCCTTGACTTTGCTCTTCTTTATGGCAAACCCAGCTTTCAGAAGAATCGGAATTACTCTTTTTCCTTTCTCGAACACTTCTTCTGCCTTGTTGCCCCACACGATGTCATCGATATATTGTAGATGTTCAGGGGCATCACCCTTTTCCAGTGCAGTTTGAATTAGTCCATGGCAAATAGTGGAGCTGTGCTTCCACCCCTGGGGCAGTCGATTCCAGGTATACTGGTCACCCTTCCATGTGAAAGCAAACTGTGACCTGCAGTCTTCTGCAGAAGGAATTGAAAAGAATGCATTGGCAATGTCGATTGTGGCGTACCACTTGGCTGCCTTTGACTCCAGTTCATATTGGAGCTCTAACATATCTGGTACAGCAGCACTCAGTGGTGGCGTCACTTTGTTCAGGCCACGATAGTCTACTGTTAACCTCCACCCTCCATCAGACTTTCGCACTGGCCATATGGTGCTATTAAAAGGTGAATGTGTCTTACTGATGACATCTTGGCTCTGTTATAAACGAGGTGCAGAGGCCAATTAGTCAAATTATAATTGTTTATTATCTGGAATACAGCAAGCAAGCAGCACTGGGTGCGCCGGGGAGTCACTGCTCCACCAACGACACACACCTAGGAGCAAAAGCGTGCCCCTTTTATAGCGTAAAGGATGGCATCAGAAAATATTATCAGACAAAGCAGGAACAGTCCTTCCTCTTGTCAGAAGGAGCAAGAAGTATACCGTTGGTCTTCGATCTCGATTTCCCGGTTTTTTGTCGGTTCTTTCGTTAGTCCCCACCCGGCCCGCTGGGCCCCAATAAGCCCCCGGCGCTATGCAGATGCCCACTGTTGCTAGGTGGTCTTTCACTGCCTCCTGGTGATATCGGGTATGAAGGCTCCTCCTCGGCGACCGCGGGATAATCTTATATATGCACGCGCATTCTTTTGCTCATCTTAGGCAATCTTAGTGCTGCAGCTAAAACTACACCCTGTACTCTTTGTTCCACACCTCACTGGGCTAAGTTTAATTTATAAATGCAGTTCTCTGTTCCTACTGTTTCTAAAGCCATTTTACAGGTACTACACTTACATATCTGACAATTAGCTCCCTGGCACGAATCACACCTGCATTCCTCACAGCTCTCCAGTCGACGAATCAGTTCTTGGATGGGAGCCAGAGAGTCTTGGTTTGTGCGATACTGCCGTCGGTGCACGGTCCTTGTAGCAATTGGCACCTGTTGTTCTTCACCTCGCAGCAGTCCTGCAACAAAAGCATCTTCTGAGAGGCCAGGCAGATTAGACAACTGTTTGACCTTCTCTGTGTTCACACTGGCCACACCAAAAGCTCATTGGTATCCCTTTGGGTCTTTGAAGTACCCTCTCTTGACGTAGTCAATGCCCAAGATACAAGGGGCTTCTGGGCCAGTCACAATGGGATGTTTCTCCCACTTGTCCCCAGTCAAGCTAACCTTGTCCTCCAGTACTGACAGTTCTTGACATCCCCCTGTCACTCCTGAGATCCAGATAGGTTCTGCCCCTCTATAACCTGATGGTATCAACGTACACTGTGCCCTGGTGTCGACTAAAGCCCGGTACTTCTGTGGATTTGATGTGCCAGGCCATCGAATCCACACTGTCCAATATACTCGATCGTCCTTGTCTACCTAGACTTCAGTAAGGCATTTGACACTGTTTCCCACAGCATTCTGAGCTGGCGGCTCATGGTCTAGACAGGTGGAGTCTTCACTGGGATAAAAACTGGCTGGATGGCCGAGCCCAGACAGTTGTGCTGAATGGAGTTAAATCCAGATGGAGACAGGTCACAAGCAGTGTCCCTCAGAGCTCGGTCTTGGGGCCAGTCTTGCTTAATGTCTTTATCGATGATCTGGATGAGGGGATCGAATGCACCCTCAGTAAATTTGCAGATGACACAAAATTGAGTGGGAGTGTCAATCTGCCTGAGGGTTAGGAGGCCCTGCAGCGGGTTTTGGACAGGCTGTAGTGATGGGCTGAGGCTTATTGCATGAGGTTTAACAAGGGTAAGTGCCGGTTCATGCAATTCTCATGGTATTCAGTCCCCTGAGCTGGAAGATTGGGATGGAGATCAGAATAAACCCCTCATAAGCCAGGAAATAGTAGTGAAGGACCTACTGAGTCAATTAGACACCCATAAATCTATGGGGCCGGATGAGATCCACCCGAGACTGCTGAGAGAGCTAGCAGACGAACTTGCCAAGCCGCTCTCCATCATCTATCAGCAGTCCTGGATATTGGGTGAGGTTCTGGATGACTGGAAACTTGCCAATGTGACACCCATCTACAATAAGGGCAGGAAGGAGGATCCGGGGAACTACAGGCCTGTCAGCCTGACCTCGGTGCCAGGGAAGATTATGGAACAGTTCATCTTGGGGAGATCACACGGCAACTGCAGGACAACAGGGGGATCAGGTCCAGCCAACATGGGTTCACGAAGGGCAAGTCCTGTTTAACCAACCTGATCTCCTTCTATGATCAGGTGACCCGCCTAGTGGATGAGGGTAAAGCGGTGGATGTTGTCTACCTGGACTTCAGTAAGGCATTTGACACTATTTCCCACAGCATTATGCTGCAGAAGCTGACGGCTCATGGTCTAGACAGGTGGACTCTTTGCTTGGTTAAAAACTGGCTGGATGGCTGAGCCCAGAGAGTTGTGGTGAATGGAGTTAAATCCAGATGGAGACTGGTCACAGTCAGTTTCCCTCAGGGCTCGGTCTTGGGGCCAGTCTTGTTTAATACCTTTGTCAACGACCAGGATGAGGGGATCGAATGCACCCTCAGTAAATTTGCAGATGACATCAAATTAAGTGGGAGTGTCGATCTGCTTGAGGGTAGGGAGGCTCTGCAGCGGGATTTGGACAGGCTGAAGTGATGGGCTGAGGCGAATTGCATGAGGTTTAACAAGGGTAAATGCCGGGTCATGCACTTTGGCCACAACAACCCCATGCAACGCTACAGGCTTGGGGAAGAGTGGCTGGAAAGCTACCTGGCGGAAAAGGACCTGAGGGTGTCAGTTGACAGCCAACTGAACATGAGCCAGCAGTGTGCCCAGGTGGCCAAGAAGGCCAATGGCATCCTGGCCTGTATCAGAAATGGTGTGACCAGCAGGAGTAGGGCGGTGATCGTACCCCTGTACTCGGCGGTCATGAGGCCACACCTTGAGTACTGTGTCCAGTTCTGGGCTCCACAGTATGGGAAGGACATTGAGGTGCTGGAGCGAGTCCAGAGAAGGGCAACGAGGCTGGTGAGAGGTCTGGAAAACAGGCCTTATGAAGACCAGCTGAGGGAACTGGGGTTATTTAGTCTGGAGAGGACGAGGCTGAGAGGAGACCTTATTGCTCTCTACAGCTGCCTAAAAGGAGGTTGTAGTGAGGCTGGTGTTGGTCTCTTCTCCCAAATTACTAATGATAGGACAAGAGAAAATGGCCTCAAGTTGCATCAGGGGAAGTTTAGGTTGGATATTAGGAAGAAGTTCTTTACTGAGAGGGTGGTTAGGCACTGGAACAGGCTGCCCATGGAGGTGGTGGAGTCGCCGTCCCTGGGGGTGTTCAAAAAATGGGCTGATGAGGCACTTGAGGCCATGGTCTAGTGGTCTAATGGTTAGGAATATGATGGGATAAAGGTTGGACTTGATGATCCTGGAGGTCCTTTCCAGCCGTAGTGATTCTATGATTCTATGATTCTATGCCCAGCAAAAAGGAGACACAATTGTTCTTAGGTGTGGTGGGTTTCCGGTGAATACACTCCCACAGAAGAAGTAAAACTGGCAGCGTCCAGTTCTGGGCCCCCCAGTTCAAGAAGGACAGGGAACTGCTTGAGAGAGTCCAGCGTAGAGCCACAAAGATGATTAAGGGAGTGGAACATCTCCCTTATGAGGAAAGGCTGAGGGAGCTGGGTCTCTTTAGCTTGGAGAAGAGGAGACTGAGGGGTGACCTCATTAATGTTTATAAATATGTAAAAGGTGAGTGTCATGAGGATGGAGCCAGGCTCTTCTCAGTGACATCCAATGATAAGACGAGGGGCAATGGGTGTAAGCTGGAACATAGGAGGTTCCACATAAATGTGAGGAAGAATTTCTTCACAGTGAGGGTAACAGAACACTGGAACAGGCTGCCCAGAGAGGTTGTGGAGTCTCCTTCTCTGGAGACATTCAAAACCCACCTGGACATGTTCCTGTGTGACCTGATCTAGGTATTCCTGCTCTGGCAGGGGGATTGGACTAGATGATCTTTTGAGGTCCCTTCCAATCCCTAACATTCTGTGATTCTGTGATTCTGTGAATATGCATTCTCCAGTGTCTACATTTATCCTGTACCAAGGGCTAAATTGTAGCAGTTGTTTTACCACCCAATGACCCCTCCCAAGCTGAGAAGGGGAACGGGGGGGGAAAAAGGGAGAAGCCCCGTGGGTTAAGGTAGAAATGTATTTAATGAAATAACAAAAACTAATATAATAATCAACATAAAGCATACAAGGTTATACTCAGCCTTGTCCATAGGATCAACAGAAGCAGCAGCAGAGGCCGAAGGCCAGCAAGGAGAAGGCCCAGGAAGAGAAACTCTACACCCTCACTGAACTTACTCCTTTTATAATGAGCTTGACGTAAGTGGTATGGGATACACTTGTGAGTCAGCTTGGGTCAGCTGCCCTGACTGAATCTCCCACCTGACTTGGGGCTAACCATGGCCTGCCTGCCAAGGGTGGCTCATGGGTCTGTTCCTGGGAAACCAGGACACCATTCCACCCCTTTTCTCATACCATTTACATCATGTCCAAGTCACTGCTCTTTGCTTTTCTCAATAGTTACACTTATACATGTAGGTATAAGTTTTTTTAGTGAATGGCTGTGGGTTTCGTGTCATGGCTGGCCCATGGGTCTGTGCCTGGGGAACAGGACACATGATGAACATCCACTTGTGCCACATGGGTCCAGTAACTTCAAGCACATCTGGATCTAGTGGTGTCTGAGGATCATCCACATAAGCAAAATTCAGCTCCCACACATCTATTTCTCTCAAATACTGAACACCTCTCTCAGTGGTCACACACCTGCTTAGTCTGTACACGAAATCATCACAAAAGGGATACTAGCTTTTCACACTCAGTAAGTGTCATCTCCAGAGACTGAGGGGCTATGCTTCTCTTGAGAGACCTTTATCAATGCTCACGACTCAAGCCATCTCTCCCAAATGCTTGGCTTCATTACCTTCCAGTCCAGTTCCAAGTCATCAGCTCTGTTATCCCAGCACCAGAGCAGCCAAGAAGTCAGAAACTTGTCTTCACGTCGACTATAATCTTTGCAGATGTGTCGCAACTCACCAAAGGACAGAGACCAAATTGTCACCTCTTCCCAACCTGCTCTTCTTATGCACCGACTCTTATATACAGGGGCAACTGGCACCTTTCAAGTACCCAGGGCAGCTGCATTACCCATTGTCAGGGTCTGAGTACCTGCACTACTTCCTGCGGGGGCCAAAATCACTTCAGGGCCCGTTGAAGCAGTTGTAGCAGATACAAAGCACCCAACTATATGCCAAGGTTTCACTTTAAGCAGGACAAGAAACTTATGTCTATGGTTAGCCAATTCTCAGGGCTAAACCGTAGCAGTCAGTATATCACCCAAGACTCCCTCCCCAGATGGGAAGGAGAATTGGGGAAAAAAAGGAAAAGGCCCATGAGCTGAACTATTTAGAATATATTAATAGAATGACAAAACAGGAAACAAAGATCAACACAAAACATAAAGGGTTCTACTCAGCCTGGTTCAATACTGCCAGCAGGAACAGAGCACCATCAACAAGGAGCCTCAGGGACAGGAGGAGAAACCCCACCCTCACTGAGCTCCCTCCTTTTATTATGAGCATGATGAGGTGGTATGGGACATACCTGTGAGTCAGCTGACTTGATTGGAACCCTCAGTTGACTCGGGGCTACTCATGGCCTGCCTGCATGGCTGGCCCATGAGTCTGTGCCTGGGGAACCAGGACACCATTCCACCCCTTATCCCATGCAATCTACATCATGCCCAAGTGCCTGCTCTTCCCCTTTCTCAATATTTACAGAAGTATAGGTTCATTGAATGATAGTTCTTTAGGATGGGTCGAAGCAATGCAATGTTCCTCTGGGGCTCTAATCCAGGATGTGTTGTGCTGTCCAATTCGTGGGGAGAATGCTGGTACTGGGAAAATATTAACAGGCAGCATCATATAACAGTTAACATCCCACAATTCCAATTACTGCCTGTTCTCACCCAGAATCAGATCTCCTTGTGGAATGCACCTTACTTGTCCATCTTCTTGCATTATCCACCACATATACCCGGGTCCCAGAGAAAAGGCAACCTCACGAGTGGGTTTGCCTTGGCTCGAGGCAGGAGTAACCCAGACTGTATTTCCCAACATATTCCGCACATGCACCACTGGGACTTTGTCTCCTTGCACAGTATGGAGGAGCTCTGACTGAGTGGGGCCAGCTCAACTGAAAGACCCCCTAGTATTAACTAACCAGGTAGATTTTGCTAGATGTTCGTCCCAGTTTTTAAACGTGCCATCACCCATTGCTTCGAGTGTGCTCTTCAGCAGCCCACTGCATCGCTCGACTTAACCAGCAGCTGGTAGATGGTAAGGGATGTGATATATCAGTGTCTATCAGGCTATTTTGGAAATGAGTTCTGTCGTCTGACTCGATCCTTTCTGGGGTTCCATGGCACCACAATATTTCCTTTCAAGGCCCAGAATAGTTTACGAGCAGTGGCATGGGGCACAGCATATGTTTCTATCCATACAGTCATGGATTCCACCAAAGTGAGAACATAGCGCTTGGCTTGGTGTGTTTGCGGCAGTGAGATATAGTCAATCTGCCAGGCCTCACAGTATTTATGCTTCAACCAGCGCCCTCCATACCACTGGGGTCTTATACATTTGCTCTTGCTCTGCCTGGTCACGCCTGCGCAGTGCTCCCTGGTGGTCCTCTTCGGGGGTCTCAGGAGGAAGGCTCTAGGTCTTCCTCAGTTGGCTGCGCATGCTCTGTGGGCCTCTGGCTCTTCTCCAGGCTCGAATGCTCGACCTTTCCCCCTTATCAGAAGGAGGAGGAGCCTTTCTCCCCTTTCCCAATGGCCTCCTTCTAATCAGCGGCCTGTAGCACCTGTTTTGTCTAGCAAGCAAGGTCTCCAAGCAGGAGAGGCAAGATTACATACTTTCCATACTTTCCAAGCAAGAGCTGCATATTTCTCTAATTAAACTATTTCTATTAACTCTTTTTGCCCCCCCCCCCCCCCCCCCCCCCTCAGTATGGGATACACCTGTGAGTCAGCTGCCTTGATTGGATCTCCCAGCTGACTCAGCCTGGCATGGCTGGCCCATGGGTCTGTTCCTGGGGAACCAGGACACCACTCAGCCCCTTAGCCCATACCATCTACATCATGCCCAAGTTCCTGGTATTCCAATTTCTCAATATTTACAGAAGTATAAGTCCTTATATTCCATGGCTGTAGGTTCATGTCACAATAGTCCTTTAGGGTGGGTCAAAAAGGTGCAATGTGCATCCAGAGCTCTAATCTGGTATGCATTGTTCAGTCTATACTCACAAGCTGTGGTGAGGATGCTAGTGTTGGGGAAGTCACTGGGTGCTGAGATTTGTTCTTAATTGATCCAGGCAGTACTGATTTTTAAGCTAGAGAAGTAGTGACAGGCAGTATCATATAACAATTAACATCATACAGTTGAAATGGCTACCTGTTCTAACCCAGAATCAAATCTCCTTGAGGTATGCACTTAACTTGTCCAACCTCCACTAAATGGACCCAGGTCCTTGAGCAAAGGCAACCCCATGAGGGGATTGCCTTAGCTCAAGGCAGGAATAACTCAGACTGTTTTCCCCAACGTATTTCTCACGCGTAACACTGGGACTTTGTCTCCTTCTACAGTACGGAGAGGTTCTGACTGAGTGGGGCCAGCTCGATTGAAAGACCCCCTATTGTTGAATAACCAAGTAGCTTTTGCTAGATGTTGGTCCCAGTTTTTAAATGTCCCATCACCCATTGCATCACTCAACTTTACCAGCAGCTGGTAGATGGTAAGGGATGTGATATATCCATTCTATCCCATGCTCCTTAGCCCAAGTGTCTATCAGGCTATTTTGGAAATGGGTTCCATCGTCTGACTCGATCCTTTCTGGGGTTCCATGGCACCACAATATTTCCTTTCAAGGCCCAGAATAGTTTACGAGCAGTGGCATGGGGCACAGCATATGTTTCTATCCATACAGTCATGGATTCCACCAAAGTGAGAACATAGCACTTGGCTTGGTGTGTTTGCGGCAGTGAGATATAGTCAATCTGCCAGGCCTCACAGTATTTATGCTTCAACCAGCGCCCTCCATACCACTGGGGTCTTATACATTTGGCTTGTTTAATTGTGGCACGTATCTCGCACTCATGGATGACTTGTGCAATAGTGTCCATGGTTAAGTCCACCCCTCAGTCACGAGCCCATTTATACATCGCATCTTGACCTTGATGGCCTGATGTATCATGGCCCCATCGAGCTAACAATAATTCACCCTTGCGTTGCCAGTCCAGGTCCACCTGAGATATTTTTACCTTAGCAGCCCAATCCACCGGCTGGTGTTTCTGATGTCCTTCATTGGCCTGACTCTTGGGTACGTGGGCATCTACATGGCGTACTTTTACAACCACCTTACCTAATCGGGCAGCAATATCCCGCCACAATGAGGCAGCCCAGATGGGCTTGCCTCTGCACTGCCAGTTATTTTCTTTCCATTTCTGCAACCCATTGTGTAGGATTCCACACAGTGGCTTTCCACCTCCGCTGTTTTCCTACAAGATGACAGGATCCATCGGTGAACAAAGCATGCTGCTCCTCATTTTCTGGCAGATCACCATATGGGGGGGCTTCTTCAGCAAGCAGCACCTTTTCTCCTGGTGACACTCCGAAATCTTTGCCTTCTGGCCAGTCCATGATTACTTCCAGGAAATTCGGACAACTGGGATTTCCTATTCTAACCTTCTGAGTGATCAGTGCAACCCACTTACTCCACGTTGCATCAGTTGCGTGGTGTGTGGATGGAGTCTTCCCTCTAAAATTCCAGTTCAATACTGGCAATCGTGGTGCCAGAAGGAGCTCTGCTTCAGTGCCAGCTACTTCCGAAGTGGTTTGAACTCCTTCATACGCTGCCAGTTTTACTTCTTCTGTGGGAGTGTAGCAGGGTTCTGATCCTCTGTATCCTCGGCTCCAAAACCCTAAGGGGTGACCTCGAGTTTCCCCTGGAGCCTTTTGCCAGAGGCTCCAGGTAGGTCTGTTCTCCCCGGATGCAGTGTCAAGTATGTTCTCAACATCTTGAGCAATCCAGACTGGCCCATGGGCTACAGCATGGACAATTTCCTGCTTAATTTGTTCAAAAGCCTGTTGTTGCTCAGGGCCCCATTGAAAGTCATTCTTTTCCGGGTCACTTCATGTAGTGGGCTCACAATATGACTGTAGTCTCGGAGGTGCATTCACCGGAAACCCACCACACCTAAGAACAATTGTGTCTCCTTTTTGCTGGGCATAGAATCATAGAATCATAGAATCACTACGGCTGGAAAGGACCTCCAGGATCATCAAGTCCAACCTTTATCCCATCATATTCCTAACCATTAGACCACTAGACCATGGCCTCAAGTGCCTCATCAGCCCATTTTTTGAACACCCCCAGGGACAGCGACTCCACCACCTCCATGGGCAGCCTGTTCCAGTGCCTAACCACCCTCTCAGTAAAGAACTTCTTCCTAATATCCAACCTAAACTTCCCCTGATGCAACTTGAGGCCATTTTCTCTTGTCCTATCATTAGTAATTTGGGAGAAGAGACCAACACCAGCCTCACTACAACCTCCTTTTAGGCAGCTGTAGAGAGCAATAAGGTCTCCTCTCAGCCTCGTCCTCTCCAGACTAAATAACCCCAGTTCCCTCAGCTGGTCTTCATAAGGCCTGTTTTCCAGACCTCTCACCAGCCTCGTTGCCCTTCTCTGGACTCGCTCCAGCACCTCAATGTCCTTCCCATACTGTGGAGCCCAGAACTGGACACAGTACTCAAGGTGTGGCCTCATGACCGCCGAGTACAGGGGTACGATCACCGCCCTACTCCTGCTGGTCACACCATTTCTGATACAGGCCAGGATGCCATTGGCCTTCTTGGCCACCTGGGCACACTGCTGGCTCATGTTCAGTTGGCTGTCAACTGACACCCTCAGGTCCTTTTCCGCCAGGTAGCTTTCCAGCCACTCTTCCCCAAGCCTGTAGCGTTGCATGGGGTTGTTGTGGCCAAAGTGCATGACCCGGCATTTACCCTTGTTAAACCTCATGCAATTCGCCTCAGCCCATCACTTCAGCCTGTCCAAATCCCGCTGCAGAGCCTCCCTACCCTCAAGCAGATCGACACTCCCACTTAATTTGATGTCATCTGCAAATTTACTGAGGGTGCATTCGATCCCCTCATCCTGGTCGTTGACAAAGGTATTAAACAAGACTGGCCCCAAGACCGAGCCCTGAGGGAAACTGACTGTGACCAGTCTCCATCTGGATTTAACTCCATTCACCACAACTCTCTGGGCTCAGCCATCCAGCCAGTTTTTAACCAAGCAAAGAGTCCACCTGTCTAGACCATGAGCCGTCAGCTTCTGCAGCATAATGCTGTGGGAAATAGTGTCAAATGCCTTACTGAAGTCCAGGTAGACAACATCCACCGCTTTACCCTCATCCACTAGGCGGGTCACCTGATCATAGAAGGAGATCAGGTTGGTTAAACAGGACTTGCCCTTCGTGAACCCATGTTGGCTGGACCTGATCCCCCTGTTGTCCTGCAGTTGCCGTGTGATCTCCCCAAGATGAACTGTTCCATAATCTTCCCTGGCACCGAGGTCAGGCTGACAGGCCTGTAGTTCCCCGGATCCTCCTTCCTGCCCTTATTGTAGATGGGTGTCACATTGGCAAGTTTCCAGTCATCCAGAACCTCACCCAATATCCAGGACTGCTGATAGATGATGGAGAGCGGCTTGGCAAGTTCGTCTGCTAGCTCTCTCAGCAGTCTCGGGTGGATCTCATCCGGCCCCATAGATTTATGGGTGTCTAATTGACTCAGTAGGTCCTTCACTACTATTTCCTGGCTTATGAGGGGTTTATTCTGATCTCCATCCCAATCTTCCAGCTCAGGGGACTGAATACCATGAGAATTGCATGAACCGGCACTTACCCTTGTTAAACCTCATGCAATAAGCCTCAGCCCATCACTACAGCCTGTCCAAAACCCGCTGCAGGGCCTCCTAACCCTCAGGCAGATTGACACTCCCACTCAATTTTGTGTCATCTGCAAATTTACTGAGGGTGCATTCGATCCCCTCATCCAGATCATCGATAAAGACATTAAGCAAGACTGGCCCCAAGACCGAGCTCTGAGGGACACTGCTTGTGACCTGTCTCCATCTGGATTTAACTCCATTCAGCACAACTGTCTGGGCTCGGCCATCCAGCCAGTTTTTATCCCAGTGAAGACTCCACCTGTCTAGACCATGAGCCGCCAGCTCAGAATGCTGTGGGAAACAGTGTCAAATGCCTTACTGAAGTCTAGGTAGACAAGGACGATCGAGTATATTGGACAGTGTGGATTCGATGGCCTGGCACATCAAATCCACAGAAGTACCGGGCTTTAGTCGACACCAGGGCACAGTGTACGTTGATACCATCAGGTTATAGAGGGGCAGAACCTATCTGGATCTCAGGAGTGACAGGGGGATGTCAAGAACTGTCAGTACTGGAGGCCAAGGTTAGCTTGACTGGGGACAAGTGGGAGAAACATCCCATTGTGACTGGCCCAGAAGCCCCTTGTATCTTGGGCATTGACTACGTCAAGAGAGGGTACTTCAAAGACCCAAAGGGATACCAATGAGCTTTTGGTGTGGCCAGTGTGAACACAGAGAAGGTCAAACAGTTGTCTAATCTGCCTGGCCTCTCAGAAGATGCTTTTGTTGCAGGACTGCTGCGAGGTGAAGAACAACAGGTGCCAATTGCTACAAGGACCGTGCACCGACGGCAGTATCGCACAAACCAAGACTCTCTGGCTCCCATCCAAGAACTGATTCGTCGACTGGAGAGCTGTGAGGAATGCAGGTGTGATTCGTGCCAGGGAGCTAATTGTCAGATATGTAAGTGTAGTACCTGTAAAATGGCTTTAGAAACAGTAGGAACAGAGAACTGCATTTATAAATTAAACTTAGCCCAGTGAGGTGTGGAACAAAGAGTACAGGGTGTAGTTTTAGCTGCAGCACTAAGATTGCCTAAGATGAGCAAAAGAATGCGCGTGCATATATAAGATTATCCCGCGGTCGCCGAGGAGGAGCCTTCATACCCGATATCACCAGGAGGCAGTGAAAGACCACCTAGCAACAGTGGGCATCTGCATAGCGCCGGGGGCTTATTGGGGCCCAGCGGGCCGGGTGGGGACTAACGAAAGAACCGACAAAAAACCGGGAAATCGAGATCGAAGACCAACGGTATACTTCTTGCTCCTTCTGACAAGAGGAAGGACTGTTCCTGCTTTGTCTGATAATATTTTCTGATGCCATCCTTTACGCTATAAAAGGGGCACGCTTTTGCTCCTAGGTGTGTGTCGTTGGTGGAGCAGTGACTCCCCGGCGCACCCAGTGCTGCTTGCTTGCTGTATTCCAGATAATAAACAATTATAATTTGACTAATTGGCCTCTGCACCTCGTTTATAACAGAGCCAAGATGTCATCAGTAAGACACATTCACCTTTTAATAGCACCATATGGCCAGTGCGAAAGTCTGATGGAGGGTGGAGGTTAACAGTAGACTATCGTGGCCTGAACAAAGTGACGCCACCACTGAGTGCTGCTGTACCAGATATGTTAGAGCTCCAATATGAACTGGAGTCAAAGGCAGCCAAGTGGTACGCCACAATCGACATTGCCAATGCATTCTTTTCAATTCCTTCTGCAGAAGACTGCAGGTCACAGTTTGCTTTCACATGGAAGGGTGACCAGTATACCTGGAATCGACTGCCCCAGGGGTGGAAGCACAGCTCCACTATTTGCCATGGACTAATTCAAACTGCACTGGAAAAGGGTGATGCCCCTGAACATCTACAATATATCGATGACATCGTGTGGGGCAACAAGGCAGAAGAAGTGTTCGAGAAAGGAAAAAGAGTAATTCCGATTCTTCTGAAAGCTGGGTTTGCCATAAAGAAGAGCAAAGTCAAGGGACCAGCACAAGAGATTCAGTTCTTTGGAATAAAATGGCAGGATGGACACCATCATGTGTCTATGGATGTCATCAACAAGATAGCAGCTATGTCTCCACCGACCAACAAGAAGGAAACACAAACTTTCTTAGGACTTGTGGGATTTTGGAGAATGCATATTCCAGGTTATAGTCAACTTGTGAGCCCTCTCTATAAAGTAACTCGGAAGAAGAACCATTTTGAGTGGGGTCTTGAGCAACAACAAGCCTTTGAGCACATCAAACAGGAGATAGCTCGAGCGGTAGCTCTTGGGCCTGTTCGGAAAGGAACAGCTGTGCAAAATGTACTCTACACAGCAACTGGGGATCATGGCCTCACATGGAGCCTCTGGCAGAAGATACCAGGAGAAACTCGAGGTCAACCATTAGGATTTTGGAGCCGGGGATATCGAGGATCAGAAGCCCACTACACTCTGACTGAAAAAGAGATACTAGCAGCATATGAGGGGATTCGAGCAGCTTCAGAAGTTGTTGGTACAGAAGCACAGCTCCTCTTGGAACCATGATTGCCTGTGCTACATTGGATGTTCAAAGGAAACATCCCTTCTACACACCATGCGACCAGTGCTACCTGGAGTAAATGGGTAGCATTAATCACCCAACGAGCTCGACTGGGAAAACCCAACTGTCCAGGGATCCTGGAAGAGATCATGGACTGGCCAGAAGATAGAGATTTTGGAGCACTGCCTGAGGAGGTGGCTCGTGCCCAAGAGGCACCACCATATAATGAGTTACCAGAAGATGAAAGGCGTTATGCTGTTTACTGCTGTATCCTGTCGTGTGGTAGGAAACCATCAAAAGCGGAAAGCTGCCGTGCAGAGTCCCACAAGACAAGTTGTTGAGGCCACTGAAGGAGAGGGTGAGTCAAGTCAGTTTGCAGAAGTAAAAGTGATCCAACTAGCCCTAGAGACTGCTGAACTAGAAAAGTGGCCATCTCTACACTGACTCCTGGATGGTGGCTAACGCCCTATGGGGGTGGCTACAGGAGTGGAAGAAGACCAATTGGCAGCGCAGAGGTAAACCCATCGGGGCTGCTGCATTGTGGCAGGACTTTGCTGCCCGAGTGGTCATGTGCCCAAAAGCCATGCCACCGAAGAACATCAAAACAATGAGCAAGTAGACAAGGCTGCCAAAATTGAAGTAGCTCAGCTGAGTGGGTGTATCACATCCCTTATTACCCACAAGCATCTGGAAAGATTGAAAGATAAAATGGACTGTTGATGACTATATTGAGGGCATTGGATAATGGGGGATGGAAGCACTGGGATATAAATTTAGCAGAAGCCACCTGGTTAATTAACACCAGAGGATCTGTTAACCATCCTTGTCCTGCCCAAACAAAACCCCTTCATACTGTGGGAGAAGATAAGGTTCCTGTCATACACACAGGGAAATGGCTGGGGAAGGCAGTGTGGATTGCTCCTCCCTTGGGAAAAGGCAAGCCCACTCATGGGATTGTTTTTGCTCTGGGACCTGGGTGTACTTGGTGGGTAATGCAGGAGGATGGGGGTACTCAGTGTGTGCCTCAAGGAGATTAACCTTGGGGGGAAAATAATCTGTGGTGTGAGCTGTATGTTGCAGGAAGTGATGGAGGAAGTAGGAACGACGAAGAGTGAATTCTGCAAAGAACCAGATGTGTGCAATGATGAACCAAACCTAGCCGGTGCTGGTGTCCAACAGTTAAACATACTGCTCCTGTCCTGAACATCCACCTTGACAGATGGGGGCCAAGTCATTGAACATCTGGAGAAGTGAAGAAAGCCCATGGAATGAAGGAATACTACTTATCTGTTAAAGGACAGGGGATAGTAGTTAATGAGAGTGTATTAACCTGCATGTTAGGCATGAAGATGGTCTAAGTACATAGACTAAGATGTAAGTGTTGGCAAGAAGGAATGTCAGCGATGAGAACCAAATATGATGGAATGGATAAATGAGTGTTGTGTGGGACCTGGGCATGACGTAAACGGTATGGAATAAGGGGTGGAGACTGTACTGGTTCTGGCTGAGCCGGAATTGATTTTCCCCTATAGCAGCCCTCATGGTGCTATGTTTTATGCTGGGAGCTAGAAGGGTGTTGATAACACGCTGGTGTTGTGGCTAATGCTGAGTAGTGCTTACACAGCACCAAGGCTCTTTCCAACATTTCCCCCCAGTGGGATGGGGTGGGCAGGATCTCGGGAGGGGACACAACCAGGACAGCTGACCCGAACTGACCAAAGGAATCACAGAATCACAGAATCACAGAATGTTAGGGATTGGAAGGGACCTCAAAAGATCATCTAGTCCAATCCCCCTGCCAGAGCAGGAACACCTAGATCAGGTCACACAGGAACATGTCCAGGCGGGTTTTGAATGTATCCAGAGAAGGAGACTCCACAACCTCTCTGGGCAGCCTGTTCCAGTGTTCTGTTACCCTCACTGTGAAGAAATTCTTCCTCACATTTATGTGGAACCTCCTATGTTCCAGCTTACACCCATTGCCCCTTGTCCTATCATTGGATGTCACTGAGAAGAGCCTGGCTCCATCCTCATGACACTCACCCTTGACATATTTATAAACATTAATGAGGTCACCCCTCAGTCTTCTCTTCTCCAAGCTAAAGAGACCCAGCTCCCTCAGCCTTTCCTCATAAGGGAGATGTTCCACTCCCTTAATCATCTTTGTGGCTCTATGCTGGACTCTCTCAAGCAGTTCCCTGTCCTTATTGAACTGGGGGGCCCAGAACTGGACACAATACTCCAGATGCGGCCTCACCAAGGCAGAATAGAGGGGAAGGAGAACCTCTCTTGACCTACTAACCACTCCCTTTCTAATACGCCCCAGGATGCCATTGGCCTTCTTGGCCACAAGGGCACATTGCTGGCTCATGGTCATCCTGCTGTCCACCAGGACCCCCAGGTCCCTTTCCCCTACACTGCTCTCCAGCAGGTCAGCCCCCAACCTGTACTGGTACATGGGGTTGTTCTTCCCCAGATGCAAAACTCTACACTTGCCCTTGTTGAATTTCATTAAGTTTTTCCCCGCCCAACTCTCCAGCCTATCAAGGTCTCGTTGAATGGCAGCACAACCCTCTGGTGTGTCAGCCATTCCTCCTAGTTTGGTGTCATCAGCAAACTTGCTGAGGATACATTCTGTACCCTCATCCAAGTCGTTGATGAAGATATTAAACAACACCGGTCCCAGTACCGACCCCTGAGGGACTCCACTAGTCACAGGCCTCCAACTAGACTCTGTCCCATTAACCACAACTCTCTGGCTTCTTCCCTTCAGCCAGTTCACAATCCACCTCACTACCTGATCACCAAACCCATACTTTATCAGCTTATCTACAAGGATGCTGTGGGAGACAGTGTCAAATGCTTTACTGAAATCAAGATAAACCACATCTACCGCTCTACCATCATCTATCCACCTAGTTATTTCCTCATAGAAGGCAATAAGGTTGGTCAAACATGACTTACCCTTGGTAAAACCATGTTGACTGCTCTTAATGACCCCCTCATCCTTGATGTGCCTAGAGATAGTGCCAAGAACAAGCTGTTCCATCACCTTTCCAAGGATGGAGGTGAGGCTGACCGGTCTATAGTTACCCGGGTCCTCCTTCTTGCCCTTCTTATAGATTGGAGTGACATTTGCTATCCTCCAGTCCTCAGGCACCTCTCCTGTTCTCCATGACTTACCAAAGATGATGGAGAGTGGCCTAGCAATGACCTCTGCCAGCTCCCTCAGCACCCTTGGGTGCATTCCATCTGGTCCCATTGATTTATGGATATCCAGATTGCTCAACTGATCCCTAACCCAATCCTCATCTACCAAGGTAAACTCCTCCTCCATCCTGACTTCTTCTGGGGCTACAGGGATCAGGGGCTCCTGGGGAAAGCCTGCAGGAGTAAAGACAGAGGCAAAGAAGGCATTCAGCACCTCTGCCTTCTTGATATCCTCTGTCTCTAGAGCACCCCCCACATTCATCAGTGGGCCTATATTGCCTCTAGCGTTTGTTTTATTAGCTATGTATTTGAAAAAGCCCTTTCTATTGTCCTTGACCTGGCTTGCAAGGTTAAGTTCAAGTTCTAAGGAGGCCTTAGCTTTCCTAATTGCCTTTCTACATCCTCTGACAACTGTCCTATATTCCTCCCAAGTGACTAGCCCCTCTTTCCATGATCCATAAATTCTTTTTTTCCACCTAAGTTTGCCCAGTAGTTCCTTGTTTAACCACGCTGGTCTCCTAGCTCCCTTACTTGATTTCATACCCATTGGGACACTCTGATCCTGAGCTTGCAAGAAGTGGTCCTTGAATGTTGACCAACTATCTTGAGCCCCTTTACCATCTAGCTCCCTGTCCCATGGGACTTCCCTTAACAATTGATTAAGGAGGCTAAAGTTGGCCCTGGGGAAGTCCAGGGTTCTGGTCTTGCTTGGTACTCTATTCCTCCCACACAGGATCCTAAACTCCACCATCTCATGATCACTGCATCCAAGGCTGCCATCGACTATCACTGCTTCAACAAGACCCTCCTTGTTGGTAAGTACAAGATCCAGCAGCGCTCCTCTCCTAGTCGGCTTATCCACCATTTGCATTAAGTAGTTATCATCAATGCACTGGAGGAACCTCCTAGACTGTGAATGGCTGGCTGTGAAAGTCTCCCAGCAGATATCGGGGTAGTTAAAATCCCCCATGAGGACCAAGGCCTGTAGTTGTGAGGCTGCTTTCAACTGCCTGTAGAAAGCCTCATCAACTCCCTCGTCCTGATCAGGAGGTCTGTAATAGACCCCCACAACTGTATCGCCCATACCTGCCTGCCCCTTAATTCTTACCCACAGACTTTCAACTTGCCCCTCATCAGCCCCTGGAGAAGACTCAATACATTCTAGTTGCTCCCTCACATAGAGAGCAACTCCACCACCTCGCTTCACTGACCGATCTTTCCTAAAAATGACATAGCCATCCATGACCACATTCCAGTCGTGTGAGCTGTCCCACCATGTCTCTGTAATTGCCACCAGGTCATAACCTTTAGACCGCACACAGACCTCTAACTCCTCCTGTTTATTCCCCATACTGCGTGCATTGGTGTACAGGCATTTCAGAGAGCAAGCAGAGCGCACTGGTGGGACCCCTGGGAGGCAGGAGGCCTTGTGGTCAGGGCCTAAACATCTCTCCCTTCTCTTCAAGGGTCGAAAATCCTTCCTAGACCACCTTCCTTCAGGCCCTAGCATATTGCTCTTGGGCTTGTACCTAACAGTCCCAGTTGTCTCCCCTTCCCCCTTCACATCTAGTTTAAAGCCCTCTCAATGAGCCCTGCTAACTCCTGCCCCAAAAGCCTTCTCCCCCTCCGGGACAAATGCATTCCACCTGTCACCAGGCCAGGTGTCTCATAGAGCAGCCTGTGATCAAAGAACCCAAAGCCCTGACTTTGGCACCAGTTACGTAGCCATTCATTAATCTGTGAACTCTTCCTGCTTATCTCTTCACCCATTCTTGCAGGAGGTATGGAGGCAAACACTACTTGCACTCCAGACCCCTTAACCAGCCGTCCCAGGGCCCTGAAGTCACTCTTCATAGCCCTTACACTCCTTGTAGTAATTTCGTCCCTGCCAACCTGAAAAACCAGCAGTGGGTAGTAATCGGAGGGCTTTACAAGATCAGGGAGTTTCCTTTTAATGTCTCTAATCCGAACCCCAGGGAGGCAGCAGACTTCCCTGTGGGATGGGTCCGGTCGACAGATGGGCCCTTCTGTTCCCCTCAGAAGGGAGTCGCCCACCACAATTACCCTCCTTTTCTTCTTAATTGAAGAAGTCCTAAGGCGTCGGGATGACTGACAAGCCTTAGGTGATTCAGGGGACTGATCTACCCCTCCAACTTCATTTACTTCTCCCTGAAGTTCCAAGGCGTGGTACCTGTTGCTCAAGGGCAACTGGGAGGGTGAAGGGGGTTGGGAGGGTTTTTGCTTGCCTCTCCGCAGACGGACCACCCTCCATTCCTCCCTGTCTCCTGAACCCTCTGCTTCTGTCTGATGACAGGAGGGGAGGGGATCCATCACTTGCCCACCCTTTTCTGACTGCCCTTGCCTCAGGGTGAAGCTCCACCAATCTATTTCTCTTTCACAATCTCTAATACTTCTAAGTCTTTCTACCTCCTCCATCAGTTCAACCACCTGCCCGAGCAGATCATTTATCTGCTCGCACCTCACACACGCGGTGTCACTGGCTCCCTCCGGTACCAGTGCCAGGCTCAGGCATTCGCTGCAGCCAGAAACCTGCACGGCCGCATGTCTGGTCGGGGGATCTGTCTGAGTCCCCATATTCTTTTTCCCAAGGGTTTTTGGGCGCGTTGCAACCATGTTCTATACGGTCTAAGGTCTATCTAGCTAATCCTCTCCTCGCGCTGTTCTCCTCGCGCTTGCCTCTCCGTAGGCTAGCCGCCGCTCTCTGCTCCGCGTGCCGCTTGCTCTGAGGGGAGCTGCCGAGATGGCCGCTTTTAAAGTTTGCCGCGGCTCTCAGTCACGCCCCCTGCCACGTCAGCCTTTCGGTATCTCTTGAATTTTTCTTAGGATTCCCGCTCAGACTCGGGTTTCCTTGCTCTATCCCGGCTTCACCGTCTCCGGGAAGCCCGGCTCCTTCTCAAAGCCTCGGCAAAAGCCAACAGCAAAAGCAAAGAGCACTCGCCGCAGCCGCCCCACCGCTCCCACAGCCGCCGCTCTCTGCTCCGCGTGCCGCTTGCTCTGAGGGGAGCTGCCGAGATGGCCGCTTTTAAAGTTTGCCGCGGCTCTCAGTCACGCCCCCTGCCACGTCAGCCTTATATTCCACATATTCCATACCATATAACGTCTGCTCAAGTATAAAGCTGGGAAAAAGGAGGAAGAGGGGGTGGGTCACCCTTCGTCCTCCGAGGCAACTGCTATGCATATCGCAGCCCTGCTTCCCAAGAAGGCCCAACATCGCCTGCTAATGGGAAGTAGAGACTAAATTTGTTTTCCTTTTTTGCTTCCTCGTGCAGAACTTGCTTTGCTTAGCTTACATTAAAACTGCTTTTGTTTTACCAACAAGGGTTATTTTTTTCTGTCTTATTTTTTCGTCACCCCAACGCCTTAGGACTTCTTCAATTAAGAAGAAAAGGAGGGTAATTGTGGTGGGCGACTCCCTTCTGAGGGGAACAGAAGGGCCCATCTGTCGACCGGACCCATCCCACAGGGAAGTCTGCTGCCTCCCTGGGGTTCAGATTAGAGACATTAAAAAGAAACTTCCTATTCTTGTAAAGCCCTCCGACTACTACCCACTGCTAGTTTTTCAGGTTGGCAGGGACGAAATTATTACAAGAAGTGTAAGGGCTATGAAGAGTGACTTCAGGGCCCTGGGACGGCTGGTTAAGGGGTCTGGAGTGCAAGTAGTGTTTGCCTCCATACCTCCTGCAAGGATGGGTGAAGAGATAAGCAGGAAGAGTTTACAGATTAATGAATGGCTATGTAACTGGTGTCAAAGGCAGGGCTTTGGGTTCTTTGATCATGGGCTGCTATATGAGACACCTGGCCTGGTGACAGGTGGAATGCATTTGTCCCAGAGGGGGAAAAGGCTTTTGGGGCAGGAGTTAGCAGGGCTCATTGAGAGGGCTTTAAACTAGATGTGAAGGGGGAAGGGGAGACAACTGGGTCTGTTAGGGACGAGCCCAAGAGCAATATACTAGGGCCTGAAGGAAGGTGGTCTAGGGAGGATTTTCGATCATTGAAGAGAAGGGAGAGATGTTTAGGCCCTGACCACAAGGCCTCCTGCCTCCCAGGGGTCCCACCAGTGCGCTCTGCTTGCTTTCTGAAATGCCTGTACACCAATGCACGCAGTATGGGGAATAAACAGGAGGAGTTAGAGGTCTGTGTGCGGTCTAAAGGTTATGACCTGGTGGCAATTACAGAGACATGGTGGGACAGCTCACATGACTGGAATGTGGTCATGGATGGCTATGTCATTTTTAGGAAAGATCGGTCAGTGAAGCGAGATGGTGGAATTTCTCTCTATGTGAGGGAGCAACTAGAATGTATTGAGTCTTCTCCAGGGGCTGATGAGGGGCAAGTTGAAAGTCTGTGGGTAAGAATTAAGGGGCAGGCAGGCATGGGTGTCACAGTTGTGGGGGTCTATTACAGACCTCCTGATCAGGACGAGGGAGTTGATGAGGCTTTCTACAGGCAGCTGAAAGCAGCCTTGCAACTACAGGCCTTGGTCCTCATGGGGGATTTTAACTACCCCGATATCTGCTGGAAGACTTTCACAGCCAGCCATTCACAGTCTAGGAGGTTCCTCCAGTGCATTGATGACAACTACTTAATGCAAATGGTGGATAAGCCGACTAGGAGAGGAGCGCTGCTGGATCTTGTACTTACCAACAAGGAGGGTCTTGTTGAAGGAGTGATGGTCGATGGCAGCCTTGGCTGCAGTGATCATGAGATGGTGGAGTTTAGGATCCTGTGTGGGAGGAATAGAGTACCTAGCAAGACCAGGACCCTGGACTTCCGTAGGGCCAACTTTAGCCTCCTCAATCAATTGTTAAGGGAAGTCCCATGGGACAGGATGCCAGATGGTAAAGGGGCTCAAGATAGTTGGTCAACATTCAAGGACCACTTCTTGCAAGCTCAGGATCAGAGTGTCCCAATGGGTATGAAATCAAGTAAGGGAGCTAGGAGACCAGCGTGGTTAAACAAGGAACTACTGGGCAAACTTAGGTGGAAAAAAAGAATTTATGGATCATGGAAAGAGGGGCTAGTCACTTGGGAGGAATATAGGACAGTTGTCAGAGGATGTAGAAAGGCAATTAGGAAAGCTAAGGCCTCCTTAGAACTTGAACTTAACCTTGCAAGCCAGGTCAAGGACAATAGAAAGGGCTTTTTCAAATACATAGCTAATAAAACAAACACTAGAGGCAATATAGGCCCACTGATGAATGAGGGGGGTGCCCTAGAGACAGAGGATATCAAGAAGGCAGAGGTGCTGAATGCCTTCTTTGCCTCTGTCTTTACTCCTGCAGGCTTTCCCCAGGAGCCCCTGATCCCTGTAGCCCCAGAAGAAGTCAGGATGGAGGAGGAGTTTGCTTTGGTAGATGAGGATTGGGTTAGGGATCAGTTGAGCAATCTGGATATCCATAAATCAATGGGACCAGATGGAATGCACCCAAGGGTGCTGAGGGAGCTGGCAGAGGTCATTGCTAGGCCACTCTCCATCATCTTTGGTAAGTCATGGAGAACAGGAGAGGTGCCTGAGGACTGGAGGATAGCAAATGTCACTCCAATCTATAAGAAGGGCAAGAAGGAGGACCCGGGTAACTATAGACCGGTCAGCCTCACCTCCATCCTTGGAAAGGTGATGGAACAGCTTGTTCTTGGCACGATCTCTAGGCACATCAAGGATGAGGGGGTCATTAAGAGCAGTCAACATGGTTTTACCAAGGGCAAGTCATGTTTGACCAACCTTATAGCCTTCTATGAGGAAATAACTAGGTGGATAGATGATGGTAGAGCGGTAGATGTGGTTTATCTTGATTTCAGTAAAGCATTTGACACTGTCTCCCACAGCATCCTTGTAGATAAGCTGATAAAGTATGGGTTTGGTGATCAGGTAGTGAGGTGGATTGTGAACTGGCTGAAGGAAAGAAGCCAGAGAGTTGTGGTCAATGGGTCGGAGTCTAGTTGGAGGCCTGTGACTAGCGGAGTCCCTCAGGGGTCGGTACTGGGACCGGTGTTGTTTAATATCTTCATCAACGACTTGGATGAGGGTACAGAATGTATCCTCAGCAAGTTTGCTGATGACACCAAACTAGGAGGAATGGCTGACACACCAGAGGGTTGTGCTGCCATTCAACGAGACCTCGATAGGCTGGAGAGTTGGGCGGGGGAAAACTTAATGAAATTCAACAAGGGCAAGTGTAGAGTTTTGCATCTGGGGAAGAACAACCCCATGTACCAGTACAGGTTGGGGGCTGACCTGCTGGAGAGCAGTGTAGGGGAAAGGGACCTGGGGGTCCTGGTGGACAGCAGGATGACCATGAGCCAGCAATGTGCCCTTGTGGCCAAGAAGGCCAATGGCATCCTGGGGTGTATTAGAAAGGGGGTGGTTAGTAGGTCAAGAGAGGTTCTCCTTCCCCTCTATTCTGCCTTGGTGAGGCCACATCTGGAGTATTGTGTCCAGTTCTGGGCCCCCCAGTTTAAGAAGGACAGGGAACTACTTAAGAGAGTCCAGCGCAGAGCCACAAAGATGATTAAGGGAGTGGAACATCTCCCTTATGAGGAAAGGCTGAGGGAGCTGGGTCTCTTTAGCTTGGAGAAGAGGAGACTGAGGGGTGACCTCATTAATGTTTCTAAATATGTCAAGGGTGAGTGTCATGAGGATGGAGCCAGGCTCTTCTCAGCGACATCCAATGATAGGACAAGGGGCAATGGGTGCAAGCTGGAACATAGGAGGTTCCACATAAATGTGAGGAAGAATTTCTTCACAGTGACGGTAACAGAACACTGGAACAGGCTGCCCAGAGAGGTTGTGGAGTCTCCTTCTCTGGAGACATTCAAAACCCGCCTGGACATGTTCCTGTGTGACCTGACCTAGGTGTTCCTGCTCTGGCAGGGGGATTGGACTAGATGATCTTTTGAGGTCCCTTCCAATCCCTAACAGTCTGTGATTCTGTGATTCTTTCCCCTTATTGCCTTGCTAAGAGAAAGGGCAGGGGAAGTGATAGAGCGGCTTGGTAGGTGTCTGGCCTTTAGCCAAGGTGAAACCACCACACCGCACCAATCCAAACAGCAACAGCAATAATACTGAGCCATACTCCAACAGTGATTCCAAGACCATATACCCAAAGAGTGCCCCGAGGGACCATGCACCCCACATCAGCATAGTGAGAGGGAGAGTTACCTGGTGAGGTCTGTTTAAACTTCAGCTCCGGGTTTCAAAACACATCTTGGGTGCCAAATAAACTGTCTACGGTTAGCCAGTACTCCGGGCTAAACCGTAGCAGTTAGTATATCACCCAAGACTCCCTCCCCAGATGGGAAGGAGAATTGGGGAAAAAAAAGGAAAAGGCCCGTGAGTTGAAGTATAGACAGATTTAATAGAATGACAAAATAGGAAACAACAATCAACACAAAACATAAAGGATTCTACTCATCCTGGTTCTATGCTGCCAGCAGAAACAGAGCACCACCAACAAGGAGCCTCAAGGAGAGAAGGAGGAACCCCACCTTCACTGAGCTCCCTCCTTTTATAATGAGCATGACTAGGTGGTACGGGATACACCTGTGAGTCAGCTGACCTGATTGGAACTCTCAGCTGACTCAGGGCTACTCAGGGCCTGCCTGCATGGCTGGCCCATGAGTCTGTGCCTGGGGAACCAGGACCACTGAAAAATTTTCAAAAGGCCTGTTAACACAAGCACAATTGTTGGAACATCCCAAGGGTGTTCCAGGGTCAAGTTGCCTATCGCCAAGTCATAGAGATCAGAAATTGGTGTAATTACAAATTAATTTATTACACCATAACCTAATGCAATGAAACGTAACAGGGCAGCACCTGTAAGACCACCGCCAAAAGTTATAAACCGTACCAAATCAAAAAGAAACAGCGGTAAAGCCGCCCAGGTCTTCAAAAGCTATTCCAAATGCAAATCCCAACGCACTTTACCAACAGACCATCCCACCCACACCAACATAGTGCATGACTGTGATATCTGGTGAAGGCAGTTCAAACTTCAGCCCTGGGATTCACCCAGACGAGCTAATTAAATTAAAGACCAAATACACATTTATCCTGTACCCAGGGCTATACTGTAGCATTCCTTTCACTAGCTGACGAACCCTCCCAAGCTGTGAATGGGAATTGGAGAAAAAAGGGAAAGGCCCCACGGGTTGCAGTAGAAATCAATTTAATGAAATAACAAAACTAATACAATCACCAACTTAAAGTATACAAGGCTATACTTAGATGTTACTACGGTCAGCAGAATCACAGAATAGCCTTGGTTACAGGAGACCTCTAAGATCATCAGGTCCAACCATGAACCTAACACTGCCAGTTCACCACTAAACCATACCCCTTAGCACTTCATCCACAAATTTCTTAAATACATCCATGGATGGGGCCTCCACAACTGCCATGGGCAGCCTATTCCAATGCCTGACAACCCTTTCAGTGAATTTTTTTTCCTAATATCTAATCTAAACCTCCCCTGGCAAAACTTGAGACCATTACCCCTTGTCCTATCACTACTTACTTACCTGGGAGAAGAAACTGACTACACTACATGCCACACCTGCCTCACTACAACCTCCTTTCAGGCAACTGTAGAGAGCAATGAGGTCTCCCCTCAGCCTCCTCTTCTGCAGACTAAACAAACCCAGTTCCCACAGCTGCTCCTCATAAGACTTGTGCTCCAGACCATTCACCTGCTTTGTTGCCTTTCTTTGGACATGCTCCAGCAGTTCAGTGTCCTTCTTGTAGTGAGGGGCCCAAAAATGAACACAGTATTTGAGGTGCAGCCTCACCAGAGCTGAGTACAGGGGAACAATCACTTCCCTAGTCCTGCTAGCTACACAATTTCTGATGCAAGCCAGGATACTGTTGGCCTTCTTGGCCACCTGGGCACACTGATGGCTCATATTCAGATGGCCTTTTCCGTCAGGCAGCTTTCCAGCCACTCTTCCCCAAGCCTCTAGTGTTGCATGGGGTTGTTGTGGCCGAAGTGCAGGATCAGGCACTTGGCCTTATTGAATCTCATACTATTCACCTCTGCCCATCTATCTAGCCTGTCCGGATTCCTCTCCAGAGCCTTCCTTCCCTCAGGCAGATCAACACTCCCAACCAACTGGGTGTCTTCTGCAAACTTACTGAGGGTGCACTCAATCTCCTCATCCAAATCATTGATAAAGATATTAAGCAAGACCAGCCCCAGCACTGAGCCCTGGGGAACACCACTTGTTACCAGCCTCCAACTGGATTTAACTCCATTCACCACAACTCTCTGGGCCCCGCCAGCCAGTTTTTAACCCAGCATAGAGTACACCTGTCTAGGCCATGAGCAGCCAGCTTCTCTAGGAGAATGGTGTGGGAAACAGTTTTGAAGGCTTTATTTAAGTCCAGGTAAGCAAAATCCACAATCTTCCCCTCATCCACAAAGCGGGTCACCCTGTCATAGAAGGAGATCAGGTTAGTCAAGCAGAACCTGCCCTTCGTGAACCCATGCTGGCTGGGCCTGATCCCATGGTTGTCCTGGATATACTGTGTGATCACCATCAAGATGACCTGCTCCATAACCTTCTCCAGTACCAAGGCCAGGCTGACAGTCCTGTATTTTCCCGGATCCTCCTTCCAAACCTTCTTGTGGATGGGCGTCGCATTGGCAAGCCTCCAGTCATCTGGAACCTCCCCTGTTGACCAGGACTGCTAGTAAATGATGGAGAGTGGCTTGGCAAGCTCTTCTGCCAGCTCCCTCAGTACTCTTGGGTGGATCTCATGTGGCCCCATAGACTTGTGAGGATCTAGTTGACATAGAAGGACTATACTTGCTTCCTCCTGGATTGTAGGGGGTTTACTCTGGTCCCCACCCTTGTATTCCAGCTCCTGGGGCTGAGTACCCTAAGGATAACTGGTCTGACTATTAAAGACTGAGGCAAAAGCGGCATTTAGTACCTCAGCCTTATCCTCATCCTTCGTGACAGTATTTCCCTCCATGTGGGAGGAGAGCAAGAAAACATTGGCCTGTCAGACATCGGCCTATCAGCCCTGCACAGCCCCTGGGCCCGCAGTTAGTCTTTGATCGGAAGCAGGCCCTGGAAGTGAGATAAGAAACTGTTGAGTTGTGCTGGAAACTGTTAAGTTGTGCCGACACGACAGGCAGCTGACCTGACCGGAAGAGCAGTGGACAATAACAACCTGGAACTGTGGGAAGTTCCGCCGCATGAACAGCACGTGATCAGGAATCTAATTGGTTGGCACGGCGTGTGTTTTAAAGTAGTCTTATGCTGATAGGTGAAAAAGTAGATAACTGTTTAGTTGCCGACTTGCTAACTATGAAGTAAGCGCCTTAACGACTGCATAAATATGCACTGCTGTAACAATAAAATGTTTTTCCTTTGCACTTCATGGAGAGACCATGCCTTAGATGCCACACCTCCACATGGAGTAAAGGACGGAGATTCACCTCAGCCCTCCTAGAAGCAGCAGCAGCCGGGATAGAAGGCTAAGAACAAAAAGCCACAGGAAGAGGAACTCTCCATCCTTAGTGAACTCCCTCCTTTTATAATGAGCTTGATGTAAGTGGTATGGGATACACCTGCGAGTCAGCCTGGGTCAGCTGCCCTGACTGAATCTCCCAGCTGACTCACAGCTACCCATGGCCTGCCGGGCATGGCTGGCCCACGGTACTGTCCCTGGGAAACCAGGACATCCAGAAACCCACTGTAGGAATGTATTTAAAAGAGAATGACCATATAGTGAACCAGCCATACAGGATGTTGGCCTAGGCATGTAGCCGCATTCTAGAAGCTACTTCAAAGGAAGAAAAAATAAGAAAGAGCAATGACCGCTTCACTAAGGAATGCAGGAGTGAACAGATAAGAGTGACCAATTGGACACTGCGTGAGAAGAACTTAAAGAACTAACGGGTGCTGAACTGAGCTGCATGTTTGCCTCATGCTAGAGACCTTTAACCAATTAGATAATGTGTGACCGCGTGTAGGGAAAGAAAAATTGTATAAAAGGGACAGACGGAATTAACAGAAGATTTAGATAGCGTTAGGCATGCTGTGTTGCAAAATAGAGCTGCTGTTGATTTTTTGTTATTAGCCCAAAGTCATGGTTGTGAAGATTTAGATGGAATGTGTTGTATGAATCTGTCTGATCACTCTTCCTCTATTCATAAGCAACTGCAGCAATTAAGAGAGAATATGAAGAAACTCACCGTCACTCCTTTTCCACCTCCCCGTTCTGCTTCAGCATCCGGGTCAGGCTCAAAGGTTGGATTGCTCACATGTCCATTGCTTGCTAAAAAACCCTCAACAACCCACAACGCCTAAGAAGGCTTGATTTTCCTTTTTGATAGGTGGTGGGGAGATCACTGTTATTTTGTTAAGTCCAATGGGATCTGGAAACACTCATCTTTCCATTTAATTCCCAAGAAGTGGATCTCACGTGCAGGTCCCTTGACCTTGCTTCTTTTTATAGCAAAACCAGCTTTCAAAAGAATTCGGATAGTCTTCTTACTTTTCTTGAAGACTTCTTCTGCTGTGTTACGCCATATGATGATGTTGTCAATGTATTGCAGTTGTTCTGGAGCCCCACCCTTCTCCAGTGCAGTCTGGATCAGTCCATGGCAAATAGTAGGGCTGTGTTTCCACCCCTGGGGCAGTCGATTCTAGGTGTACTGGACACCCCTCCAGGTGAAAGTAAACTGCATCCTGCACTCTGCTGATAAAGGAATAGAGAAAAACGCATTAACAATATCAGTTGTGGCATACCACCTAGCTGCCTTTGATACCAGTTTGTACTGGAGTTCTAGCATGTCCGGCATGGCAGCACTCAGCGGTGGCATAACCTCATTCAGACCATGATAGTCTACTTTTAATCTCCATTCTCCATTAGATTTTTGCACTGGCCATATAGGGCTATTAAAGTGTGAGCGAGTCTTGCTGATCACTCCTTGACTCTCCAGTTGACGGATCACCTCACAGATGGGGATCACAGAGTCCTGGTTGGTACGATATTGTCCACGATGCACCGTTGTGGTAGCAATTGGCACCTGCTTTCAGCTTTCAGCAGTCCCACAACGGAAGGATCATCTGAAAGACCAGGAAAGGTAAACAGATGTTCAATGTTCTCAGTCTCTACAGCTGCTATACCAAAGGCCCACCGATACCCTTTTGGGTCCTTGAAATACCCTCTCCTGAGGTGTAGTCTATGCCAAGGATGCATGGAGCATCTGGGCCCCTGCGACTATGAATTTGGAAACCTGAATATGCCATTAAAAGCTAGACAAATGCTATATCAAGAAGTGCCAAGTTTGGACACCATGTCACAACCATTTCCAGAAGAACTGATGGATATGCCCATGTCGTGGACTTCCAGCAAATAATTTGTGGGAAGATATATGATTTATAAAGAATTTGATCACTGAGTTACCTAGACATTTTTCTCCATCAGATCATCTTCAGTCAGACTGAAGATTATTTTGTTTTCCCACACACTTGCTCTTGAGCACAGGCAAACCCACTAGGACTGTTGTTATTGTTTTTGTTTTAATATGCTTCAATTCCCAGGGCCTGATGCCTATTTACTTAAAGAATGGCTTATGGTACTCTAGTTTAAAAACAAAATGCCTTTAAAAATGGGAGAAAATATCACTTTCACATCAGAACCATTTCACCCTCAGAATGGGGTAGACTGGCCTTAATGCGAGTGAGTATCAGGCATCATAGAGGCAGAGGAAACTTGTGAAACCTTGGCCCCATTTATACTATGGTCCTATTGAATACAAGAAGGCCAGTATTCCCTCCAGTTTCTTTAGTCATTAGTAGGAAAACTCACTCTTCCACCAACTTGAAGAAAACTCGACAAGTTATTCCACTTTTTTAGTTACCTATCTTTCTCTAGATGCTTTGAATAGTTATTATCACAAACAGTTGTGATCTACTTCTCTAAATTAGATGCTGAAAGATCTAAACAATTACATAATGTGGTCCTTCCAGTGACACTTTTGGCCTATGGATATTTCTGTTAAAATTGCTTCATCTCTTCACAAATAGGGGCAAAAAGGTTCATTGCACATGGAAAGACAATTGTGTGGTTCTAGTTCCCCCTTTTCTTTCAGCTAGAAATATAACAATTATGCTAGGCAAATTGTAAACAAGAGTGGAGATAATAAAAAGGATGTTTTTGTGTGAGAAAAACTGGCATGCTACTTAGTCACTGCAAATACACAAGTATTATGGATGTTACTGCACAGCTTGCTCTGTTGCCTACAAAATAAATATGTTAATGACTACTGAATATGGTTTTCTTAATACTGGAATTGCATCATCTAAAGGGTGACATATGACAAATGCATTCAGCAAATATAAATACATAATTTTATAACTCTGGCTTTCATTTATGCCTGCCAAAAGTGTGTAAACCCAACTACAGTCTTGCATATAATGTAGATATTCAAATTGTTCTCCAAGTTTTCAGTAAGGGGGGAAAAAATCCAACACTTAGTGATAGAGCTCGTGTTTACTGATGTCAGAAACTCAAGTTCAAACCCGGCAGGAGATCACACTTATTAAAATTTGTTTATCATCTCAGCCCGTTCCTGATCTTAATATTACTATGGACCAAAGCAATCTTTATCACGTTCAGAAATTTAGGATTGTATTTGAATGTTGTGTTTTTTCATTATTATATCCCTTTTCTTTTCCACCTACTGTGGATCTGTATCCAGGGAACAAATCATTTACCAGACCTTTCTAACGGAGTGAGTACTGAATCTGAGACTCTACCAAGATTTAAAACATTTGAAACATTTTAGGCTACAGTTTATATTCCACAGCCCACAAACGAAGCATTTCAACAACATAGTAACTATTCTTTATAGGAAGGAATAAAAAACCATAGGGTTCTACACGTTCCATAAGAACCTCTCCTCATTCCCACCTGGCTTTCTTCTTCCCCAAATCTAAGAGTAGCTCTGCAGTTTCCCTGATTCTGAAGCTTTGTTTGAAATATCTTTTGCAGCCATTCTAACGACAGAGGGGCACCAAGTTCACCATAAAGTTTCCCAGCTGTGAGAGTCCTCTGCTTCGACACTAAAACTGGAAACAAATGACTTTTACACCAATGGAAGGATGTAGTCATGCACTGATCTTGGAACTATGTTGGTTCTTCCTTCTGCAGCAGAGCACCCTCAGCCTCTTTTGAAATAATGATTCTACTTAACACAACCCAGTTGACTAATGTCCCTTATGCAAAATAAGAGAGAACTGAAACAACACAAAAATAGACCAAATCCCACTCAAATTGGTATCAGGTTCTGCTCTTTCCCAAGAGCTATTTCTTTGCTAAATAGAAAAGTGGTTTCTCACATGGAGTTAGCAGACTTGTTGAATTCTGCATGCACAATAAGTTGCAGGATTCTTCAATGTACTCAAGGAAATCCCCAAGTGCTGAGCCCTGAGTGTACCTGCCCTTGCTTCATCAGTGCCAAAACCACCCATGTCTTTTCTCCCCTGGGATCTGCTATGCTAGTAATTTCATGGGCAAAACAAAACCTAGAGTAGACACTTTGCAGTCATGCAGGTCTGAAATATTGAACTCTCACAAAAACAGTCACTCTGGACAACAGAGTAGTACCCATTCAGGAAGTGGTAGCAACGGCTATTCACAAAAGCATGGGATGGAAAATATTTGAGGATATAGTCATGAGAAAATAGACTCCAAGTGCAAATCTAAAATGGTCAGAAGGATGGAAAAATGAAGATAAATGATCTATCAGTCAAACATTTTCTGTGATCTTCACTGCAAAGCTCAAGTTTAATACCAGGAAGAGGCAGCTTCAGCAGTAGGTCAGGAACCAGTATGGCTCCAAAAGTTTAGTGCTCTCTCTCTCTGCCCACCTTCCCTTTCCCCCCAACATACACACACACATACTCTTATTCCTTGAGGGAAGGGAGACTGTCTTCACTTTTTGCTGATGAGTTAACAGAACTTTCAATTTTTGCTCCAGAAAGCTAGGTGGTATATTACAGATCCCAGGTACTAAGAGCTTACATACTGCACTGGAAAGATAATGATTGCTGAGCTTCATCCCTCTGTATGAAATCAGAGAAGACAGACTATAAAATAGAATATGTGAAAACTAATTCCTCTTAGAAAGACAGCACATAAGTGAGTCCAGTTGTTCTTCATCAGCATAACTCTGAGAGGGTTGCTACTCAGCAACTTGTGCTAAACCTTATCCTACAATGCAAAAGAAGATTTGGATGCTGATGAGCCTTTAAGCACAGTCTGTAGCAAGACTCATTGGTGATTGCGCACGAACTTTACTGACAGTAATGGTGAAAAATATTCCGAAGACTCTTCTATAGACCTTTGCTAAGGTATGGCAGAAAGAAATGGATTGAGAGATGCTTTTTCATAGAATAGAATAATTTCAGTTGGAAGGGACCTGCAACGATCATCTAGTCCAACTGCCTGACCACTTCAGGGCTGACCAAAACTTAACGCATGTTAGTAATGGCATTGCCCAAATGCCTCTTAAACACTGACAGGCTTGGGACATCGACCACCTCTCTAGGAAGCCTATTCCAGTGTTTGACCACTTTCTCAACAAAGAACTGTCAAGTCTGAACCTCCCTTGGTGCAGCTTCAAATTGTTCCCACGTGTCCTGTCACTGGATACCAAGCAGAAGGTATCAGCACCTGCCCCTCCACTTCCCCTCTTCAGGAAGCTGTAGAGAGCAATGAGGTTGCCCCTCAGCCTCCTTTTCTCCAAACTAGACAAATCCAGAGTCCTTAGCCAGTCCTCATAGGACATGCCTTCCAGCCCTTTCACCAACTTTGTTGCCCTCTGGACACATTTAAGTACCTTAACATCCTTTTTAAATTGTGGAGCCCAGGACTGTACACAATACTCAAGGTGAGGCCGCACCAATGCTGAATACAGCAGGATAATCATCTCTTTTGACCAGCTGGTAATACTGTGTTTGATGCACCCCAGGATGTGGTTTGCCCTCTTGAATGCTAGGGCACACTGACTCATATTGAGCATTGTGGGAGAGCAGAGCCCCGAGTGCTGCTCAATTGATAGGCGGGACGTGTTGGAATTGTAGGCTATAAACAATGGGAAAGGAATGCGGTAAAACCTGAACAACACTGAGAGAAACAAATTTCAGGCCCATGCCTAATAGGCCTTAATGACTTTGCCCTCAAGATCAGGTTGCTAGCGTGACCGTGTCACTGACCAATCAGATGCAACCGTGTAAACAGTGTATGTTCAAAAAGACCAATCTGTTTGGAACACGCAGCTCATGTGGGCATATATAAAGAAATGGTTGCACACAATAAACCGACATTTTGCTTGCATCAAGCTGCGTCCCATCTCTCAATCGCGGAAGAGCATTTCATTAAAGAAGGCTGAACCCAAAAGAGATGGGGCTTTGCATACATCTTCCTGCTCTGAGAACCATAGCAGTAAGAACTGAATTCAGGTTTTTGCTGCAGGTGTTTCACATAGAGACTGTTTTATTAATTCCAAAACAGAATAATGAGTCAATCAAAAAACCTCATAAGTATTAACTAAGTCAATGCCAACAGTTTTATAGCTGACAGAGCATATTGGCATAAAGAGTTTTAAAAAATATCAAGGCAGCTGGCAAGAAAACAAATGAGCAGTGTTTCCAGTAGAACAGCAAGACAACACTTAAGTTGCTACCAAAAAGGAGACCTCAGTCAATAGCAGCACCAGTGGGCTATCCCTAAGCTATTCCCATAAATATATTTCTAGTCAGAGATCTTCCTTGGTTTTGTTTCCCTAATGGCAGCTGTGCTGGAAGTGTAATTCCAAACCTGTGTCTATTGCATTATCCAGTAAACACAGTTCTGGGGAGATTAGTTTATAGGCATTTCAGTGTTCTGCCACCTACACCCTGCAATCACAAAGGAGTTCAGATAAAATTCCTACTTTTTTTTTTTTTTTTTTTTAAATAGCAAGGAAAAATTCCATGAATTTAAACAAAAAGCTCCAACTCAAGGAGAAAATAAGGAAATTGGCACCAGGAACATTTTGCAAACAATTAACACATTAAGCCTTTTGGCTCTATTCTCTCTTGTTATTGTTAGCAACTGGTATTTCCAGGAGTGCTGATACACTTAGCATCATTGGAGGAGTGAACAACAGGTTTTTCAAGCAGGTAGTAACTGGAAGCAAATTATGTACATACTGGACAGGTCAGGAAGAAAATCTGCCTAGCTGAAAGTCATGCAATGTCCACCACTCTGTATTCATTAAAATATCTTTTCCAAAAAATCTCCTTTTTCAATGATGCCCACCAATATAACCAATCTACATTAGACAAAATAATGCCGTCATGCTCTCACTAAATAATTTTAATCATTCACTTAAAAAGAGCTGTGCCCTGAATTTTTCAGTACACTACTTGTCTGATTTTGTTATCTTTAGCTTGTACATCTTTAACATATGCATGACTGTGGCGAATGAGGCACAGACTCTCCAAGTGGTGCAAAAGGAAAGAACCTTTATTAATACATCAGCTCAAATTTATACTGTTGCTGTGGCTATTAATAGATCAGTTCATATTTATACTGTTAAGCAGCCCCTTAGCTCAGTAGTTTTCTTTTTCTATTCCTATCGGCTTGCAGGCTAATTAAGCACATGCCACTTGCTTCAATCTGCTCCTTGTTCATGTGCTGTTCACGCGACAGATGTATCTTGTTATTGTTTCTTCCTCTTATCTTCATGCACATAGCTAGTTCTTGTATTTTTCCACTAACTCAACCTTGCCTTGCTTCCCCACATCTCCCCCTTCTTTATTTAAATATTCTAACTCTAGCACAGCATTAATTTGCATGGTCATAACGTGGTTTAAGCTATTGTTAATCATACACTGTACACACGACAATAAGCAAGGCGTGCAAAGCAAAATTAAGGAAAAAAAAACCACTATAAAAACACCCAGGATCAAGAGTCACTTGATCCAAGGCCCAAAACCAAGTCCTTGTATCTATGAAAACCATCCCCACAAGTCATCTCCATCATTTTCTTTCAACTACTGAGTTAACACCTTAAGTTTCTGAATGCTGGAATGGATAGACTCAGAGTGGTCACTGAGGTTCATGCAGCATAACCCATTAAAGTCTTGACAACCATGTCCTTGAGCTAAAAGAAGAAAATCTATAGCTGCTCGATTTTGCAAAGTTGCATGTCTTACAGAATCAACATCTGTTAACAGTGCAGTAAGAGCTGAGCTGTAGCATTAGCCTCCTTTGCAAGCCAACAGCCCAATTTATTTAATGTTGATAGTGCATGTGCCGTTCCTACATGGGTGAAAATGCTTGCAAAAAACCTCTGTGGATGTTTCAAAAATTGCATGTTAGAATCGCATTCTGGGCCAAAGGAATGTACTGATCGGCTAACTCTGTGGCATATAATTTTGTTTGTGAACATGTGTTCTGGGTGGAAAATATTCCTTGAGGGGATACATCAACACTCGATTAATCATTCCAGAAAGCTGATCAATTTAGAAAAAAGCAGTTTACTGCTTGTATGGTTCCTAATAAATTTAACTCCTGGGGTTTAAGAGGCAATGCCGGCAAGTCACCCATTTTCCAAAGAAGATTTTTATACCATGTAGAACTTTCCCCTGCTGTCTGTCACCACCTTTCATTACACTACTGTGAAGGCCGCAGGATTCCCAGTTTGGAACAATTGATTCTCACTGTATCATTGTACAGGGAACCCAATTGCGACACACTGAGTGGAACTCCTACCAAACAGGCACGGAATGGATCTGTGGGTGTGGCAAGGGAGATAAAACAGCGTTTTGGATTGTGTTTCATTGGCCAAGGTGAGCCACACATTTTGTTGGTTCAGCATCCCTCCTCCAAGTTTGAGTGGCACACTGCTTGCAATGGCGAGGAGACAACATAAGGTCGCGCAGAGCAGGAAGGGATCCATCGCGCTTCTGAACCTGTGGAAACCTGAGCAGAACAATAAGCAGGGACATTATCAGTTTTTATACAGTGAGGAATACCCAAGACAGCAAAACAGGTCAGCCAGTGTTTACAGACATCTTGTGCCTTTTCACTTACATGATGTTTTGCCAATTACTAGGCCTAGTAAAAAGGACACAGCCAGCAGAAAACCAATCCAGTAAGTAGATTCTATTGCACGTAGAGGAGTCAGGATATAGGGGATCACTGGGGGTACAAACAAGTCAGATAGATCACAAATAATAGACATCAACCCCAGCGACCCCAAGAATGACATAGCATGACCCATAATAGATGGAATAAACAAAGATACAAGGTAACCCACAGAAAAAATGGGGGACAACCAAGTCAATAGGGTGATTACATACGATAGAGGCAGCCCCATGTTGCCTCCCCACAAAGCCCGCACTTGTAGGTGCCAGACCTGACTGGGGTCCAGTTGCATGAAGAGTCAGAAGGTCCTTCCCCAACAAGGAAACTCTGCAAAGTGCGTCCACCTCACAGATAGACACTCCACCCTTCCTGCAAGTGGTCCCAGCTTTTATCCCCAAAGCAGGACACCTGGCACTCATTATCAAAATGCAGGGCACCTGGGGCTTGTTTACCCACGGGCTTTCCTTACAAGGCCAGCCACACCTTGGAGGAAAGCCAAAAGGCAAACTCATCCCCTCCTCTTAAAGGACCATGGGGCCCACCCATATGTCAACCTTAATTCAGGGCTTGGGGTTCAGACCCCAGCACTTCACATGAGCTGTAGCGACAATAAATTTGGAGTGTGTATCAACAGTAACGTGAACATATTTTTGACGGCCAAAGTCTGAAATGTGTGTGACATCTGATTGCCATAGCTCGTTAGTTATTAAACCACGAGGGTTCACCTCTTCTTTTGAAGGGAGAGGGGCAAAATGCTGACAATTAGGGCAGGACATACTGATGTCCCTGGCTTGATTCATTGTTAAATGAAACTGTCGCTTTAAGGCTCTTGTGTTTTGGTGAAAAAAGGAATGTGATAGCTGAGTTTGCTTAAGAGTGTTTGGAACTACCGTTGGCATGGCTGCCGCGTCTGCTCATCGATTGCCCTCAGCTATGGGCCCTGGGAGATCCGTGTGGGACCGTACATGTAAAATATAATGTTCACAATTCTGCAAATAAAAAAGGGTTAGTCACTTCTCAAAGAAATGACGCTTCTAATCGAGTAACAATTCCCACTGCATAACTGGAATCGATTACAATGTTTATAGGTTTAGTGGGAAGCAATTCAAAAGCAAGGTGAATTGCGGCTAACTCCATCACTCGTACCGAGCCGCGGTTTATAGTCTGCACATGTTTTTTCCATTGCTTAGTCTCTGGATCCTGCCATGTTATTGCTGTCTTTCATGACTGACCAGATGCATCTGTGAAGGTGGTGAGACCGTTTATGGGCGTTTTTTGACAGCGGTTCGGGGCAGCTAGAGGCAAGTTACCAATTTCCGCCCAGCGATGATGTTTTGGGTAGTGAATAGAGAGCTCACTGGCATAATCAGCAAGGGCAGTCTGAAAATTAACGTCTTCGGTCATTAGCCAATTCAAATTTTCTGTTGTCACTGGGATATAAATTATCTGAGGATTGCAGCCGTCTAGGGCTCGCAGTCATTCTCTTCCCTTGATTATAAGTTTGGCATACATCTTGTTGAAAGTCCAGACAGTTTTGGGTGGTGAGTGCAGCAGGAAGAACCATTCAAGCACTTGTAGTTGGTCCTTCAATGAGTCATCCCATTGAAATAAGACTGCAAAAGGTTGAAATCTGCTGGCTACGATTGCTAGCCATATGGGTAGGTCAAGATTTTGCTGCCAACTTTGTTGTTGCTCTAGGGCATTAGCACATAGTTGCAGCACTTGTTTCGTGGTTTCCGTCAGTGTCTGTATGGAAGTTAGGGTTGCATTGCCTTTAAGAAGGTCAAACAGTGAATGCAATTCTTTCGTGGAAAGGCCTACAGCAGGTCGGAGCCAATTGATAGCTCCTGATAATCATTGTAGGTCATTCAAAGTCATTTTATCTGATACCTTAAACTGCAGTGGTTGTGGCTGAATTCATTGCTGTGTGATTCGCCAACCAAGATAGTTCCACGGTGCTGTTATCTGAATTTTTTCTGGTGAAATTTGGAGTCCTGCACTTTTGATAGCATTGCTGAGGTCTTCCATCAGGACATGTAGATCCTTTTTTTGACCTGTTGCTACTAAAATATCATCCATGTAATGATAAATGACAGCGGCTGGATACTGTTGCCTCACAGGTTGAATTGCTGTTGCAATAATTGTTTGACAAATAGTGGGACTATTCCGCATACCCTGTGGTAGCACAGTCCAATGATATCGCTTCATCAGTGCAGCATGATTCAAGGCAGGTACAGAAAAGGCAAATTTCGGAGCATCCTAGGGGTGCAAAAAAATAGTGAAGAAACAATCCTTCGAATCAATGACCATCATGGGCCAATTAGCTGGGATCATCACAGGAGAAGGGAGCCCTGGCTGCAGAGCTCCCATAGGTTCAATTACTGCATTTTTCTTTGGAATGCAGAAAACAGGTGTGTTCCAGGGGGTTGAGGTAGTGAAGAGCTGGGGTCTGAACCCCGAGCCCTGAATTAAGGTTGACATATGGGTGGGCCCCATGGTCCTTTAAGAGGAGTTTGCCTTTTGGCTTTCCTCCAAGGTGTGGCCGGCCTTGTAAGGAAAGCCCTTGGGTAAACAAGCCCCAGGTGCCCTGCATTTGGGTAAATGAGTGCCAGGTGTCCTGTTTTGGGGTTAAAAGCTGGGACCACTTGCAGGAAGGGTGGAGTGTCTATCTGTGAGGTGGATGCACTTTGCAGAGTTTCCTTGTTGGGGAAGGACCTCCTGACTCTCCCTGCAACTGGGTCCAGTCAGGTTTGGCATTTGCAAACGCGGGCTTCGTGGGGGAACAATATGTGGCTCGCTCTCTCCTATATTATCCGTCTATTGACTTGGCTGTCTCCCGTCTCTTCCATGGGAGACTTCGTTGCTTTGTTTGTTCCACCATTTTTTGGCCGTGTTGTATCGTTCCTGGGGTCGCTGAGGTTAATGTCTGCTATGTGTAATCTGATTGACTTGTTTGTACACCCAGCTATCACCCATGTACTGACCATTTTGTGTGCAATAGAATCTGGTTACTGGTTTGTTTTTCTGCTGTCCGCGTCCTTTGTGCTAGGCCTAGTAATTGCAAAACAGGTAGGAACTATATGTGCCCTGCTTCCAATTGCTCTTGTACTATTTGCTGCAGTTGTTTAAGCCGTTCCTTTTTCAGGGGCAATTGATCAACCCATACAGGTCTATGTGTGGTCCATGTTAATTTGCAGATATCCTGCATGGACTTCTGGAACAGCAAGTCAATGGCCCCTATGAAAAAGCCTACGGCTGTCTGGAAGAAATTTGCACTACAGTGCCAAATTGCCCCAACACATCTCACCCCCAAAGTGCACAAGGAATGAGGGCTACAAATGGAGCTATTCGGGCAATTTTGACACACGAAAAAGACTCTATAACTCCTGAAAAGTTATAAAGTAGGTATGTTTATTCAGCGCCGGGTGCAAAGGGGATCACTCCTCCTAACTTGCACACCTAGGGGCAAAAGCGTGTTTCTTTTTATAGCACTAAGTAATACATATTCATGAGGAGTGTATCATAAACATTACATCATTGAATCAGGTCATTATAATATTCCACGCCTCTTGCTTCGCCTGGTTTCGCCTGCACAGTGCTCCGTGGGCCTGTGGCTCTTCTCCAGACCACGGGGTCATTTCCCACCAGTTCGAATGCTGAAGAAGCGGGAATCGTCCTTCCTCTTATCAGAAGGAGCAGGAGCCGTCCTCCCTTTTCTCTGCGGCCTTCCTCTTATCAGCGGCCTATAGCCCCTGTTTCATTTAGCAGGCAAGGTTACATACTTCCCAAGCAAGAATTGCATACTTCTTTGGTTAAACTATTACTATTAAGTCTTTTGCCCCTGTATCAATTTGGCCTTCGGGTCCTACCACTGTGTGTAGATGGGCACTCTGTCTGGGTCTCTGCATGCCACCAACTCGAAGGATGGTCAATGCTGGGAAAACAGTGGCCCAGTCAGAGGGCCATTTTGAACTTTGTATTATAGATACATCGGCCCCTGTATCTACTAGACCTTTAAATTTGTGCCCATCTATGCAACAAGTCATCATCACTTGTGATGCTTTGATGGACTGAGCCCAATAAATTTGTGGTGGGCCTGTGCTCCCAAAGCCTTCCAGGCCTCTTTTACTGGTCCCAGGAGGGGAAGGCATTGTGGAAGGGGACCAGCTGAGCAAGTCGCTGTCCCTCTGGGATATAGCAGGGTGGCACCGGTGTCCAGGCTATAATCTGAATTTCCCCAGTGTAATCAGAATTAATCACTCCAGGTAACACAAACAAGCCCATTTTCGTTGTGGAAGATCTGCCAATTAATAATGCATGAATGCCAGCACCTAGAGGGCTCCATACCCCTGTGGGTATCAAGGCTACCTCACAGGATGCCAAGGTTATTGATTTGCTGGTGGCCAAGTCCAGTCCTGCACTCCCGTCAGTTGCTGGGGTGAGGTTGCAGACCAAGTGCCTTGATTCATATTTGTTTGGTTGGGCAGGGCCCGTGAGCTCGCCCCCCGCTTCCCGTTTCCCTGCGGCAAGGGTTCTCCTCTATTATTAAAATGAGAGCAACATGCATTGGCCCAGTGCCTGCCCTTACCACATTTAGGACAGTCTCTTCAGGGAACGCCTTTATTGCCCTTTGTATTTTTTGGGCAATCTTTTTTGAAATGATTTGAAAACAGCTCCCCCTTCCCTTTTTTCCTCCGCCTATCTGCAACTGCGCAGTTAATGCTGTAGCTAAAGAAGCAGTATGATAGTCTACTGAGCTGACCTTCTAACACATGCAAACCATATCAGCCATATTACAAGTGCTGCTGTTCCAGACAGTTTGCAAAGCCCGCTTACAGTCATTGTTTGCATTTTCAAAAGCCAATTCCTGCAGGAGCAGCTCTCTAGCTGCCTCGTTATCAACCTGATGCTCCAAAGAGATTTTTGGAGATTTTGGAGAACAGCGTAGGGGAAAGGGACCTGGGGGTCCTGGTGGACAGCAGTATGACCATGAGCCAGCAATGTGCCCTTGTGGCCAAGAAGGCTAATGGCATCCTGGGGTGTATTAGAAAGGGGGTGGTTAGTAGGTCAAGAGAGGTTCTCCTCCCTCTCTCTACTCTGACCTGGTGAGGACACATCTGGAATCTTGTGTCCAGTTCTGGGCCCCCCAGTTCAAGAAGGACAGGGAACTGCTTGTGAGAGTCCAGCACAGAGTCACAAAGGGAGTGAAACATCTCCCTTATGAGGAAAGGCTGAGGGAGCTGGGTCTCTTTAGCTTGGAGAAGAGGAGACTGAGGGGTGACCTCATTAATGTTTCTAAATATGTAAAGGGTGAGTGTCATGAGGATGAGGCCAGGCTCTTTTCAGTGACATCCAATGATAGGACAAGGGGCAATGGGTGCAAGCTGGAACATAGGAGGTTCCACACAATCCCTAACATTCTGTGATTCTGTGATTCTGTGATAAATACGAGGAAGGACTTCTTCACAGTGAGGATAACAGAGCACTGGAACAGGCTGCCCAGAGAGGTTGTGGAGTCTCCTTCTCTGGAGACATTCGAAACCCGCCTGGACATGTTCCTGTGTGACCTGATCTAGGTGTTCCTGCTCTGGCAGAGGGGTTGGACTAGATGATCTTTTGAGGTCCCTTCCAATCCCTAACATTCTGTGATTCTGTGATTCAAAGTAGTTTGCAAGCAGTCTAAAAACAGAGGAAACGATTCTTTTGGTCCCTGAAGGATTTTCGCAAAGGATGTGCTCGTGTCTTTACCAATGTCAGGAATTTTGTGCATCGCCTGCTATCTTTGCTATTACTTCATATACCTCTTTAGGATAATCGACCTGTGCAGTAGGGTTAGTATGTGCCACTTCACCTGCTAGATGGGTGTACCCAATACCCTATTGTCTGTGTAGATCAACGCCTTTAATGGCACATGCCTCTCTATAATCAGAAAGCCACACAGTATATTGTGTTGTTGTGAGTGCCATTTTAAGCAAGGATTTCCAATCATGTGGAGTAAAAACATAAGACAAACTTATTGCTTCTAAAAAACTATGGACAAAAGATGATGTTACCATGCTCTCTTTCACTATCTTATGAAATTCCTTTATAACTTCATAGGACATGGCTTGAAATGCTGGGGGTTCTTGAGCATGATAAATGACAGGGCACGCTGTGACCACTTGAAAATCACCTGCCCACAAGGCTTCCTCCCGACATTTTGCCCATCTGTTAGAGCCAGTGGTTACGGGTTGTCATCAGGTGGATGCAGGCCAGGTTCCTGTTCAGGTTCCGTCAGACCTGGGTCAAAGGGATCTTCAGGCGAACCATCCCACTTGTTGGTGAAAAGGGCAGTTGTAGCTGGAGCCGAAGGGGAACGTATCTTTGAACAGACATCTGTCATTCGGTGGTCCATGACTTCATCAGCTGGTTTGCAACACTTGTTTTCCACAAGGGGAGCAGAGGGGGGTGCAGGATCTACACTGGATGTATTTTCGGTCTCTTTTTGAGTCACTTTCAGTGTGGCTATGATTTCTGCCCAAGTAGTTAAGTGTTTACTTGCAGAAACATCTCCTGTCCTGGCGATTTTAGGAAGTTCCTGCCTGACAGTCTGCCAAGTGTCTAACTGAAATTCCCATTGCTCGGAAATTGGGCACATGATGAGTAATCCAATCTCAAAGCTTTATCAGCTTCGCATCATAAGTCTTTGTAAGACATTGAGACTTTGTCTCTGTTCTAGGGACAGTTTCCCTCCCATGGTTCCCAGCTGCTCACCTTCTCTGAGGTGATGGGCATGCGTTGTAAAAGGATTGATCCTCTATCTGGTTCAGCTGGGCTTTGCCACCGGTCCAACAGTTCCTTAACGTCACTCTGATTGTCCCTCTTTGGGCGCCATTTGTGGCGAATGAGGCACGGACTCTCCAAGTGGTGCAAAAGGAAAGACCCTTTATTAATACATCAGCTCAAATTTATACTGTTGCTGTGGCTATTAATAGATCAGTTCGTATTTATACTGTTAAGCAGCCCCTTAGCTCAGTAGTTTTCTTTTTCTACTCCGATTGGCTTGCAGGCTAATTAAGCATGCGCTGCTTCCTCCAATCCACTCCTTGTTCATGTGCTGTTCATGCAACAGATGTATCTTGTTATTGTTTCTTCCTCTTATCTGCATGCACGTAGCTAGTTCTTGTATTTTTCCACTAACTCGGCCTTGCCTTGCTTCCCCACACATGAGAACAGAAAAAATGATCCGAAGGATTTTGATCCTCTGTTTTTATACATAAGTGAACTCATTTATCATCTGTCATGATAAAAACCTGAAAGTTTCTTTTTTTTTTTAATCTGAAAGCAATGTTAGTACAAGAGTTAAACTGAGGGTAATTAAATATAATGATCTTTAAAAATCTGTTCAACTAAAACAAAGTAAATAGCGTTCATTAGAAGGGGAAAAAGATCTTGAAATACATCTTCAGTCAGACTGCTGTACTTTCTATATTGCTTTTAATGCTGAAACAGTAACTTTGAACTGCACATGCTGTTTCAGCATGACAGGCAGTTTGGAATCACTTCTCTTACATGCTGGTCTCAAAAAGAAAGAAGTCGGTGCTTCTCTCTTACTGGATTTAATGTATTAGGCATGCAAGCCTCTGAAGAGGAAAGGCAGGTGCATTAATATTGACAGAATTACTACTTCTTTCCATTCCATGATATGGTATTGTCTTATGGAAAAGGATGTACCCTCCATACCCATTTATAAAGGGAAGTAAATTAAAACCCATACTCCCGATAGTCAACCACAAGCATGGTGGGTTGTAAAAGCTACCTGTAAACAAGCAAATAAAAAAGCCAGAGTCATCGTGCTATATTGCATCTCCTCCTATTTGGCTGGCCATATGCATATACATCAACTTCTCCTGATGCACAGTCTAACCCAGCTATGGAAAACAACCCTCTGCACATGAAGGGTGGCTGCAAAAACGGTTTTAGGAAGAGCAGAAGTGTGCACCCTCTATGCTGGGGGAGGTAAAACACAGATCATAAGACAATTTACTTTTTATGAGACCATATGCTATTGTACAGCATATGCACATATTTGTAGAGCAATATAAACTGAAGGTGTTTGGAGGCTCAGGTGAGCATGAAAAGACTACATTTCTATCTTTATTTTTTTCATTGGAGATGAACAGCAGGCATTGACCCTCCATTCTGGACAGAGACGGGTGCAGAAAGGCACTGTTTGGATGCACTGCCTGCAGAATAAAATGGATTGTGTTATGAACAATAACCCAAAAGAGCAGCAAGGGATGATCGACTGAATTAAGGTACAGTGCCCTTTAATTACTCAGAACCAAACTGGGGCAGTAGGATATGAAAAACATTAAGAAGGTATACAAAACTCAGAAGGTGGATGAATAGGAACATCCTTATCCCTATCAAACCTTCAACTTCTCAAAGTCAGAGCTGGATGCTTGTCCTCACCACTGACATGGTTGAGGATTGCAGGACTTCAGACATTCCAAGAGAGGCATTCTCTGTCTGCACTCAGATTGTTCAGAAATGGGAAAGCTGCATTCGGATTGCTTTTCTGTCTCAATCAGCAGCTGGAGTTAAGACTCAGTTGAACAGTGCAGACAAGTTTCAGATGATTGCTCTGTTCAAGTACAGCCATTACAGTCTTCACTGCAAATTTACATCTGAAGGAATATTCTGAATCAGAGTGGTAAAGAACGATCATAGAATCATAGAATAGCCTTGGCTGGAAAAGACCTCTAAGATCATAAAGACCAACCATTAACCTAGCACTACCAATTCACCACTAAACCATGTCCCTCAGCACCGCATCTACATGTCTCAAATACCTCTAGGGATGGGGACTCCACCACTGCCATGGGCAGCCTGTTCCAATGCTCTATAACCATTTCAGTGAAGAAATTTTTCCTAATATCCAATCTATATCTCCCCTGGCACAACTTGAGGCCATTACCCCTTGTCCCATCACTAGTTACCTGGGAGAAGAGACTGACCCCCACCTCTCTACAACCTCCTTTCAGGTAGTTGGAGAGGGCTATGAGGTCTCCCCTCAGCCTCCTCTTCTCCAGACTAAACAATCCCAGTTCCCTCGGCCGTTCCTCATCAGACTTGTGCTCAAGACCCTTCACCAGCTTCGTTGCCCTTCTTTGGACATGCTCCAGCAGCTCAATGTCCTTCTTGTAGTGAGGGGCCCAAAACTGAACGCAGTATTCGAGGTGCAGCCTCACCAGCACTGAGTACAGGTTTAAAACATACTTGTTACCACTGCCCACATAAACTCAGCACACCAGTTAAGAAGCTGGTTTACAACCTTTCTGGTCTGAATTGATGAAAATAATCAAACTGATTTGGAATAGGCTTATCCAGCCTAAAACTGCCCATGGACATATGCTGAAGATCACAGCAGAGAACAGCAGTGACCTGAATAAAGTAGCAGATGAATTTCTAGTGAGTGCAAAATAATATATGCAGGTGAAAAAATAACCTTAAGTAAATATGTGTATGACAGACTACGTTAGCCAAAAGCATGTAGGAAAGCTAGTACACCAAAAACAAAGCTCAACAATTATCAAACAAAACAAAATATTAGAAATTTTATGAAGGCAATATAGGTCAAAGAGCATAATGTAATTACACATTTGTACAGAGATATGATGCAGATTTATTTTCTGGACTGCAGGTAATTCATACCAATCCACCTCAGGGTACATGTAAAACCTAAAAAGGTACAAACAGAGGAGTCCAGCATGATGGTAGGTTTTCGAAGAGCTTCTGTAAAAAGAGATACTAAATGAATTCATTTTTTCATTTGACCTTCCTAGTTTATCATTCTGTTTAAATCAAGTTAGTCTTAGATTTCTTCAAGAGGATTACTTGGCAAACTTAAAGAGGTAAATGAAAATCAAATACTATAAAAACAAACCACAAAGGGAATACAGTAGAAGACTACGAAGTCAAATGCCACGAAAAAGGTTTGTAGAGAATGATCATAGAATCATAGAATGTTTTCGTTTGGAAGGGACCTTAAAGACAATCTAGTTCCAACCCCCCTGCCATGAGCAGGGACACCTCACACTAGACCAGATTGCTCAAAGCCCCATCCAACCAGGCCTTGAAAACTTCCAGGGAGGGGGCATCCACAACTTCCCTGGGCAACCTATTCCAGTGTCTCATCACCCTCACAGTAAAGAATTTGTTCCTAACATCTAGTCTAAATTGACCCTCTTCCAGTTTAAAACTGTTACACCTCATCCTGTCTCTACATACCCTTGTAAAAAGTCCCTCTCCAGCTTTCCTGTAGGCCCCCTCAATGTACTGGAAAGCTGCTATAAGGTCTGCCTGGAGCCTCCTCTTCTCCAGGCTGAACAAACCCAACTCCCTCAGCCTGTCTTCATAGGAGAGGTGCTCCAGCCCTCTGATCATCTTTGTGGTCCTCCTCTGGACTCGCTCAAACAGGTCCATGTCCTTCTTATGTTGGGGGCTTCAGAGCTGGATGCAGTACTCCAGTTGGGGTATCATAAGAGCAGAGTAGAGGGGGAGAATCACCTCTCTTGATCTGCTTACCAGGCAGGTACCTGCCTTGGTACTGGAGGACGGTGAGGAGAAAAAACTGGACTCCACACAATGAGTGAAGCAATCGTTGCTCTTTCTTATTTTTTCTTCCTTTGATGTAGCTTCTAGAATGCGGCTACGTGCCTAGGCCAACATCCCGTATGGCAGGTTCACTATGTGGCCATTCTCCTTTAAATACATTCCCACAGTTCCCCCTTTTTCTTCTTGAGCCAGCCATACGTTCTTCAAGGCACCTTCAATCATGCTTGTTGCCTTTTTCAAAACACATGATACAATCATTAATACAATAACAACTATACACACGAGTACTGTGCTTTGCTTTAAGATATCTAATAACCATCCCGTTATCCCTAAGCTCTTTGCCCATTCATCAAACCCTGAACTAACTAACATTAACTTTTTCATATTGTTTTTTAATTCTTGTAACCTTTTATGTATTAATTCAGAATGATCAGACAGGTTCATATAACACATTCCTTCAAAGTCTTCACATCCATGCCCTCGTGCTAAAAGCAAAAAATCAATTGCTGCGTGATTCTGTAGCGTTGCATGTCTTATGCTGTCTATATCAGTAAGCATTTGGGTTATCACCTCTGAAGTTAGATTCAATTGCTTAGCAACCCAGCATCCGAGTTTGGTCAAATCTCCTAACGCTTTCGCAGCCGCCACCCCTGGTGTAAATAAGGATGCCACAACTCTTGTGGGTATGTCCCAGAACTGTACATTATCATTACAGTCTCTCCCCAATTGGTGCACACTTCTTTTTTGCCTTGCTCTAGTAATATTCCATATTGTTTTATTCAATACATCCCTCATTGATGGCATAAACATGGTTAGTTTTCCCAAATAACAAGGCCCTCCAATGGGTTTTTGTGGAACTCCCTGCCACGCTCTGTCTCCGCAAATTAAAAATATACCTGGTGGTAAGGCTTTTGCAGAGTTATTATTCCAGATATTGGCTATTCATTGACCATCATATAGTGATTCGTTTTGATACCAGGGCGTTGTTGGTGTAACCTTATTGTATCCATGTCCAAGTTCTGCCGTCGCATTAAGCCACACCCGGGCAGCATTATTCCATTTCCTTTTCACTCCTCCAAATACAATACACGAGTTGTTTCCAGGTAATGATCCCATCAAATCAAGATGTTAATGGGGCAACGGAGTTGTCATATTCAATTTGTTCAAAATTAATCCTATTAAAGCAGCTTGCCCCATCCTTGGGCATAAGGTCTTTTTTGTGCGGTATCCTGTGATACTGTCCCAATTACTGTGATGCCAACAACTGTCATTTAGTGATAGATTTAACACAGATTCATTCCTTACAAACCCTTTAAACCATAAGGTGTTATATCCTTCTACCCCAATTAGGCATGTTCTGTTATTGTTTCTACCTCTTATCTCTATGCACGTAGCTAGTTCTTGTACTTTCCCACTAGCTCGGCCTTGTCTTGCTTCCCCACATCTCCCCCTTCTTTATTTAAATATTCTAACGCTAGCACAGTGTTAATTTGTGTGACCATTACACGGTTTAGGCTATTGTTAATCATACACTATACACATGCTAATAAGCAAGGCACAGAAAGCAAAATTTATGAACATGCATTCTGGGTGGAAGATGGTTAGTTGCCCAATTGTGTAAGGACCTCCCACTGCCTCACCAGGGAATCCCTTCCAAGCTCTTTGTCCGCAAATCAAAAAAAAATAATTGTTAGGCAGGCCAATTGAACCTGGCTTTGTTATAACTGGCCCACTACCTGTGTCATTACACCAGGCAGAAACATTTAAATGTATTCCTCGAGGGGATACATCAATACTCGGTCCATTATACCAGAAAGGTGAAGTAAGAAAAAAGCAGTTTGATGCTTGTATGGTTCCTAATAAATCTAACTCCTGGAGTTCAAGAGGCAATTCTGGAAAATCACCCATTTTGGAAAGATGGGGTTTATACCATGTAGAACTTTCCCCTGCTGTCTTGTGGGTGGAGAGAGTCTCCCCCTTCTTTTGTTTAGAGAGCATATCTTTTAACCTATGATGGGCACATTCTACAATAGCTTGTCCTATCGAGGAGTGAGGTATACAGCTACACAGCTAATGTTGTAGCTAAAGAAGCAGTATGATAATTTACGCACGAACCATATCAGCAGTGTTACAAGTGGTGTGATTCTGGACAGTTTGCAAAGCTCGCTTAGAATCACTGTTAACATTTTCAAAAGGCAATTACCACTAGGAAGAGAAGGATGGATCGTGGTGGTCTGATGGAGGGGCGGCAGGCCATGCAGCTTCAGGGCATTCCCTGTGTCAAGATGAGCATCAGGCCTTCCCCCTGTTCGTCCCACCACCATGCTTCATAGCCCTCTCCTCATGAGTGGAAAAGCACTGGCTCTGGCATCAGCTCACACCTGGCCAGCGTGTGAACAGAGGACTGCTAGCTTCATGTAGTGTTTTTGAAAACAGCGGCTTCCCGGGTTTACTAAACTTTCCTCTTACTCAAGGTCTTGTTCCCACAACACTCAGTTGCAGATGTTTTGAGCTGTAATTTTTCTAGTGGTGTCTTACTATGGACTATTTCTTATCACTCCTAATACACGCTTCCCCATGGCCCGTGGTTGGGACACATCAATCATATTACATATTAATGATATTAGACAGGGATCACAACAAATAATACATAAAAACTCCACACCCTTAGCACAAAGCAATAATAAGCCTTTTTTCAAGCAATCCCAGCTTCATGCCCATTCCTGGAAGGGGTTCTAACCGGTGTTTTCCTTCAAGTGCTGAGTGAGGGCCTGTAATTTTCATATCTGTGAATAAGTCAATAGAGTCTGAACACATGGGTAAAAATGCGTGGTCGTCTCGGCTTTGACGATGGCGAGTTTGATTGTGTTGCATCCACTGTGCGATTGTGATATTAGCAGAAAACAAGGTTAACTTTCCCAAAGTACATGGGCCTCCTCTTATTGCTTTTGGAACTCTGGCCCAAGTTCGGTTTCCACCTGTAAGGAAAAAAAAAAATACCTTTGGGAAAAGACATGTGTGTAGAAAAAACTCATAGCCAGGTATGTTTGACGCAGCACTAAACCAATCACATCTTTGCTTGCAGTATTAGAGTTCTCTCCCCTTGTCCATCTGCCTCCGGCTGCAGGCAGAGGGGTGGCCAACGGCCTGTTGGTTTCTACTGTCAATCCAATTTTGCACACGAGTTCTTTGAAGTGAGGTTTACATCACTAATATCTTAAATGCACAACTGTGAATTATAACTTTTACACTCTTGTTGGTTGAATTTCCTTTAAATGAAATGAACCTGATGGCCGGCCTCACACGTGGCAGGTCTTTAAACATCTGGCAAAGCAACCCGACATAAGTCGGGGGTTGGTTCAAAAGAAAAGTCTCCTCACCTGTCTCCTTGCTTTGAGGTGTTTTTTTGAATTTTTGCACTGCTGGTTTGTTTTCAGTGTGATCTCTAAAAGGATTTGTAGGTGACGTAAGTAACATAGGAGTTAATGGTGGTGGAAGGGCTTTTTCTGAGCAATGGGGGGGCAGCCCGCTGAGCGCCGGGGGGCTGCTGCTGCAGTGAGGCGAGCTGCAGGTGGGAGGCGGGGCAGGGAGGGGGGAGAGGTGTAAATCGGGTTCTTTCTCGGGATCATCTGGCCCGGCATCAAAAGGATTTTCGGGCTTAGGACCCTCAGAATCTGCTGTCTCCTTGTTTACTTTATCATCCTCCTGTAACTCCCTATATTTCTGCTGCCATTCTGTGTTCGGATCCACCACAACTTTCTACGCACACGGCAGGCACCAGCCCTTCGCCCCGCATGACGCAGCCGCTCTGTGGAGCGGGCGGGCAATGTTTGCACGAACTCGCCCCAGTATTTCCACCAGGGCTCCTGGGTCCGCCATGGCCATTCCACGGGTGGAGCTGCCGTAACTCGTTGTTCCTTTTTCTTAAACATACTTGTGTTATACCAAACAAGCACACACACACTCTTACCAACAACAAAACTTGAGCGCACCACTGCCTCTGCTGAAGCACACATACACACTTATCACTGCATTCTCAGGTGCCTATAACAATAAAACAAACAAAACAAAATAAAAACTGAAGGCACTAAATGCTTCTGCCTGCGTCGTTCCGTGACATACCAGGTTAAGAATTCAACTTAAAGAAATATCAGCAGGCGGGTGGGGGGGCAGCAGGGGAGGCGTGGAGGGGACGCCGATCGAGTCGCTCCTCTGCGCCGGCCGCTGTTGCCCATTCAGCCTTCATATCTTGTAATGTTGTTAAAATCAACCACCAAGTGGTAACTAACCCTTTTAAGTCTTTTTCTCCTCTACTGACCGCCTCCCATAGGCACTTCTCGATTTCTTCCCATGTCTCAGTTTTAAAGGCATCTTGAGGCTCAGCAGGGAATCCGTGTTCCCGGCACCAAATTAACAGCCTCCGGAGCATAAGCTCATAGTGTTTAATTCCTCTCTTAGAGAATATATGTAGGAGAAGTTTCACTATGGCACTCTCTTCTTTCGATACGTTGTGCCCCATCTCCACTCCCGGCTGCTCCCCTCACTGGGTGTCCCATCACGACCTATGTTTCTTCCTCCAGATCGTCCTCCGATCTGCCCGGTCTCCGGTCCTGCCGTGCCGTCTATCTCCAGCCGACCCTTCTCCTTCTGGGCTTTTCCCCAGTACCTTCTTCTCTTGCTGCGCAAGTCGGTATCACGTCGGGGTCACCATCTGAGGAGAAAAACCGGACTCCACACGATTCAATGTGAATCAAACAGAAGCCGTTTTATTTACTTTGCCTGTCCCTTTTATACAGTTTTTCTCTCCCTACACGTGATCACGCATTATCTGGTTGGTTAAAAGTCTCTAGCACGAGGCAAACATGCAGCTCAGTTCAGCTCCCATTGGTTCTTTAAGCTCTTCTCACGCAGTGTCCAATTGGTTAATCTTATCTGCTTCTTCTGCTTACTCTTGCATTCCTGAGTGAAGCAGTCGTTGCTCTTTCTTATTTTTTCTTCCTTTGAAGTAGCTTCTAGAATGTGGCTACATGCCTAGGCCAACATCCCATATGGCTGGTTCACTATGTGGCCGTTCTCCTTTAAATACATTCCTACAGGACGGAACAGTACTCTTCGTACCACGCAGTACAGTTGCGATCCATCTTTCTTGACAGCAGTTATCTCTAACAGTTCCGGCTAGGCCCTGGTACTGGAGAAAGGCACAGTACTCTTCATACGATGCAGTTCTTTATTCAGAGGCCAGCACCCCCTGTATTCATGACAAATGCATTCCACTCTTGGTATCAGCAACTGTGTCTCAGGCAGGCAGCTGCAGACTCGTGACAAGATGTTAGCTTAACTTTTGGTTACCTTACTGTCCATGTCCCTGATGTCAATGTTGAGACAATGCTGATGATCTGACCGACTCTTACACCACCCTGTGGCTCAACATGGTCATCAGGATCGCATGGTGGCAGCATAGTCTTCCAGGAGAGGTAAAGAAGAAGAGAAAGAGGAAAAGAAAGAGAGAGAAAGAGAGAAAGAGGAGAAAGAAAGGAAATAACAACAACCAAACAATTTACAAAACCTAAATTTTCACCAAAAAAAATTGATTTACCAGTAACTTATCATTTTATCAAGCGGTTTATATAAGAAATTAGCAGTTTTCTAAAACATACACTAAAATCATCTTATCCTATGTTATTTTCCCACTCAATCTGCCTTGTGTCAATGGATTTGGGGATATCTACGTTGGATGGGACATCAAGCATATTAGGTGCGTTCAATACAGACATCAAATGTGCAAATCAATTCATCATTCTCCAGATTATGAGATACGACAGTACACCTTTACCAGGTTGCCTCAAGGATGGGTGCATAGTCCAACTATTTGTCATAGAATAGTGGCTGAGCACCTGGATGAGGTACAGCTTCCCCCTCATATGCAGATTGTCCACTATATTGATGACATCGTAATTCAGGGGAGTGATGATGCTGAATTAAGTCAAATGCTCGAAGTGCTCCTAGTGCATATGAGGCAGAAAGGCTGGGAGATTAATCCAACTAAAATCCAAGGGCCGTCTCAGACAATCACATTTTTAGGAATCCATTGGCACTGTGGTCATCGAGAGATACTACCTAAGGCTCGGCAGAATATCCTTGACTTTGCAACACCACAGAATAAGAAAGAGGCGCAGAGATTTATCGGGCTGTTCGGTTTCTAGTGACAACACATTCCCCATTTGGGACAGATTTTGGCCCCATTATACAGGGTGACCAGAAAGAAATATGAATTTGAATGGGGAGATGAGCAGCAGGCTGCCTTTGAGTTGGCTAAAGAGGCTATCCAAAGGGCTTTAGACTTATGGCCCATGCAGGAAGGCGAAGTAGAACTGAACGTATCTGTATATGGGTCATATGCTAATTGGAGCCTCTGGCAAAAACAAGGGAAGAGAAAAGTCCCCTTGGGATTTTGGGGAAGAAAGTTGCCAGAGGCAGGGAACAACTACACGCCCTTTGAAAAGCAACTGTTAGCCTGCTATTGGGCCTTGGCAGAAACTGAACAGCTTACGATAGGCCATGAAGTGGCTCTGCGCCCTGAAATCCCTATTATGCAGTGGGTAAAAGCTCCCCAAAGACCCATCGAATAGGGCATGCTCAGGAATCCAGTATTATCAAATGGAAATGGTACATCCAAGACAGAGCAAAGGTGGGACCTGGTGGTGCTGCTGCCCTTCATGAACAAATAGTGGCTGCCCCCATGCAGGATCAAGAGGTAAAGCCTGATCCTATAGTTGACCGGGAATCCCCTGTGCAATGGGGAAGACCCTGGATCAATTGCTACCCCTTGAAAGGGAATATGCATGGTTTACGGATGGGTCAGCTAAATATATAGGAGGGAAAAGTTTTTGGAAGGCAGTGGCTTATCACCCTCACTCGGGAAAATTTTTGGAGACCACAGGAGAAGGGGAAAGTAGCCAATATGCTGAGTTATATGCAGCATATATGGCTTTAAAACAAGAGGATTTAGGGGAGTGTCACCTATATACCGATTCTTGGTCAGTGGCTAATGGATTGGCTACCTGGTTGCCAACATGGGTAGCCAAGGACTGGAAAATTTATTCTCAAACAGTCTGGGGAAAGGAAATATGGAAGGATATTTGGGAACTAGTTCAAAGAACAAAGGTGACAGTGTTTCATGTCGACGCTCATAGCAACATAAATTCACTTGAGCAACTTTACAATTCTGTCACCGATAACCGGGCAAAGATTTCCCAAGCCGGACTGGAGTTCCCTCAGGAAGGGGACCATGAAGGCTTGGCGAAATGGGCACACCAAAAATGTGGGCATCTTGGGGAGAAGGCCACTTACAAGTGGGCCCAAGAGCGTGGCATAGTCATGTCACTAGACATGATCAAAACAATAATTGCCCAATGCCCTGTGTGCCAACACACTCACAAACGCCCGGTACCAAATATCGTAAAAGGAGAACTGGGAAGAGGGAAATTGCCAGGACAGATCTGGGAAATGGACTATATCGGACCTTTACCCCAGGACTGAGGGTGCAAATACATCTGCACCGCGGTAGACACATACTCGCGATATTTAATAGCTGATCCCTGCAAGAAAGCCACACACCATAGTACTACTTCCACCACAGATATAATGATTTTATACTATGGGATCCCCTTACAAATCCAAACTAATAATGGGTCTAATTTTCGAAACAAATTGGCGCAACAATATGCAGAGCAGCATAATATTCAGTGGGTCTTTCATATACCATACAATCCCCAGGCTGCAGGATTAATTGAATGAATGAATGGGCTATTGAAGGAACAGTTAAAAAAGCTGGGAAATGGAAAGCTATCCCGATGGAGGACTAACCTCACGGATGCGCTCCATACCCTCAACAATAGGCCCATTGGGGAGATGGTGACGCCCTTGATGCGTATGACTACGCCCAATCTCCAGATACAGCCTTTAGCAGTAACTGAAACGTTGATCTACTGGGAAATTGTCCCGGGTTTGATGGCACCCTACCGGGCCAGTCCAGAGGCTGCTGGGCTAGATCTCACAGAATCACAGAATCACAGAATGTTAGGGATTGGAAGGGACCTTAAAAGATCATCTAGTCCAACCCCCCTGCCAGAGCAGGAATACCTAGATCAGGTCACACAGGAACATGTCCAGGTGGGTTTTGAATGTCTCCAGAGAAGGAGACTCCACAACCTCTCTGGGCAGCCTGTTCCAATGTTCTGTCACCCTCACTGTGAAGAAATTCTTCCTCACATTTATGTGGAACCTCCTATGTTCCAGCTTGCATCCATTGCCCCTTGTCCTATCATTGGATGTCACTGAGAAGAGCCTGGCTCCATCCTCATGACACTCACCCTTGACATATTTATAAACATTAATGAGGTCACCCCTCAGTCTCCTCTTCTCCAAGCTAAAGAGACCCAGCTCCCTCAGCCTTTCCTCATAAGGGAGATGTTCCACTCCCTTAATCATCTTTGTGGCTCTACGCTGGACTCTCTCGAGCAGTTCCCTGTCCTTCTTGAACTGGGGGGCCCAGAACTGGACACAATATTCCAGATGTGGCCTCACCAAGGCAGAATAGAGGGGAAGGAGAACCTCTCTCGACCTACTAACCACTCCCTTTCTAATACACCCCAGGATGCCATTGGCCTTCTTGGCCACAAGGGCACATTGCTGGCTCATGGTCATCCTGCTGTCCACCAGGACCCCCAGGTCCCTTTCCCCTACACTGCTCTCCAGCAGGTCAGCTCCCAACCTGTACTGGTACATGGGGTTGTTCTTCCCCAGATGCAAAACTCTACACTTGCCCTTGTTGAAATTCATTAAGTTTTTTCCCGCCCAACTCTCCAGCCTATCAAGGTCTCGTTGAATGGCAGCACAACCCTCTGGTGTGTCAGCCATTCCTCCTAGTTTGGTGTCATCAGCAAACTTGCTGAGGATACATTCTGTACCCTCATCCAAGTCGTTGATGAAGATATTAAACAACACCGGTCCCAGTACCGACCCCTGAGGGACTCCACTAGTCACAGGCCTCCAACTAGACTCCGTCCCATTAACCACAACTCTCTGGCTTCTTCCCTTCAGCCAGTTCATAATCCACCTCACTACCTGATCACTAAACCCATACTTTATCAGCTTATCTACAAGGATGCTGTGGGAGACAGTGTCAAATGCTTTACTGAAATCAAGATAAACCACATCTACCGCTCTACCATCATCTATCCACCTAGTTATTTCCTCATAGAAGGCAATAAGGTTGGTCAAACATGACTTACCCTTGGTAAAACCATGTTGACTGCTCTTAATGACCCCCTCATCCTTGATGTGCCTCGAGATCGTGCCAATAACAAGCTGTTCCATCACCTTTCCAGGGATGGAGGTGAGGCTGACCGGTCTATAGTTACCCGGGTCCTCCTTCTTGCCCTTCTTATAGATTGGAGTGACATTTGCTATCCTCCAGTCCTCAGGCACCTCTCCTGTTCTCCATGACTTACCAAAGATGATGGAGAGTGGCCTAGCAATGACCTCTGCCAGCTCCCTCAGCACCCTTGGGTGCATTCTATCTGGTCCCATTGATTTATGGATATCCAGATTGCTCAACTGATCCCTAACCCAATCCTCATCTACCAAGGCAAACTCCTCCTTTATCCTGACTTCTTCCGGGGCTACAGGGATCAGGGGCTCCTGGGGAAAGCCTGCAGGAGTAAAGACAGAGGCAAAGAAGGCATTCAGCACCTCTGCCTTCTTTATATCCTCTGTCTCTAGGGCACCCCCCTCATTCATCAGTGGGCCTATATTGCCTCTAGTGTTTGTTTTATTAGCTATGTATTTGAAAAAGCCCTTTCTATTGTCCTTGACCTGGCTTGCAAGGTTAAGTTCTAAGGAGGCCTTAGCTTTCCTAATTGCCTTTCTACATCCTCTGACAACTGTCCTATATTCCTCCCAAGTGACTAGCCCCTCTTTCCATGATCCATAAATTCTTTTTTTCCACCTAAGTTTGCCCAGCAGTTCCTTGTTTAACCACGCTGGTCTCCTAGCTCCCTTACTTGATTTCATACCCATTGGGACACTCTGATCCTGAGCTTGCAAGAAGTGGTCCTTGAATGTTGACCAACTATCTTGAGCCCCTTTACCATCTAGCACCCTGTCCCATGGGACTTCCCTTAACAATTGATTAAGGAGGCTAAAGTTGGCCCTGGGGAAGTCCAGGGTTCTGGTCTTGCTAGGTACTCTATTCCTCCCACACAAGATCCTGAACTCCACCATCTCATGATCACTGCAGCCAAGGCTGCCATCGACCATCACTCCTTCAACAAGACCCTCCTTGTTGGTAAGTACAAGATCCAGCAGCGCTCCTCTCCTAGTCGGCTTATCCACCATTTGCATTAAGTAGTTATCATCAATGCACTGGAGGAACCTCCTAGACTGTGAATGGCTGGCTGTGTAAGTCTTCCAGCAGATATCGGGGTAGTTAAAATCCCCCATGAGGACCAAGGCCTGTAGTTGCGAGGCTGCTTTCAGCTGCCTACAGAAAGCCTCATCAACTCCCTCGTCCTGATCAGGAGGTCTGTAATAGACCCCCACAACTGTATCGCCCATGCCTGCCTGCCCCTTAATTCTTACCCACAGACTTTCAACTTGCCCCTCATCAGCCCCTGGAGAAAACTCAATACATTCAAGTTGCTCCCTCACATAAAGAGCAACTCCACCACCTCGCTTCACTGACCGATCTTTCCTAAAAACGACATAGCCATCCATGACCACATTCCAGTCATGTGAGCTGTCCCACCATGTCTCTGTAATTGCCACCAGGTCATAACCTTTAGACCACACACAGACCTCTAACTCCTCCTGTTTATTCCCCATACTGCGTGCATTGGTGTACAGGCATTTCAGAAAGCAAGCAGAGCGCACTGGTGGGACCCCTGGGAGGCAGGAGGCCTCGTGGTCAGGGCCTAAACATCTATCCCTTCTCTTCAATGATCGAAAATCCTCCCTAGACCACCTTCCTTCAGGCCCTAGCATATTGCTCTTGGGCTTGTCTCTAACAGACTCAGTTGTCCCCCCTTCCCCCTTCACATCTAGTTTAAAGCCCTCTCAATGAGCCCTGCTAACTCCTGCCCCAAAAGCCTTCTCCCCCTCTGGGACAAATGCATTCCACCTGTCACCAGGCCAGGTGTCTCATATAGCAGCCCATGATCAAAGAACCCAAAGCCCTGACTTTGGCACCAGTTACGTAGCCATTCATTTATCTGTGAACTCTTCCTGCTTATCTCTTCACCCATTCTTGCAGGAGGTATGGAGGCAAACACTACTTGCACTCCAGACCCCTTAACCAGCCGTCCCAGGGCCCTGAAGTCACTCTTCATAGCCCTTACACTCCTTGTAGTAATTTCGTCCCTGCCAACCTGAAAAACCAGCAGTGGGTAGTAATCGGAGGGCTTTACAAGATTAGGGAGTTTCCTTTTAATGTCTCTAATCCGAACCCCAGGGAGGCAGCAGACTTCCCTGTTGGATGGGTCCGGTCGACAGATGAGCCCTTCTGTTCCCCTCAGAAGGGAGTCGCCCACCACAATTACCCTCCTTTTCTTCTTAATTGAAGAAGTCCTGAGGCGTCGGGATGACTGACAAGCCTTAGGTGATTCGGGAGACTGATCTACCCCTTCAACTTCATTTACTTCTCCCTGAAGTTCCAAGGCGTGGTATCTGTTGCTCAAGGGCAACTGGGAGGGTGAAGGGGGTTGGGAGGGTTTTTGCTTGCCTCTCCGCGGACGGACCACCCTCCATTCCTCCCTATCTCCTGAACCCTCTGCTTCTGTCTGATGACAGGAGGGGAGGGGGTCCATCACTTGCCCACCCTTTTCTGACTGCCCTTGCCTCAGGGTGAAGCTCCACCAATCTATTTCTCTTTCACAATCTCTAATACTTCTAAGTCTTTCTACCTCCTCCATCAGTTCAACCACCTGCCCGAGCAGATCATTTATCTGCTCGCACCTCACACACGCAGTGTCACTGGCTCCCTCCGGTACCAGTGCCAGGCTCAGGCATTCGCTGCAGCCAGAAACCTGCACGGCCGCATGTCTGGTCGGGGGATCTGTCTGAGTCCCCATATTCTTTTTCCCAAGGGTTTTTGGGCGCGTTGCAACCATGTTCTATGCGGTCTAAGGTCTATCTAGCTAGTCCTGTCCTCGCGCCGCTCTCCGCGCGCCGCTCTCCTCGCGCTTGCCTCTCGGCTGGCTAGCCGCCGCTCTCTGCTCCGTGTGCCGCTTGCTCTGAGGGGAGCTGCCGAGATGGCCGCTTTTAAAGTTTGCCGCGGCTCTCAGTCACGCCCCCTGCCACGTCAGCCTTTCGGTATCTCTTGAATTTTTCTCAGGATTCCCGCTCAGACTCGGGTTTCCTTGCTCTATCCCGGCTTCACCGTCTCCGGGAAGCCCGGCTCCTTCTCGAAGCCTCAGCAAAAGCCAACAGCAAAAGCGAACAGCACTCGCCGCAGCCGCCCCACCGCTCCCACAGCCGCCGCTCTCTGCTCCGCGTGCCGCTTGCTCTGATCTCTATGCATTAGAACTGGTAAAGATAAACTGAAACCAGACAAGAGTTATTAACACCGGGATAGGAGTCCAGATTCCCCCAGGACACTTTGGTCTGATAACTGCTCGCTCAAACTTTGCCCTGAAAGGTGTTCACGTCATGGGAGGAGTGATTGATGCCGACTATCAGGGAGAGATTAAGGTAATCCTTTTACATAATGGTGAAGAAGACTTGGTTATTCAACCCAAGGATAGAATAGCACAACTATTAATACTACCAATTTTGAAAACAACAGTAAGGAGGGGGGAGTCACCTCAAGTTTCTACTGTTCGTGGAGACAAAGGATTTGGATCCACCAACTTTAGTAATGGGGCAAAGGTATGGGTCCAAGGGCCGAGTGGGCCCCCTGAGCCAGCTGAAGTAATAGCGGCAGGAAAAGGTAACATCGTCCTAATTATGAGACCTGGGCAGGAAAAATGGGAACATGTCCCCGCAAATAAGTGTTATTTGCGGGAATAACAAAATGGTATAGAATTTTGTACTGTAGATCTTGCGCGGCGCCGCCGGAGTATGAGAACATCTATACTGAATCTGACCTCATGAACTGCAACGCAACTTAATGCTGAACTGTGCCAAGTAGATGAACTCGGCTCCAGACTACAATCAACCTAGTTTATCGTGACATAATGGAAATATGATCGCACCTGATCTTCCAATGAGAAAGACTATGACAGTGAAGCACAGCATCTGTATTTAATGGACTGAGGCTAATTCAAGATAAAGAAAAGATACTTGTACACCTACGGATGGTATAGAGGCTGTGGTCCACCCATATGTCAAAGGGCCAAATGAAGTGCTGGGTTCTGAACCCCAAGCCCTGAATTAAGGTTGACATATGGGTGGTTCCCGTGGCCCTTTAAGAGGAGGGGATGAGTTTGCCTTTTGGCTTTCCTCCAAGGTGTGGCCAGCCTTGTAAGGAAAGCCCTTGGGTAAACAAGCCCCAGGTGCCCTGCATTTTGATAACGAGTGCCAGGTGTCCTGCTTTGGGGATAAAAGCTAGGACCACTTGCAGGAAGAGTCTGAGAGTCTGTCTGTGAAGTGGATGCACTTTGCAGAGTTTCCTGTTGGGGAAGGACCTCCTGGCTCCTCATGCAACTGGATCCCAGTCAGGTCTGGCACCTGCAAACGCGGGCTTTGTGGGGAGGCAACATGGGGTTACCTCTATCATATGTAATCACCTTATTGTCTTGGTTGTCTCCCATTTTCTCCATGGGATACCTTGTGTCTCTGATTGTTCCATCTATTGTGGGTCATGCTGTGTCATTTCTGGGGTCGCTGGGGTTGATGTCCATTATTTGTGATCTATCTGACTTGTTTGTACCCCCAGCGATCCTCTATATACTGACCCCTTTACGTGAAATAGAATCCACTTACTGGACTGTTTTTCTGCTGCTGGCTGTGTCCTTTATACTGGGCCTACTAATTGGCAAAACAGGGGCTCTAGAAACTGAGGAACAAACAAATGAAAATGGAGACGAAGGTCCATCAGAGGAATCACCCAAGGTAAATCGGTCTCCCCCACGCATTAGGACCAGCTCCAACAAGAAAAAAAGGAGGGTAATTGTAGTCGGCGACTCCCTTCTGGGAGGAACTGAGATCCATGCCAGATCCACACCATAGGGTATTCTGCTGCCTCCCTGGGGCCAGTGTCAGGGATATTACTAGGAAACACCCAGGTCTGATTCGGCCAACAGGCTACTACCCACTGTTGGTTATCCAGGTTGGTAGTGATGATGTGTCAGAGAGGAGCCTGAAGACAATTAAAAAAGACTTCAGGGCCCTGGGGAGATCACTTGAGGGATCGGGAGCCCAGGTGGTGTTCTCCTCAATTCCTTCAGTGGCAGGAAAGAATACTGATAGAGGAAGGGAGACCCACCTGATTAACATGTGGCTGAGAGACTGGTGTGGCAGACAGAATTTTGGATTTTTTGAGCATGTGGAGCATTATGCTGCGTGGGGTCTGCGGGCAGCAGATGGAGTTCATCTGTCTCGAAAGCGGAAAAGAATCTTGGCGTACAAGCTGGCCGGGATCATTGAAAGGGCTTTAGACTAGGTTCGAAGGAGGAAGGGGGTAAAACTGGGCCCACTAGAGTTGAGCCTAAGGGTGGCAGGCCATGTCTGGGAATGAAGTCATTAGCCCGGCTCAGGTGCTTCTACTCTAATGCACGCAGCATGGGCAACAAACAGGAGGAGCTGGAAGCCATTGTGCAGCACGACAGCTATGACATAGTCACCATCTCAGGAACATGGTGGGATGACTCTCATGAGTGGAGTGCTGCAATGGATGGCTATAAGCTCCACAAGTGGAATAGGCAAGGTAGAAAGGGCGGTGGGATGGCTTTCTATATTAGAGAGTGTTTTGATTGCTTGGAGGTCAACAAGTGTGATGGACCAGTTGAATGTTCATGGGTAAAGTTAAGGAAGGCCAACGAGGCGGATATCCTGTTGGGAATCTATTACAGACCACCCGACCAGGATGAACAGGTTGATGAATTGTTCTATAGACACCTGGCAGAAGCTGCAAAATCGCAAGCCCTTGTTCTTTTGGGGGACTTCAACTTACCAGACATCTGCAGGAAATATAACACAGCAGAGAGAAAACAGTCCAAGAAGTTCCTGCAGTGCATGGAAGATAACTTCCTGACTCAGCTGGTAAGTGAGCCCACCAGGGAAGGTGCCTTGTTAGACCTGTTGTTTACGAACAGAGAAGGACCAGTAGGGGATGTGGAGGTCGGAGGCCGTCTTGGGCTAAGCGATCATGAAATGATAGAATTCTCAATTCTTAGCCCAGTTAGGAGGGGGGGCAGCAAAACTATCACCATGGACTTCCGAAGGGTAGACTTCAACCTCTTTAAAACACTGGTTGAGAAAGTCCCTTGGGGAACAGTCCTACAGGGCAAAGGGGTCCAGGAAGGATGGACTTTTTTCAAGAAGAAACTCTTAGAGGCACAGGAGCAGTCTGTCCCCATGTGTCGTAAGACAAACTGGGTGGGAAAGTGACCGGCCTGGCTGAACAGGGAGCTTCTGCTGGGACTTAGGAGAAAGAAGAGAGTCTACCACCTTTGGAAGAAGGGGCAGGCTACTCAGGAAGAGTATAGGGATTTAGTTAGGTCATGTAGAAAGAACATTAGGGGGGCAAAAGGTCAGCTTGAACTCAGCCTGGCCACTGCTGCAAGAGATAATAAGAAGAGTTTTTATAAATATATTAACAACAAAAAAAGAACCAGGGAGAATCTCCATCCTTTATTGGATGCGAGAGGGAACATTGTTAGCAAGGATGAGGAAAAGGCTGAGGTACTTAATGCCTTCTTTGCCACAATCTTTAACAGTCGGATCATTTATCCTCATGGTATTCAGTCCCCTGAGCTGGAAGATTGGGATGGAGATCAGAATAAACCCCACATAATCCAGAAAATAGTAGTGAAAGACATGCTGACTCAATTAGACACCCATAAGTCTATGGGGCCGGATGAGATCCACCCGAGAGTGCTGAGGGAGCTGGCAGAGGAACTTGCCAAGCCGCTCCCCATCATCTATCAGCAGTCCTGATTAATGGGGGAGGTCCCGGATGACTGGAGACTTGCCAGTGTGACACCCATCTACAAGAAGGGCAGGAAGGAGGATACAGGGAACTGCAGGACTGTCATCCTGACCTTGGTAGCGGGGAAGATTATGGAACGATTCATCTTGCAGGAGATCACGCGGCAAGTGCTGGACAACGGGGGGATCAGGTCCATCCAGCATGGGTTCATGAAGGGCAAGTCTTGTTTAACCAACCTGATCTCCTTCTATGATCAGGTGACCCACCTAGTGGATGAGGGAAAAGTGGTGGATGTTGTCTACCTGGACTTCAGTAAGGCATTTGACACTGTTTCGCACAGCATTCTGCTGGAGAAGCTGGCGGCTCATGGTCTAGACAGGTGGACTCTTCACTGGGTTAAAAACTGGCTGGATGGCCGAGCCCAGAGAGTTGTGGTGAATGGAGTTAAATCCAGATGGAGACCGGTCACAAGCGGTGTCCCTCAGGGCTCGGTCTTGGGACCAGTCTTGTTTAGTCTTTATCAATGACCTGGAGGAGGGGACCGAGTGTACCCTCAGTAAATTTGCAGGTGACAGGAAATTAAGTGGGAGTGTTGATCTGCTTGAGGGTAGGAAGGCTCTGCAGAGGGATTTGGACAGGCTGGAGCGATGGGCTGAGGTCAATTGTATGAGGTTTAACAAAGGCAAGTGCCGGGTCATGCACTTTGGTCACAACAACCCCATCACAGAATGTTAGGGACTGGAAGGGACCTCAAAAGATCATCTAGTCCCATGCAACCCCACCAACCCCGTGCAGTGCTACAGGCTTGGGGAAGAGTGGCTGGAAAGCTGCCTGATGGAAAAGGACCTGGGGATGTTGGTTGACAGCCAACTGAACATGAGCCAGCAGGGTGCCCAGGTGGCCAAGAAGGCCAACGGCAACCTGGCCTTTATCAGACACGGTGTGACCAGCAGAAGTTGGGAGATGATCGTGCCCCTGTACTCAGCACTCCTGAGACCGCACCTTGAGTACTGTGTCCAGTTCTGGGCTCCACAGTATAAGAAGGACATTGAGGTGCTGGAGCGAGTCCAGAGAAGGGCAACAAGACTGGTGAGAGGTCTGGAAAACATGCCTTATGAAGACTGGCTGTGGGAAACTAAGGTTGTTTAGTCTAAAGAAGAGGAGACTGAGAGGAGACCTTATTGCTCTCTACAAATACCTAAAAGGAGGTTGTAGTGAGGCTGGTGTTGGTCTCTTTTCCCATATTACTAATGATAGGATGAGAGGAAATGGCCTCAAGTTGCATCAGGGGAAGCTGTGATTGGATATTAGGAAGAAGTTCTTTACTGAGAGGGTGGTTAGTCACTGGAACAGGCTGCCCAGGGAGGTGGTGGAGTCTCCATCCCTGGAGGTGTTTAAAAAAACAAGTAGATGAAGCACTTGAGGCTATGGTGGTTAGGAAGATGATGGGATAAAGGTTGGACTTGATGATCCTGGAGGTCCTTTCCAATCATAGTGATTCTATGATTCTGTGATTCTAAGGTCAGATCCACTGGGTGCTAGTCTGGTGTACTTTTCCTGAACAATCTCTGGCTTCCCATGCATAGGGATTTTTAGGGGTAGTTAGCACCATTGGTGCTGTTTCAGTTTGAGGTATCTTTACCAGTACAGTTTGTCCAGTGTAAAATTCTGTAGGGTATTCCCCTGGTTTGGTAAAAATTTTCAGGGCCACTGTATTACAAATACAATTCTATTTGTACAAGCAAATACAAATACAATACCTACAGATACACAAAAGGCTTTGGCGATTTCAACATTGTTGCCACTTGGGTCTCTCGGAGTTCTCCTGCAACAATAAAACAGAGCTTGCCTTCCTGAGGCAAAAGATTAAAACCAGACAGAAAATTATAATGACAGAATTATCCAGCGGGTATTTATCTGATGCTCCTTCCCCAGGGCATTGGAGGTTACCCATGCATATGCACTCAGTGAGTTTTTTAGTCTGTTCATCGGTAGAGGTATGGAAAGCTACTGCCTGGTATTTCCACACTTTCCCTTCTCGCTTTGCAGAAGCGTCGGTAAACCAAGCATTCACTAACTGATCATGGGAAAAAGGAGGGGCCACCCAAATGACTGAGGCAGGTTTATCTTGGCTGCCATCCAGGCTCTCTGTTTCTTGGATAGCTAAGTTTTTAAAAACTCCTTCAGTCACTGAGAAAAGGTTACAATAGTGTTCAATCTGGGCATACCACTTTCGTACCTAGGCTCTCTGGGCCGCCCTGTCAGGGGGGGAGGTCCCACTAGTGACTGCCTTTAAAATTTTGAACGGGCGTCTTAGCACAATTGGTTGCTGACGTGTAATTTTTTCCACTTCTATGAGAGCCAGGCTAACCACAAACAAACCTTTCTCCCATGCAGTATATCTTCTCTCGACATCCTTAAAGCCATGGGAGTAAAACCCTACGGGGTGGGCTGGACCCTCAGGCCCCTGTTGCCATATGTGTACTGACAGCCCTGTTGTGGCAAACCCCCATTCCACCAGAAAAGGGTCTGTAGGATGGATAGGGCCAAGAGCCTGGTGAGCTTTCGCTTCAAAAATTAACAATTGCATTGCTTCTTCCTGAGAAGCAGTCCATTCCCATTTGGCCCTTTTTCTCAGCAGATCATATACCAACTTGCTCAGCTTATGAATGGGTAAACCATCCATTAGATCCCTTGGAACTCCTTTTTTAATTCCCAAAGCCCACCATTTTTGTTGAGTCATGGGCTGTCCTCCTCCCCGTTTTAGAGCGGAAGCGGCCAGTGGCAGCAGCTGCAGTTTTACCAGCAAAAAGGGGTAGATCTTTAACTCCTACTTGATGGATTCCTCTCGATTTCTCCTCCAGGGTTTTCACAGGACCATATTTTCTACAGTAATCTATCAGTTCCTGTGCTACCTCTCCCCATGTCCACACCTTTTTATTATCTGAGTGGGAAGGAGCTGAGCTATGATTAAAGAGTGAATCCGTGGAAGCATTAGCTTCATTTCTCTTGTTTTTCAGAAAGCTCTCCAGCTTTTCTACGGGGCCTAATGATGCAATAGTCCTTTGGAGATCAATCCCCGTAGATTTAAGCAACTCTGGGAGTCCCCTTATCAAAGGAGTCAGGATTTCAGGATCCACCGGCAGCATCACTGGGGATTCACATCCAATAACTAATTTCCTTTCATGTATCATTTGCAAGCAGGCTGCTTTGTGTACACTTTCTAGCAATTGATCAGCTGTGCCAGTGATTGCCAGGGTATCCCCTCTGTCCAAAGGGTTCAGCCCTCCAGCCCAATAAGCAGCCCGCTCGGTTAGGGACCATGGGGCACGTCTATCCTGTTGTTAAAAAGACACCGTGGCCCCAGTAACCACTAGTTTCTCTTTCACTTAATTGAATTTGGTCCCCCCCGGTTAGGGATACATGCCACACATACTCCATTTCAGATTCTTTAGGAAGGCACCCATATTCTCTCTTCATTTTGGCCAGTTCAGTGGGAGTATATGGTATCTCTTTAGTGGTAATTTGAGGGTCATTATCCTCATCATTTAAGTATATTCTGCTTTAACCAAAGGTCTCGCTCAGGGATTTTCCCTGAAGCGATTCCTCGCTTCCTCTAATTCCTTTTGGGGATATATCGGGTTTATTTGCCAAATACTTATTTCCTCCATCTTCAGTCCTACCTCACCCAATGATTCAGCATTCTTTGAATATTCCTCTCTTAAGGCATCTTTTAACAAGAAATTTTCTTCCTCTTTCTCCTCTATCTGCTGTTCCAGGTTAGAGGTTGTTTTCTGCAAAATTTGCGCCAAATTTTCAAGAGATTCTATGATTTGTTTTTCATGACTACGCCGCTTAAGGCGGTCTTCAACTGCTGCGACCAGGCTGCTCCTAGAACTGCACAGATTATCGCTTTGCCTTTGCCTGATCTTACTTTATTCTTATTCTGTAAAGAAATCACTTGATCTGTTACACTCTGCAAGTTTGCCCAATTATCTCAAGCCCAATCTTCCCCGGGTGGGAAGGGTCGAGCTCCATACTTTGCCAAGAGTGCATAGAACAAGTCTAGATTTTTCACTAATGGAGAGCCTCGATAATCAGCCTTTTCAACCATTCTTATTATGATGGGACCAAACACACTTTGGGGAGGCTAAACTTAGTTACACACACACGCATCACCCTTCTCTTCCCTGAGTGGCTGAAGGGACCAAAATCTACCACGGGGAGTCAAGCTTATAATTAACACAAGTGCAAACTTCCTCTGCTTGTCCCTTCAACTTCCCTGGGTAGTCAACCTCACCTATTTGAGGACAACTCTCCCTTTTGCACTAAGAGATCCTTGTACTTGATCCCGACAGACAGAGCCCTCAATTCAAGTTTGGGGTGCAATACACCTAGGTGTGTGTGGTGTGCAGGAATTTCGAATTGCCCCCCTTGCTTTCTGGACACATCTCACCCTTTTGGGGTGTAGGGCCAGGTGCAGCTGGAACAAAACATTCTTCCCCTGTTACAGACCACACACAACCTGCACCCCTCTGTCTCTCAGGATCCTGTCCGTGATGCCAGTTTAATGTCACGGTCCACTCATGAAGTGCTGGGGTCTGAACCCCAAGCCCTGAATTAAGGTTGACATATGGGTGGTTCCCATGGCCCTTTAAGAGGAGGGGATGAGTTTGCCTTTTGGCTTTCCTCCAAGGTGCAGCCGGCCTTGTAAGGAGAGCCCTCGGGTAAACAAGCCCCAGGTGCCCTGCATTTTGATAACGAGTGCCAGGTGTCCTGCTTTGGGGATAAAAGCTAGGACCACTTGCAGGAAGAGTCTGAGAGTCTGTCTGTGAAGTGGACGCACTTTGCAGAGTTTCCTGTTGGGGAAGGACCTCCTGACTCTTCATGCAACTGGACCCCAGTCAGGTCTGGCACCTACAAGTGCGGGCTTTGTGGGGAGGCAACATGGGGCTACCTCTATCGTATGTAATCACCCTATTGTCTTGGTTGTCTCCCATTTTCTCCATGGGATACCTTGTATCTCTGTTTGTTCCATCTATTACGGGTCATGCGATGTCATTCCTGGGGTCGCTGGGGTTGATATCTATTATTTGTGATCTATCTGACTTGCTTGTACCCCCAGCGATCCTCTATATACTGACCCCTTTACGCGCAATAGAATCTACTCACTGGATTGTTTTTCTGCTGCTGGCTGTGTCCTTTGTACTGGGCCTACTAATTGGCAAAACAACTCGGTGGACTCGTGATGGTTTGTTTGCTGCAGTCTCGAAAGTGCAAAATTAAGGCGACCAATGCCAAAGGGGTTTGCATCAATCAAACAGTGAAAATTTATTGCACTGCTCATGAAGCGGCACGTGATAGATAGAGTGAAAGAAAGGGGAAAAGTAATGTTAAGTCTAGAAAGAAGAGAAAGAGAGGTTATAGCTACCACTGCTGATCAAGGTGTCCTAACCATGTTCCACTCTTGGGATCAGCAACTGTGTCTCAGGCAGGCCGCGGCAGACTCATGTCACTGACGACAGTGTTGAGTCAATGCTGGATCCTCTGACCAACTTACAGGGGCAGTCACGAGAACACACTCACCCTTTAATAGACCTATTTGGCCAGTGCGGAAGACCAATGGAGAGTGGAGACTGACTGTGGACTATCATGGCCTGAATAAAGTCACACCACCACTGAGTGCTGCTGTGCTGGACATGTTCATGGTCTAATGGTGTCATGGTTAGGAATATGATGGGATAAAGGTTGGACTTGATGACCCTGGAGGTCCCTTCCAACCATAATGATTCTATGATTCTATGTTTGAACTCCAGTAAGAACTGGAGTCCAAGGCAGCCAAGTGGTATGCCACGACTGATATTGCCAATACATTCTACTCAATTACGTTGGCGGTGGATTGCAGGCCACAGTTTGCTTTCAACTATAGCGGTGTTGAGTACACCTGGAATCAACTGCCCCAGGGGTGGAAGCATAGTACCATGATTTGCCATGAACTGATCCAGTCTGCACTAGAAAAGGGTGGAGTGCCTGAGCATCTGCAGTATATTGATGACATCATTGTATGGGATAACACAGCCAAAGAAGTTTTTGAGGAAGGGAAGAACATAATTAAAATTCTACCAAAAGCTGGTTTTGCCATCAAAACAGGCAAGGGCAAGGGACCTGCTCGAGAAATCCAGTTGCTAGGAATTAAATGGCAGGATGGACGTCGCCAGATCCCATTACAGAATCACAGAATCACAGAATGTTAGGGATTGGAAGGGACCTCAAAAGATCATCTAGTCCAATCCCCCTGCCAGAGCAGGAATACCTAGATCAGTTCACACAGGAACGCATCCAGGCAGGTTTTGAATGTCTCCAGAGAAGGAGACTCCACAACCTCTCTGGGCAGCCTGTTCCAGTGCTCTGTTACCCTCACTGTGAAGAAGTTCTTCCTCACATTTATGCAGAACCTCCTATGTTCCAGCTTGCACCCGTTGCCCCTTGTCCTATCATTAGATATCACTGAGAAGAGCCTGGCCTCATCCTCATGACACGCACCCTTTACATATTTATAAACATTAATGAGGTCACCCCTCAGTCTCCTCTTCTCCAAGCTAAAGAGACCCAGCTCCCTCAGCCTTTCCTCATAAGGGAGATGTTCCACTCCCTTAATCATCTTTGTGGCTCTGCGCTGGACTCTCTCGAGCAGTTCCCTGTCCTTCTTGAACTGGGGGGCCCAGAACTGGACACAATATTTCAAATGACAATATTCGAGATGAATATGAAATTAGATGTAATGAACAAAATAACAGCAATGTCCCCACCGACCAACAAAAAGGAGACACAAGTTTTCTTAGGTGTTGCAGGTTTCTGGTTAATGCACGTCCCAGACTACAGTCATATTGTGAGCCCTGTACATGAAGTGACATGGAAAAAGAGTGTATCCACAGGTCTTTGGAAAAGATTAAGCAAGAAATTGCCCATGCAGTAGCCCTTGGGCCACTCTGGATGTATAAAGAATATAGTGTACACTGCAGCTGGGGAGGACGGCCCTACCTGGAGCCTCTGAAAAAAGGCACCAGGGAAAACTTGAGGTCAACCATTAGGGTTTTGGAGACGAGGATACAGAGGATCAGAGGCCCACTACACTCCCACTGAAAAAGAAATACTGGCAGTGTATGAAGGAGTTCAAGCCACTTCAGGAGTAGTTGGCACTGAAGCACAGCTCCTCCTGGCACCACAATGGCCAGTGCTGAACTGGATGTTTAGAGAGACGACTCCATCCACACATCATGCAACTAATGCGATGTGGAGTAAATAGGTTGCACTGATCACTCAGTGGGCTAGAATAGGAAATCCCAATTGTCCGGGTGTTCTGGAAGTAATCATGGACTGGCCAGTAGGGTAAGATTTCAGAGTGCCACCAGGAGAAAAGGTGCTGCGTGCTAAAGAGGCCCCACCATACAATGAACTACCAGAAAACTAAAAGCATCATGCTTTGTTCACTGATGGATCCTGTTGTCTTGTAGGGAAACAGCGTAGCTGGAAAGCTGCTGTGTGGGATCCTACATGACAGGTTGCGCAATCAGCCAAGGGTGAAGGTGAATGGAATCAGTTTGCATTAAAGCCATCCAGCTGGCTTTAGATATTGCCGAGTGGGGACATGGTTTAGTGGGGAATTGGTAGTGCCTGGTTAATGGTTGGACTTGATGATCTTAGAGGTCTCTTCCAACCAAGGCTATTCTGTGATTCTGTGAGATGCGATGTATAAATGGGCTCATGACTGATGGGTGGACTTAATCATACATACTATTGCAAAAGTCATCCATGAGTGTGAGACATGCCACAATTAAACAAGCCAAATGGTTAAGACCCTAGTGGTATAGAGGGAGCTGTTTGAAATGTAAATCATAGAATGGTTTGGGTTGGAAGGGACCTCAAAGATCATCTAGTTCCAACCCCTCTGCCATGGCAGGGACACCTCCCACTAGATCAGGTTGCTCAAGGCTCAGTCCAACCTGGCTTTGAACACTTCCAGGGATGGAAGTGAGGAATATGGTGAGGCCTGGCAGATTGACTATGTCTTACTTCCGTGAACATGCCAAGGCAAATGCTATGTGCTCACCATGGTGGAAGTCACCATTGGATGGCTAGAAACATATGCTGTGCCCCATGCTACTGCTCGTAACACTCTTCTGGGTCTTGAAAAGCAAATATTGTGGTGCCATGGTACCCCTGGAAGGACTGAGTCGGACAATGGAACCCATTTCTGAAACAGCATGGGATCGAATGGATATACCACATCCCTTATCATCCACCAGCTGCTGGAAAAGTCAAGCAACGCAATGGGCTACTAAAGACCACACTCAAAGCAATGGGTGATGGGACCTTTAAAAACTGGGACCAACATTTAGCAAAAGCTACTTGGTTAGTTTATACTAGGGGGTCTGTCAATTGAGCTGGCCCTGCTCCGTCTGAACTTTTCCATACTGTAGAAGGAGACAAAGTCCCAGTGGTACAGGTGAGAAATATTTTGGGGAAAACAGTCTGGGTTACTCCTGCCTCAAGCCAAGGCAAACCCACCAGGGTAACGGTGATCCACTTATTGGATAAGGGAAAGGCTGTGGATGTTGTCTTCCTTGCCTTTATTAAGGCCTTTGACACCGTTTCCCATAGCATTTTCCTGGCAAAACTGGCTACTCATGGTTTGGAAGGGCATACACTTTGCTGGGTAAAAAACTGGCTAGATGGCCATGCCGAAATAGTTGGTGAATGCAGTTAAATCCAGTTGGTGACTGCTCACGAGTGGTGTTCCCCAGGGCTCAGTATTGGGGCCACTCCTGTTCAATATCTTTACCAAGGATCTAGATGAGGGGATTGAGTGCACCCTCAGTAAATTTGCAGACGACACCAAGTTGGGTGGAAGTGTTCATCTGCTCGAGGGTAGGGAGGCTCTACAGAGGGACCTAGACAGGCTTGATAGATGGGCTAAGGCCAACTGTATGAGTTTCAATAAGGCCAAATGCTGGGTTCTGCACTTCAGCCACAACAACCCCCAGCAGCAATACAGGCTTGGGGAGGAGTGGCTGGAAAGCTGCCAGTCAGAGAGGGACCTGGGGGTGTTGACTGACAGCTGACTGAACATAAGCCAGCAGTGTGCCCAAGTGGCCAAGAAGGCCAATGGAATACTGGCTTGTATAAGAGACAGTATGGCCAGCAGGACCAGGGAAGTGATCTTACCCCTGTACTTGGCACTGGTGAGGCCACACCTTGAGTACTGTGTTCAGTTTTGGGCCCCTCACTGGAAAAAGGACATTGAGACACTTGAGCATGTCCAAAGAAGGGCAGCAAAGCTTGTGAAGGGTCTGGAGCACAAGTCTTATGAGGAGCAGCTGAGGGACCTGGGGTTGTTTAGTCGGGAGAAGAGGAGGCTGAGGGGAGACCTCGTTGCCCTCTACCTGGAAGAACGTTGTAGAGATGTGGGAATGAGTAGTCTTAACCAAGTAACATGCAGCATGTAATAGCACAAGAGGTAAGGGCCTCAAGTTGTGCCAGGACAGGTTTAGATTGGACATTAGGAAGAGTTTTTTTGCTGAAAGGATTGTCAGACATTGGAATGGGCTACCCAGGGCAGTGGTGGAGTGCCCATCCCTGGAGATATTTAAGAGTCATGTTGACATAGTGCTCAGGGATATGGTATAGTCGAGGAGTGTCAGTGTTAGGTTAATGGTTGGACTCAATGATCTTCAAGGTCTTTTCCAACCTAGGCAATTCTGTGTTTCTGTAAAATGCAATGTAACTTAATGTATGAGTCGGTCAGAAGATCAGCATTGTCTCAACGTTGTCATCAGGGATATGGACCCAAAAGTTAAGCTGACATCTTGACACGAGTCTGCAGCTGCCTTATACATTATGGCCTCAAGTTACGTCAGGGGAAGTTTAGGTTAGATATTAGGAAGAAGTTCTTTACTGAAAGGGTGGTTAGACATTGGAACAGGCTGCCCAGGGAGGTGGTGGAGTCGCCGTCCCCGGGGTTGTTCAAAAAAAAGGGTTGATGAAGCACTTGAGGCCATGGCCTAGTGCTTTAATGGTTAGGAATATGATGGGATAAAGGTTGGACTTGATGACCCTGGAGGTCCCTTCCAAGCATAATTATTCTATGATTCTATTCTATGATTCTTGTGGTACTGATGTACCAAGCCATCAAATCCACACAGTCCAATAGACTCAGTTATCCCTTTCCTCCTCCTGGCTGGAGGCAGGGTCCCTATAATCCTGAGCAAAGTAGCTGTCATTGGCATATGGGTCCAAGCTACTTACATGGGCTACACTTGTATCATCATCGGTCACACATCGTAAGTAAGGATCTGAGGCCCATCTACGCTGTCTGAGGAGCTTCCCCCTGGAAACTGCAGCAGCACTTCTCCTGGAAGGTCCTCCTCTTGCAATATTTTTCTTTTGCAGTTCATGGACATGTGCCTGTAAAACTGACGTAGGCTTTCTATCCCATTTTCTCATATCCTCTCCATGGTCTCTTAAGAAAAACCACAGGGTACCCCGTGATGTACACTGTTTGTCTCGCACAGGCCTTTCAGGGGGGCACTTTCTCTCCAAGGCAGAAACATTTGTTGGCACTGACAGGAAGTGTAACTTGTCCTCCACCTGGACCAACCTGTCAAGAACTTTGGTGAGTAGTGCTGTGGATCTATCCGATGGTCTTTCCACAGCAGAGATGCCAGCCTGTGGGGACAAAGAAAGATCAGCTGCATACTGCCTTAGTTGAGCATCCAGGTCACCTATTGTTGGTGCCTCATCATCTTTCTAGCTAAATTACACCAATGAATCGGCAAAAGCTGGCAATGCACTCAACACCCACTTGTGCATCAGAAGGTCATCCACAGCAGCAAAAATCAGCTCCTACAAGGCTATTTCTCTCAGATACTGCACACCTCTTTCAATGGTTGTCCACCTGCTTGGCCTGTACACGACATCATCCCTAAAGGGATACTCATTTTTCACACTCAGTAGGAATCATCTCCAGAGACTGAGGGGCCATGCTTCCCTTGAGAGACCTTTATCAATGCTCACATATCTTGCTACCCGTCTCAACCGCTTGGCTTCATTACCTTCCCGTTCCAAGCCATCAGCTCTGTTATCCCAGCAACAGAGCAGTCAAGAAACCAGTGGCTCACCTTCCTGATGACTATAATCTTTGTAGATGTCTCACAACTCATTAAGGGAAAGAGACTGAGTAGTGACTTCTTACCAACCTGCTCTTCTTGTGTGTTGTCTCATATACAGGGATGGCTGGCACTGGCTGAGTACACAAAGCAGCTGCACCATCCACTACCAGGGTCTGACTACCTGCATAATAGGGCAACACGTCTAAGCCCGCAGCAAAAAGCGATAAACTGTAGAAACACAAAAAGCAGCAATGGTAAAGCCCTCCAATTCCCAAAAAGTAATTCCAATACCAAATGCCAAAGGAGTCCACCAAGGGATCATCCTGCCCACATCAACATAGCGAGTGGATATCCGGTGTAATCTTTTAAAACTTCAACCCTGGGCTTAACCCAGATGGGCTATTTAATTCAAAGCTAAAACACACGTTGGACACCGAATAAACTGTCTGCATTCAGCCTGTACCCAATGCTAAACTGTAGCAGTTACTCTACCACCCGATGACCCCTCACCAGCTGAGAAGGTAAATTGGGGAAAAAAGGGAAAAATCCCATGAGGTGAAATAGAAACAGATTTAATGAAATAATAAAACTAATACAGTAACCTTCATCAAGTATGCAAGGTTCTTCTCAGCCTGGTCCTTGAGATCAACAGCAGAAGCAAAAGACCAAGAGGGAGGAGTCCCAGTGAGCAGAGGAACTCCACAATTACTGAACTCCCTCCTTTTATAATGAGCATGATTAAGTGGTATGGGATACACCTGTGAGTCAGCTGCCTTGATTGGATCTCTCAGCTGACTCAGGGCTACTCACAGCATGCCTGCATGGCTGGCCCATGGGTCTGTTCCTGGTGAACCAGGACAGGTAGAAATCCTGAATATTACTGAATTGCTCACTTTAGACCAAGATTTAGACCAATAGAATGGTGATTCAAGTAGTAGCAGAGAAATGAGAGGTAATGATAGGTTGGAAGCCACAGAAGAGTCTGAGAGTGGTCAGGTGGGAATTAGGGCTTGTCCCCCCCAAAAAAGCAGTGGGACAATTAGCCCAGCTGAAGTGCATCTACACGAATGCACGCAGCATGGGCAACAAACAGGAGGAGCTAGAGGCCATGGTGCAGCATGAAAACTCTGATTTAGTTGCCATCACAGAAACGTGGTGGAAGGACTCGCACAACTAGAGTGCTGCGATGGATGGCTACCAACTTTTCAGAAGGGACAGGCAAGGAAGGAGAGGTGGTGGGGCGGCACTCTATGTTAGAGACAAAATTGAATGCCTTGAACTCAAAAATGTGAATGACAGCATGGAGTGTTTATGAGTAAGACTTAAGGGGAAGGCCAATAAAGCAGACATCTTGGTGGGAGTCTGTTATAGACCCTCCCAACCAGGATGGAAAGGCTGATGAAATATTCTATAAGCAAGTCGCAGAGATCTCACGATCGCTCGATCTTGTTCTTGTGGGGGACTTCAACCTCCCAGATGTCTGCTGGAAATATAACACGGCAGAGAGAGATCAGTCCCACAGGTTCCTAGAGTGTGTGGAAGACAACTTCCTAACACAGCAGGAAAGGGAGCCAACTAGGGACAGCGCCCTACTGGACCTGCTGCTTGTTAACAGAGAAGGTCTTGCAGGGGATTTAAAGGCTGGAGGTCGTCTTGGGCAGAGTGAGCATGAAATGATAGAGTTTACAATTCTTGGAGAAACAAGGCAGGGAGCCAACAGAACTGTCACCCTGGATTTCCAAAGGGCAGACTTTGGCCTGCTTAGGAGCATGGCTGAGAGTGTCCCTTGGGAGGCAGTCCTGAAGGTCCAAGGTGCTCAGGATGGCTGGGCATATTTCAAGGAGCAACTCTTAAAAGCTCAGGAAAAGGCCATCCCCAGGTCCCGAAAGTCGAGCCGGCGGGGAAGAAGGCCAGCCTGGCTAAATAGAGAGCTTTGGCTGGACCTCAGGAACAAAAGGAAAGTCTACGGCCTTTGGAAAAAGGGGTTGGTAACTTATGAGTAGTACCAAAATGTAGTGAAGCTGTGCAGAATGGAAATTAGAAGGGCCAAAGCTCAAGCGGAACTCGACTTGGCCACTACGGTTAAGGACAATAAGAAGAGGTTCTGGAGGTCATCTCCAAACATGTTGAAGAACAGAAAGTTATTGGGAGTGGTCAACATGGATTTACCAAGGGTAAATCATGCTTGACCAATCTGATAGCCTTCTATGATGTTATAGCTGGTTGGCTGGATGAGGGGAGAGCAGCAGATGTCATCTACCTTGACTTCAGCAAGGCTTTTGACACTGTCTCCCATAACATCCTCATTAGGAAACTCAGGAAGTGTGGGTTAGATGAGGGGACGGTGAGGTGGATCGAGAGCTGGCTGTGTGACAGGTCACAGAGGGGTGTGATCAATGGAGCAGAGTCGAGTTGGAGGCCTGTAACCAGTGGTGTCCCCCAGGGGTCAATACTCGGTCCGGTCTTGTTCAACATCTTCATCAATGACCTGGACGAGGGGACAGAGTGTATCCTCAGCAAGTTCGCTGATGATACCAAGTTGGGAGGGGTGGCTGACACGCCAGAGGGCTGTGCTGCCATCCAGCGGGACCTGGACAGGCTGGAGAGCTGGGCAGAGAAGAACCTCATGAGGTTCAATAAGGCCAAGGGTAGGGTGCTGCACCTGGGGAAGAAGAATGCCAGGCACCAGTATAGGCTGGCGGGGACCTCCTGGAAAGCAGTTCCGAGGAGAAGGATCTGGGAGTCCTGGTAAACAGCAAATTATCCATGAGCCAGCAATGTGCCCTTGCCACCAAGAAGGCCAATGCCAACCAGGGCTGCACAGGGCAGTGTGTGGCCAGTAGGTCGAGAGAGGTCATTCTTCCCCTCTACTCTGCCCTGGTGAGGCCGCAACTGGAATACTGCATCCAATTCTGGACTCCCCAGTTGAAGAGAGACAGGGAACTACTGGAGAGAGTCCAGCGGAGGGCAGTGAGGATGACTGGGGGATTGGAGCATCTCCCCTATGAGGAAAGGCTGGGAGAGCTGGGACTCTAGCCTGGAGAAGAGAAGGCTGAGGGGTGATTTAATTAATGTTTATAAGTACCTAAAGGGTGGGTTGAGGGAGGATGGAGCCAAACTCTTTTCAGTGGTTCCCTGTGACAGGACAAGGGGTAACGGGCACAAGCTGGAACATAGGAGGTTCCATTTAAATATCATAAAGAACTTCTTTTCAGTGAGCGTGTGAAGTGCTGGGGTCTGGACCCCGAGCCCTGAATTAAGGTTGACATATGGGTGGTCCCCATGGTCCTTTAAAAGGAGGTGATGAGTTTGCCTTTTGGCTTTCCTCCAAGGTGCGGCAGGCCTTGTAAGGAAAGCCCTTGGGTAAAAAAAGCCCCAGGTGCCCTGCATTTGGGTAAACGAGTGCCAGGTGTCCTGCTTTGGGGATAAAAGCTGGGACCACTTGCAGGAAGGGTAGAGTGTCTCTCTGTGAGGTGGATGCACTTTGCAGAGTTTCCTGTTGGAGAAGGACCTCCTGACTCTCCCTGCAACTGGGCCCCAGTCAGGTCTGGCATTTGAAAACGCGGGCTTCGTGGGGAGTCAATATGTGGCTACTTCTATCGTACATGATCAGCCTATTGACTTGGTTGTCTCCCATTTTTTCTATGGGATACCTTGTGTCTTTGTTTATTCCACCTATTATTGGTCATGCTGTGTCATTCCTGGGGTCGCTGGGGTTGATGTCTATTATGTGTGATCTGTTTGACTTGTTTGTACCCCCAGCGATCCCCCATATACTGGCTTTTCTACGTACAATAGAATCTGGTTACTGGATTGTTTTTCTGCTGTCCGTGTCCTTTGTGTTAGGCCTAGTGATTGGCAAAACAGAGTGACAAAGCATTGGAACAGACTGCCCAGAGAGGTTGTCGAGTCTCCTTCTCTGGAGATTTTCAAGACTCACCTGTATGCAGTCCTGAGTGATGTGCTCTAGGGTATCCTTCTTTTAAGCAGGGGAGTTGGGCTAGATGATCTCTGGAGGTCCCTTCCAGCTCTGAATATTCCATGATTCCGTGATTCACACTGAAGCGGACCAGGGACAAACTCAGAAGTTTCCCCTACAGAGCCCCTGGTTACCCTGAAGTTGGACAATTAAAAGACTGGGGTTTTTTGTTGACACAGGAGCTGCATGCTCAGTATTGAACACTTGTACAGGAAAATTAAGTAAGCAAAGTTTATCTATTTTTGGTGCCACAGGGGTTAGGGAAATAAGGCCATTTTTTCGACCAATTGAGTGTGCTTTTGGGTCTTGAGTATTTACTCATAAGCTTTTATATGTACCTGATTGCCCAATTACAAATTTTGGCTTTTTGGCAAAACCCTTATATGAAGCGGTAGAAGGAGAAGATCTGCTTGAATGGACTCTGGAATGTTAACAAGCATTTTATCAACTGAAACAAGCCCTGATGAAGGCCCCGGCACCAGGACTACCTGACTTCCTGGAGAATCAGTTTGGACTGTTTGTGCATGAAAGACAACAGGTGGCATTGGGAGTCCTCAACCAGAAAACGGGATCCTGGAAAAGACCGGTAGGATACTTTTCCAAACAGATGGGTCAAGTAAGTAAAGGATGGCCTTCTTGTTTGCGGGTGGTGGCAGCAACAGTAATGCTTATACAGGAAGCAAGGAAATTGACTTTGGGACAAAAGCTAGTTGCGCAAGTGCCGCATGCTATAACAACTGTCCTAGAACAAAAAGGGGAACATTGGTTGTCTGCTAGCAGAATGTTGAAATACCAGGCAGTGTTGCTAGAACAGGATGATGTGGAATTGAAAGTGACAACAGTTTTGAACCCAGCAACCCTGTTGTCACTGCCTGGGGAAACAGAATTGAAATATGACTTCTTCGAGACTATTGAACAGGTGTATTCCAGACGAGCCGATTTGAAGGATACACCTATCAAACCAGATGAACTAGACCTATATATTGATGGGAGCAGTTATGTGGCTGATGGGGTGAGAAAAGCTGGATATGCTGTGATCACCAAATATGAAGAATTAGAGGCAGGAACTCTTTCAGCTAACACCTCTGCTCAAAAGGCAGAACTAATTGCATTGATAAGAGCCTTGGAGATAGCTAAAGGAAAGACTGTGAATATATGGAGTAACTCTAAGTATGTGTTTGGTGTAGTGCATGCTTATGGAGCACTTCGGAAAGAAAGAGGCCTTTTATCTGCCCAAGGAAAACCTGTGAAATGTGGAGAATTGATAAAAAGGTTAATGCCAGTAATAGATTTACTAAAGCAGATGGCAATCATGCAGTGCAGGGCCCATCAATTCAGAGAAGCTTCTGAGGCAAAAGAGAATCGGAAGAAAGACTTAGCAGCCAAGAAAGCAGCAGAGGAAAGAATTTTAGCAATGTGGCCTGAAAAGTATCAACACTTGAATCGGCCACCAGTATACAAGAGGACAATAGACTCGCTGAATTATTAGAAGCTGAAAAGAATCAAGAGGGATGGTGGGCCACTGAAGATGAAAAGGTCCTGCAAATTTGATGAAACATATTATGGAAAGGAACCATAAAGAAACACATTGGGGAATGAAGGCACTAGTGGACAATGTTAAGACATGCTTTAAGTGTGGGAATGACAGGTATAGCAAAAAGCATTGTTAAAAAATGTGAGATTTGCTAAAGGAATAACCCACAAGTTCAGCCTAGGCCTCCACCTGGAAGAATAAAAAGGGGAAATACCCCAGGAGATTACTATCAAGTTGATTTTTCTGAACTTCCTCGGCAAAATGGGTATCGGTATCTCTTTGTCCTAGTAGATACATTTTCTGGATGGCCTGAAGCCTTCCCTTGCTGCATCAATCAAACAAAAGAGGTAGTGAAAACATTACTGAAGGAGGTGATTCCTAGATTTGGAGTCGCTAAAGGTATGTCATCAGATAGAGGACCTCACTTTGTCGCAAAAATAATTCAATTATTAGCAAAAACTTTAGGTAAGACTTTGTTTACCTGGACTTCAGTAAAGCCTTCAACTCTGTCTCCCACACCATTCTCCTAGAGAAGCTGGTGGCTCATGGCTTAGACAGGTGTACTCTTCACTGAGTTAAAAATTGGCTGGCTGACCGGACCCAGAGAGTTGTGGTGAATGGAGTTAAATCCAGTTGGAGGCCACTCACAAGTGGTGTTCCCCAGGGCTCAGTGCTGGGGCCAGTCTTGTTTAATATCTTTATAAACAATTTGGATGAGGAGATTGAGTGCACCCTCAGTAAGTTTGCAGAAGACACCCAGTTGGTTGGGAGTGTTGATCTGCCTGAGGGAAGGAAGGCTCTGCAGAGGGATCTGGACAGGCTAGATAGATGGGCCGAGGCCAGTAGTATGAGATTCAATAAGGTCAAATGCCAGATCCTGCACTTCAGTCACAGCAACCCCATGCAACACTACAGGCTAGGGGAAGAGTGGCTGAAAGCTGCCTGGCGGAAAAGGACTTGGAGGTGCTGGTCAACAGCCATCTGAATATGAGCCATCAGTGTGCCCAGATGGCCAAGAGGGCCAACAGTATCCTGGATTGCATCAGAAATTGTGTAGCTAGCAGGACTAGGGAAGTGATTGTTCTCCTGTACTCAGCTCTGCTGAGGCCGCACCTTGAGTACTGTGTTCATTTTTGGGCCCCTCACTACAAGAAGGACACTGAACTGCTGGAGCGTGTCCAAAGAAGGGCAACGAAGCTGGTGAAGGGTCTGGAGCACAAGTCTTATGAGGAGCAGCTGTGCGAACTGGGGTTGTTTAGTCTAGAGAAGAAGAGGCTGAGGGGAGACCTCATTGCTCTCTACAACTCCCTGAAAGGAGGTTGTAGTGAGGTGTGGGTCTGTCTCTTCTCCCAGGTAACTAGTGATAGGACGAGGGGTAATGGCCTCAAGTTTTGCCAGGGGAGGTTTAGATTAGATATTAGGAAAAAAATTTTCACTGAAAAGGTTGTCAGGCATTGGAATAGGCTTCCCAGGGCAGTGTTGGAGTCCCCATCCCTGGAGGTATTTAAGAAAAGTGTAGATGAGGTGCTAAGGGACATGGCTTAGTGGTAAATTGGCAGTGTTAATGGTTGGACCTGATGCTCTTAGAGGTCTCTTCCAACCAAGGCTATTTTGTGATTCTGTGAGTCTGTATTAATTGGGATTTGTATACTGCCTGGAGGCCACAGTCAAGTGGGCAAATAGAAAGGATTGAGACAGTTGAGTAAAATTTGTCAGGAAACACAATTAAAGTGGCCAGATGCGCTGCCACTAACTCAGTTAAGAATCAGGATTACCCCAAAATCAAAAGAGAAACTTAGCCCATTTGAAATATTATATGGGAGACCCTATCAAAGCTTAGCTGAGGAACCAGGTGCTGGGAAAAGAGTATCTTAAAGAATATATAATTTCTTTGGGAAAAGTTTTATCTTCCCTTAACAGGTATCTACAACTGAAAGCTCCAGTGGGCCTCGACACTGCAGTCCACCAATTTCAACCAGGAGTTTGGGTGTACCTGAAGACCTGGAATGAGGAAGTCCTGAAGGAGAGGTAGAAGGGACCATTTCAGTTTCTCCTGATGACATACACTGCAGTGAAGCTGAACGGCATCGGACCTTGGATTCATTACATGAGAGTCAAGAAGGGACTGGCACCAGCAGACTGCTGGGAAGTAAAAACACAAACTGATAATCCATTAAAATTGACAATCAGACATAAAAGCATATGAATTGCACCTGGAATTCAGTTGAATCTTAAATTGGAAATGCTTGCAGAGTTATCTTTTGTTAGGACTGTTAATAATAGTTGGTGATGTGATTTTTAATCAATTTTCACATTATCATGTATTGTTTAATCCAAGATTATATAGTGTGTTTTGGTATAGGATGGATAACAGTCTTGACCCAGACTCATCAAGAACCGTGGAATCAGAACCCCCAGGTCAACTCAGACTTAGATGAAAACTTAATTCTAACTTTATTACAAGGGTTTGGTAGAATGCAGAATCTTACCAGTGCTACAGCGTGTATCCCCATTCATCATTCGGCCAGTCAGCCTATCTTATGGGGTATCATACCAGTAGACTCCTCTGTACTAAAGGAATATGATAACATCACAGAAGCCTTTAAGTGGGCTAATGCTTCCTATTATCTGGATGAAGAGAATAAGTGCAGACAAAGAAGTAGTGATGTTTTACAAGATGCTGCTCCTTGGAGACCAGGAGATAAGAGGACAGTATTTGGAAGGGGTTCAGCAAAACAATGTCTCAAAGGATCACAACCCTTAAGTGCCCAGATTTTACAAACAGCATTAGAAGCCTCCGATGTACAGGCTGTGAAATTATCAAAACTCTGTGTCACTGATGGCACAGTACCTAATGTGACCACTGCCCCAGAATGTACTAACCTTAGGAAAAAAATCAAAACCTGGATTAGACCACTGGAAGGGCACTGGAAATATAGAGGGAATATAGACTGGTGCTTTAATTGGGGCATGAAACCTATTCACAATATTAGCCGAACCAATTGGAGATGCCCCAATGTCTTAAACCATAGTAAAATATCAATCCTAAATTCTACCTTGACCATGATGGAGAATTGCAAGAAACAAAATTTTGATAACTGTGGACAAGAAATCCCATCCCCAGGTTACACAACATGGTGTCGTACTGTGAGTTTGCTCATAATGCGCTCTTTCAAGAGGAGAGTTGAGTACTGAGCTTCGATCCTCAACACCCAGAGACAATGGAGGGTTAAACAATTTATTTACAAGTACTAACAATTATTTCAATCTATGAATAAGCGGTGTTCTTAAAAAAAAGTTCAGAATTTAAGCTTGAATAAGTTCACAATTTAAGAACACAACAATTGCATGTATTTAGTTCAATTCAACATTATTTCTAACATAAAGTTAGTTCACTCAACCCCTGGGGAGTAACTATGTTAGGCGTTCCTGAACATAGGGGAGGAAGGAGCCGATCAAGAATCTATACTCACAGTGGCCAGCCGGAGAGGATTCAAGTCAAAATGTAGTCAAAATTCCTGGTTCTCCTATTCCCCGAAACTAAGCCTTTTGCCACCTTAATTTATACTCTGATTTGGAGATTTTCAGTGACTTTAGTCATCAATTTATGTCAATTTAGTAATCAATTTACATCAGGGCAGTTTCTCACTTTCTGACATGTTTTTTTTCCCTTATCTTTGCTTGCGTGAGAGGCAGAAGAATAGCATTTACCCTTTTGCTCCTTTCAAGTTGGAGGTCGCGTGGACTCTTTTTGAAATTACCCTTGTCCCTTTTTCTTTGAGACACATTAGCAGTTTCAGCAGTCTTAAAGTCTGGGATTGTTATGGTTTGGAAACAGGGCCATGCACCCTCTGGTACATTCCGTACTCCCTTATCTTCCAGGCTGAACTGGTCTTCAGTCTCACAGCCAGTTTCTTGGTTCCTTATCTGGGCTCTCTCTCACAGAAGGTACCCTTGGAGATGCCACACATGGATCATGTCAGATGGATATTGGACTACCCAATTACGGCCTAGTGTAGTAACTAGATAAGTAACTTTGGGATTATCGACTCTATGGCCTATATGTAAAAGGAGTCCAATCAAAGCTCAATACTTGGGACGAATTAAAAGAGATATTGGAACAGAAAGAGATCCTGATACTTGGGCAGGGCCTTCCACAGCAGTACAACTTGATTGGGGAATCCAAAGTTTCCTATTACCTGGACTAATGGCTTTAGAAAATCGAGTATTAATAGAGAATTTGACCTGGCAAGTAGAGACCCTGTCAAGGGCTGCTCAGAAAAGATTCCAGATTATTAACAAACAGGTCCAAGCTAATACCAAAATGACTTTACAAAATAGGCTAGCCTTAGACTTGTTATTAGTGAAAGAACAAGGAGTGTGTGGATATCTTAAGTTAGACAAAGAACACTGCTGTATCCACATCCCAAATATCACTGATAACCTACAAGAAAAATTGGATAAAATGAAAAAAGTAGCAGAAGACAGCAGAGCAATCAGAGATGCATCAGAAAACAGTTGGCTCAACAAAATCCTCCAAGAATTAAGTGAGTGGTCTCTAAAAGGATGGTTAGCCACATTGCTGGAAGGTATAATTTACGTAGTTGTGATTGTAATCATTATAGGGATCAGCATAGGTTGTACTAAAAGAATTACTGAGAAAAATATATGAAAGTAGAAAGAAAATCTGACCACTTAATTGACAAAATGCAAAAGGATGATACGTCTTATGAATTTAAAAACATAGCTATGGCTGACTTCTTGGTTTCCTGATCTGTCTCAATGGGTTAAGAAAGTTCTTCATGATCATTAAGTTAGTAATTATATTATTTGTGTGCATTTATGTAGTAGTATAATGTGTGGTAAAACTGTAGTTCTTTGATTAGGTGAATAGTGGGACTTAGTTAACAGAATAATTAATAAGTCCCAAAGGGGGGAATTGTTGCCTTAAAACTACATTTCAAAGGATCAAGGCCTGGATGTTTTTACAGATTTGATGTGTAGTCTAGTATTCTTTGTTTTTGCATGAAACCTGTGAGAATGTCCTTACATTAATTTTAGACTTAGTTAAGGGTGTTGTGGGATAGTGATAAGGAAAAGACAAAATGAAGCCATTAATCATCTCAAGGCCTACTCCTTTATGTCAAGAATGTGAAACTACTGCCAGATGGGACTATCCCTATCTTTATCAAGAAAATGGGTCCTGAGATGTTTTGCAGGTGCTCCAAGATAGAACTACACAAACACCAGCAACGCTATGAATGTAAAGTGTCCTCATGATGTAAAGGCAGCCAATTCTTGCTACTCCTTACTATCTAAGTTGTGAATACAGTTTGATTAAAGGTTAGATTCTTTAAAAAAAAAATAAAATAAATTGATTCTTCAAGAAACTCCACATGCACATCTGCCAAAGTTAAGGTTATCCTATGTGTTTTACAATTTTCGGTAATATCTGTCACTGTGGTAAATGATACCAGAAAAAAAAAAAAAAATTAAATCAACTAATAATGATAATTTAAAACAATGATGTGCTGCAGTAGAAAATTACAGTGTGTTGTGATACTCAAAGGACAGAATTTATTTTCCAAAAGTAGTGGTGCGGACCACCCCTCCCGCAGACACAGGTGTGGGGAAAATACTTGGAATATAGACTTCAGACAAACTGCTGTATTGCTTCCTCTTTTTACAGAATCCCACAGTTCTGCAGCCAAGATGGGCCTAAGGGCATCTCCTTCACCAAAACAGTGTGAATGGCTCTGGTGTAACAAGTGTAAATGGTTTATTCAAATGGAAAATGAGATGATTATCTCCTTCTCCCAGTAGTCTATTTACAAACAATCTGCTACTATAGATAACTGTCTCACCCATCCATGATACAGTATTTGTTATCACAAAAGAAACTGACCAAGTCAATCATCTCTGACCCTATAAATACCAATCCTAAAGTGAGGCCTTTTGGAGCTCTCTAGGATCGCAGCGCGTTGTATCCCAGCATCTCCCCCTGAGAAGGGATACCCTCTCAGGTCGACTGTCCAACTGGGGTAGTGGATGAAGGGCAATTTACCATCCATCTTCCTAGACTGGCAAAGGGAAGAAAATCGTTGTCCACTGGGGCCAACAAAGGGAGAAAACACCTGTTTGTAATACAGTTGCCTAGACTGGTAAGTATATTTGGTTTCATCTTTTAAGGAATTATAAGCTAACCTCTATACCTGTACACATATGTGTGTGTGTGTATATGTGTAGCTGAATCAGGAAATTTTATTGTATCTTTTAATTCAGCATTGTTATTGTTGTTACTATATTGGGTTTTTTAATGCCACGTTGAATCACTGTCAAGCAACATATGTGAACCTTTCCTTACCCCTTTATTAGACATGAACCATTGACCAAGTCTAGGAGCAGATTCAGCTGCACCTAGACTCCTCTCTGAAAAGGAGTTTAGAAAGCAAGGGGGTCCACTCTTAACCTCGTGACTCAACAGGAGGGTCTCCCTCATTCTTTACCCTGATCCCTGTGTAAATCACTCCCAACACTATCCCAACCATTACATGTCCTTTTCACATAGTAAGCAATAAAGGGAACCTTGCCATCAAATTCTATTAAGTTGCACTTTTATAAATTCACATTAAAATAGTTTCTACTAACATCTTTGGCAGTGATTCTTTAAGCAACCTTTAAGTCCTTACCCTCACTCCCATGACAACAATTCTTTATCCAGAGTGTTAAAAAGTGAATTTTCCTTTCATGTGAAAATTGACATTGCTTCTCTCCTCTAAGAGGAACAAAAGATGAATATTTGCTTTCCTATTTAGAATGCAAAACTCAGTTTTGGTATTCTCACCTCATCATCTGTTTTTCCTGGCTTCTGTATAGAGATTACTCACATAGCAGTCACTGGAGCACTTTCCACACCAGATAGAGAGTTTCGTCCCTCCCAGTCGTGGGACAAACAGGGCAATACTGCTCTTCTCTGTACCCATATCGTCTTCAGTGTTACCGTATCTGCTCTTCAAAGTGTTTATCTATCTGCTCTGTCTATACACTGATACAAACAGCCACTCCTCTTCTAGACCAGATTGCTCAAAGCCCTGTCCAACCTGGCCTTAAACACTTCCAGGGAGGGGGTAGCCACAACTTCCCTGGGCAACCTCTTCCAGTGCCTCACCACCCTAACAGTAAAGAATTTCTTCCTAATATCTAATCTAAATCTACCCTCTTCCAGTTTAAAGCTATTACGCCTCATCCTATTGCTACAAGTCCTTTTAAAAAGTCACAGAATCACAGAATGGTAGGGGTTAAAAGGGACCTCAGAAGATCATCTAGTCCAACCCCCCTGCTAGAACAGGATCCTAGGGTAGACCACACAGGAACACATCCAGACGGGTTTTAAATGTCTCCAGCGATGGAGACTCCACAACCTCTCTGAGCAGCCTGCTCCAGTGCTCTGTCACCCTCATGGTAAAGAAATGTTTCCTTATGTTAAGACTGAACCTCCTGTGTCCCAGTTTACGCCCATTGCCCCTTGTCCTGTCCGTGGACACCACTGAGAAGAGTCTGGCCCATCTTCCTGAAACCTGCCCTTTAGATATTTATAAGCATTAATGAGATTTCTCCCTCAGCCTTGTTTTGCCAATTAGTAGGCCCAGTACAAAAGACACAGCCAGCAGCAGAACAACAATCCAGTGAGTAAGTTCTATTACACGTAAAGGACTCAGAATACAGGGGATTGCCAGGGATACAAACAAGTCAGATCACAAATAATAGATATCAACCCCAGCGACCCCAGGAATGACATAGTATCACTCATAACAGATGGAACAAGCAGAGACACAAGGTAACCCACAGAGAAAATGGGAGACAACCAGGACAATAAGGTGGTTACATATGATAGAAGTAACCCCATGTTGCCTCCCCACAAAGCCCGCGTTTGTACGTGCCAGACCTGACTGCGATCCAGTTGCATGAGGAGTCAGGAGGTCCTTCCCCAACAGGAAACTCTGCGAAGTGCGTCCACTCCACAGACAGACTCTCCAACCCTTCCTGCAAGTGGGCCCAGCTTTTATCCCCAAACAGGACACCTGGCACTCGTTATCAAAATGCAGGGCACCTGGGGCTTGTTTACCCAAGGGCTCTCCTTGCAAGACCAGCCGCACCTTGGAGGAAAGCCAAAAGGTAAACTCATCCCCTCCTCTTAAAGGGCCATGGGAACCACCCATATGTCAACCTTAATTCAGGGCTGGGGGTTCAGACCCCAGCACTTCAAGCCTCAAGCTAAATAGAATCAGAAAATAACAGAATAGTTTTGGCTGGAAGAGACCCTCAAGATCATCAAGTCCAATCTTGTTCCTAGCCCTATTAACACCACTAAACCATGTCCCTAAGCACAACACCTACGCGTCTCTTAAACACTTCCAGGGATGGTGGCTCCACCACCTCCCTGGGCAGACTGTTCCAATGCCTGACTACCCTTTCAGTAAAGAAATTCTTCCTAATATCCAGCCTGAACCTCCCCTGGTTCAATTTCAGACCATTTCCTCTTGTTCTATTGCTTGTCACTAGAGAAAACAGACCAACTCCCGCCTCACTACAGCTTCCCTTCAGGTAGTTGCAGAGAGCAATAAGGTCTCCCCTCAGCCTTCTTTTCTCAACGCTAAACAGCTCCAGAGTCTTCAGCCTTCCCTCATATGAGATATGCTCCAAACCCCTTACTAGCTTGGTAGCCTGCCTCTGTACCCTCTCCAGCACCTCAACGTCCTTCTTGTAGAGAGGGGCCCAAAACTGGACACAGTATTCGAGGTGCAGCCTCACCAAAGCTGAATACAGGGGAATGATCACCTCCCTGCTCCTACTGATTACACTATACTGGATACAGGCCAAGATACTGTTGGCCTTCTTGGCCACCTGGGCACACTGCTGGCTCATGTTCAGCTGGCTGTCAATCAACACTCCCAGGTCCTTCTCTGCCTGGCAGCTCTCCAGCCACTCCTTCTCAAGCCTGTAGCTCTGCTGGGGGTTGTTGTGGCCTGTCTACAGTGAGCCAGTACACAGGGCTAAACAATAGCAGTTAGTATATCACCCAAGACTCCTTCCCCAGATGGGAAGGAGAATTGGGGAAAAAAAAGGAAAAGGCCTGTGAGTTGAAGTATAGACAGATTTAATAGAATGATAAAACGAAAAAAAACCCAATCAACACAAAACATAAAGGGTTCTACTCAGCCTGGTTCAATGCTGACAGCAGGAACAGAGCACCACCAACAAGGAGCCTCAGGGAGAGGATCACTATCCTGGACTTCAGGAGGGCTAACTTTGGCCTCCTCAACGTCACTCCAATCTATAAAAAGGGCAAGAAGGAGGACTTGGGTAACTACAGGCCAGTGTTTTGCCAATTACTAGGCCTAGCACAAAGGACGCAGACAGCAGAAAAACAATCCAGTAACCAGATTCTATTGCGCACAAGAAGGTCAGTACATGGGTGATCGCTGGGGGTACAAACAAGTCAATCAGATTACACATAATAGACATCAACCCCAGCGACCCCAGGAACGACACAGCAGGACCAATAATAGGTGGAATAAACAAAGAAACAAAGTCTCCCATAGAAGAGATGGGAAACAACCAAGTCAATAGACTGATCATATAAGATAGAAGTAGCCACATATTGTTCCCCCACGAAGCCCGCGTTTGCAAATGCCAAACCTGACTGGGGCCCAGTTGCAGGGAGAGTCAGGAGGTCCTTCCCCAACAAGGAAACTCTGCGAATTGCGTCCACCTCACAGATAGACACTCCACCCTTCCTGCAAGTGGTCCCAGCTTTTATCCCCAAAGCAGGACACCTGGCACTTGTTTACCCAAATGCGGGGCACTGTCACGATCCGCTAAGACAAGCGGGAGTAGTGATGGTTCGTTAACCGAATCTCAGAGTGCAAAAGAAACACAATCGGGGAAAAGTATTAATTTTTAATCAGCACAAGGCACTTTATTACCTACCAACGCAGTGTAAATGAGATAGAGAGGGAGAGAGAGAAAGAGAGAAAGAGGGAAAGAGGGTATAGCTACCAACGGCTGGCGGAGTCCTCGTGGTCTGTCTTCTTCCGTGGGGGGATCCCATCGGGGTATTCTTAGAGAGTCCTTTTTATACACCTTTTCAAGAGCGAGGGGGAAAATGGCCAGAAAGTGAGGAAATTTATTGCTATTTTGTTGCAAGGCCCATTGACATGGGAGTACAGGACAGATCATCCTTTATCGCTTTAGTGCATTCCACGACCTTGGATAGATCATCCCTTATCGCTTCTATGCCATCCTCCCTGCCTGGTCAACAAGAACAGCACACCACGACCTCCAAGGAATGCATACCAGTTCTCAGTGGGGGCGCCTACAGGCCTGCAAGCAACACTTGGCAAACATCCCACCTCGGCCAGACCCTTCATCTGTCTCACGATCATCTACAGAGAGCAAGACCCTGAATCAAGGCCTGGACGAGGTGGGATCTTTGCCAAGCACCTCAGCCAGGCCTTGATTCAGGGTCTCGCTCTCTGTAGATGATCGTGAGACAGATGAAGGGTCTTTGGGCCGTCTCTTACCTGGGGGCTTGTTTACCCAAGGGTTTTCCTTACAAGGCTGACCGCACCTTGGAGGAAAGCCAAAAGGCAAACTCATCCCCTCCTTTTAAAGGACCATGGGAACCACCCATATGTCAACCTTAATTCAGGGCTTGGGGTTCAGACCCCAGCACTTCAGCCAGTCAGCCTCATTTCTATCTCTTGAAAGGTGATGGAACAGCTTGTTCTTGGTGCCATCTCAAAGAATGTTGGGTAAAAGAGAGTTATCAGGAGTAGCCAACATGGGTTCACCAAGGGGAAGTCATGCCGGACCAACCTGATAGCCTTCTATGCGGACATATGATGGACTGATGAGGGGAGGGCAGTCGACGTGGTCTACCTCGACTTCAGCAAGGCTTTCAACACTGTCTCCCATGACATCCTCACAACCAAACTTATCAAGTGTGGACTGGATGATTGTGCAGTGAGGTGGATTGGGAACTGGCTGAAGGACAGAGCCCAGAGAGTAGTGGTCAGTGGGGCAGAGTCTAGTTGGAGGCCTGTGACTAGTGATGCCCCCCAGGGGTTGGTACTGGGTCTGATCCTATTCAATTTATTCATTAACAACCTGGACGAAGGGACAGAGTGTATCCTCAGCAAGTTTGCTGATGATACAAAACTGGGAGGAGTGGCTGACATGCCAGAGGGCTGTGCTGCCATCCAGCGTGACCTGGACAGGCTAGAGAGTTGGGTAGGGAGAAACTTAATGAAATTCAACAAGAGCAAGTGTAGAGTTCTGCATCTGGGGAAGAACAATCCCATGGATCAGTACAGGCTGGGGGTTGATGTGCTGGAGAGCAGCTCTGGGGAAAAGGACCTGGGAGTCCTGGTAGACAGCAGGCTGACCATGAGCCAGCAATGTGCCCTCACAGCCAAGAAGGCCAATGGTATCCTGGGATGCATGAAGAGGAGTGTGGCCAGCAGGTCGAGGGAAGTTCTCCTCCCCCTCTACTCTGCCCTGGTGAGGCCTCATCTGGAGTACTGTGTCCAGTTCTGGGCTCCGCAGTTCAAAAGGGACAAGGATCTACTGGAAAGAGTCCAGTGCAGGGCCACTAAGATGATTAAGGGATTGGAGCATCTCCCATAGGAGGCGAGGCTGAGGGAACTGGATCTATTCCTGGGTCTATTCTGGGTCTATTCTACCAACTGATATAACTTCCTCACACAGTTGGTAAGTGAACCGACCAAGGAAGGTGCCCTGCTGGACCTCCTGTTTGTGAACAGAGAAGGACTGGTAGAGGATGTGACAGTTGGAGGCTGTCTAGGGAATAGTGACCACAAAATTATTAAATTCTCTGTTCTTAGAGATGTTAGGAGGGGGGTGTAAGAGACAGCCCGAAGACCCTTCATCTGTCTCACGATCATCTACAGAGAGCGAGACCCTGAATCAAGGCCTGGCCGAGGTGGGATGTTTGCCAGTTGTTGCTTGCAGGCCTGCAGGTGCCCCCACTGAGGACTGGTATGCATTCCTTGGAGGTCATGGTGTGCTGTTCTTGCTGACCAGGCCGGGAAGGTGGCATAGAAGCAATAAGGGAAAATCCGTCCGAGGTCGTGAAATGCACTTAAGCGATAAAGGCCTGTACCCCCATGTCAATAGGCCTTGCAACAAAATAACAACAAATTTGCTCACTTTCTGGCCATTTGCCCCCTCGCTCTCGAAAAGGTGTATAAAAAGGACTCTCTAAGAATACCCCCCCACGGAAGAAGACAGACCACGAGGACTCCGCCGGCCATTGGTAGCTATACCCTCTTTCCTTCTTTCTCTCTCTCTCTCTTTCTTTCTCTCTCTCTCCCTCTCTATCGCGTTTACACTGAGTTGGTACGCAGTAAAGTGCCTTGTGCTGATTAAAATTAATACTTTTCCCCGATTGTGTTTCTTTTGCACTCTGAGATCCGATTAACGAACCATCATGACTCCCACTTGTCTTAGCGGATCGTGACAGGGGGCCAGCAATACTGACACTTTGGACTTTCGAAGGGCAGACTTTGACTTGTTTCGGAAGTCACTTGATAGAATCCCTTGGGAGTCAGTTTTGAAGGATGTAGGAGTCCAGGAAGGCTGGACACTTTTTAAGAAGGAAATCTTAAAAGCACACGAGCAGGCCATCCCCACGTGCTGTAAGACAAGTCGGCAGTGAAGAAGACCAGCCTGGCTGAATAGGGAGGTTTGGCTTAAAATCAGGGAAAAAAGGAGGGTTTATGGCCTCTGGAAGAAGGGCCAGATGACTCATAATAAGTATAAGAATGTTGTTAGCTTGTACAGAGAAATAATTAGAAGGTTGAAAGCTCTACTTGAAGTTAATCTGGCTTTAGAGGTAAAGAGCAACAAGAAAAATTTCTATAAATACATTAACAATAAAAGAAAGGCCAGGGAGGGCCTCCATCCCCTACTAGATTCAGAAGGAAATATGGTAATAAAAGACAAGAAGAAGGCTTAATGCCTTCTTTGACTCAGTCTTTAGTAATGGAAACACTTGCACCAGGAAAAGTCACTCCCCCAAGACAAGAGACAGGGGCCAGGAACACAATGTCCCCCCTACAATTCAGGAGGAGATGGTCCATGACCTGTTGCTCAGCATCAATGTACATAAATCTATGGGGCAGGATGGGTTACATCCTAGAGTGCTGAGACAATTGGCAGGGGTGCTCACCAGGCCACTGTCCATCATTTATCAGCAGTCCTGGCTGACTGGGGAGGTGCCAACAGACTGGAGGTCAGCCAATATAACGCCCATATATAAGAAGGGATGGAAGGATGATCTGAGGAACTATAGGCCTGTCAGTTTGACTTCAGTACCAGGGAAGCTGATGGAGAAAATCATCCTGGGTTCCATTATGCAGCACAACCAGGACAACCAGGTGATCGGGCCCAGTTAGCATGGGTTTATGAAGGGCAAGTCCTGTTTAACAAACCTGATCTCCTTCTGTGACAGGGTGACCTGCTTGTTGGATGAAGGTAAGGCTGTGGACATTGTCTATCTTGACTTTAGGAAGGCATTTGACACTGTTTCCCACAGCATTCTATTAGAGAAATTGACTGCTCTTGTCTTGGATGGGCATACACTTTCCGGGGTAAAAAACTGGTTAGATGATCGAGTCCAAAGAGTTGTGCTCAATGGAGTTAAATCCAGTTGGCGGCCAGTCACGAGTGGTGTCCCCCAGGGCTCAGTACTGGGGCCACTCCTGTTTAACATCATCAACTACTTGGATGAGGGGATAGAGTGCACCCTTAGTAAATTTGCAGATGACACCAAGCTGGGTGGAAGTGTCGATCCGCTTGAGGGTAGGGAAGCTCTACAGAGAGATCTAGATAGGCTGGATCACTGGGCCAAGGCCAACTGTATGAGTTTAAATAAGGCCAAATGCTGGGTCCTGCACTTCGGCCATGTCCTGGTTCCCCAGGCACAGACTCATGGGCCAGCCATGCAGGCAGGCCATGAGTAGCCCCGAGTCAGCTGAGGGTTCCAATCAGGTCAGCTGACTCACAGGTGTATACCCATACCACCTAGTCATGCTCATTGAATGTGTGGTTCTGAGTCTCCCTAGTTTACTGTTATGACCTGGATGAGGGGATTGAATGCACCCTCAGTAATTTTGCAGATGACACGAAGTTGAGTGGGAGGGTCAATCTGCCTGAGGGTAGGGAGGCTCTGCAGCGGGGTTTGGACAGGCTGGAGCGATGGGCTGAGGCCAATTGCATGAGGTTTAACAAGGGTAAGTGCCAGGTCATGCACTTCGGCCACAACAACCCCATGCAACACTACAGGCTTGGGGAAGAGTGGCTGGAAAGCTGCCTGATGGAAAAGGACCTGGGGGTGTCGGCTGACAGCCAACTGAACATGAGCCAGCAGTGTGCCCAGGTGGCCAAGAAGGCCAACAGCATCCTGGCCTGTATCAGAAACGGTGTGACCAGCAGGAGTAGGGAGGTAATCGTACCCCTGTACTCGGCACTCGTGAGACCGCACCTTGAGTACTGCGTCCAGTTCTGGGCACCGCAGTATGGGAAGGACATTGAGGTGCTGGAGTGAGTCCAGAGAAGGGCAACGAGGCTGGTGAGAGGTCTGGAAAACAAGCCTTATGGAGACCGGCTGAGGGAACTGGGGTTGTTTAGTCTGGAGAAGAGGAGACTGAGAGGAGACCTCATTGCCCTCTACAACTACCTAAAAGGAGGTTGTAGTGAGGCTGGTGTTGGTCTCTTCTCCCAAATTGCTAATGACAGGACGAGAGGAAATGGCCTCAAGTTACGTCAGGGGAAGTTTAGGTTGGATATTAAGAAGAAGTTCTTTACTGAGAGGGTGGTTAGGCACTGGAATAGGCTGCCCAGGGAGGTGGTGGAGTCACCGTCCCTGGGGGTGTTCAAAAAACGGGTTGATGAGGCACTTGAGGCCATGGTCTAATGGTTTAATGGTTAGGGAGATGATGGGATAAAGGTTGGACTTGTTGACCCTGGAGGTCCCTTCCAACCATAATGATTCTATGATTCTATGATTCTATGATGGTGTTTTGTTCCTGTTATTGGCATTGAACCAGGCTGAGTAGACCATTTATGCTTTGTCTTTATAGTTGTTTCTGGTTTTTTATTTTGTTAAATCTGTCTATACCTCAGCTCACGGGTTTTTTTCCTGGATTCTCCTTCCCTGCTGGGGAAGGTGATATACTAACTGCTATGCTTTAGCCCTGAGTACTGGCTAACTGTAGACAATTAGAAAGTTTGCTGTAGTGGGGACAGGCTTGCTCTCTCTTGCTCAGTGGTCACTGTCCCGGGAGGCTCTCACCCATCACTCTATTCCTGAGGCCTACTCTCCTGTTTACTGTGACTGTCCCACTCTTGCTGGAGATGTGGTGTTTGCAGTGTATGACATCGACATTCACTGCTGGGAGTATGCAGCTTGCAACCACTATACTGGCTGAGTATAATGTTTTGTATTTCGTATTAGCGTTGGGATTACTGTTAGTTCTTTGTTATTATTTTATTAAATCTGTTTCCATTTCAACCCATGGGTCTCCTTTCTTTTTCCCGATTCCCCTTCTCTGGTGGGGAGGGGTCATCAGGTGATAGAACAACTGTCTAAACCAAGACAGTTTATTTGACACCCAGTGTGGGGCACATTTCGGAATAAGCAGGCATTATGTTGGTGTGGCTGAAACAGACTCTAGGCAGAGTTTTCTGGTATTTCTTTACAGAGTTGTTTTTGGAGCTGTGGGAGGCTTTATCACTGTTTGTTATGGGTGTTGTGTGGTTTATATTTTCTGAGCGTGGGGTTAAAGTTATCGCTTTGCTATGTTGTTTGGTGTTACTTCGTGCTGTTATGGGGTTTTTTGTAATTGTGCCGGTTTTTGCAAGCTATGGAATGGTAGGGAGCATGGTGCCAAGAGCAACAGCGGCGGCGGTTTCATCTGCGTACTTTGGGGGCCATCTAGTGGACACTATTAATAGCTACACCCTTGGTTTTATTGAGGGCGGTCAGGCTGGGGGGGAGATAGCATCTTGGGGTTTTTCTTTTCACTCGACGTTAATTTCAACGGCTTTCGAGAATTTTGAATACCCTTGGTATGTTTCGACCACCGTGCTCATTTTGTTAGGCCTTTTGTATATCTTGGTTTCGCTTAGAGGGCAACAGCGTAACAGATCAACGAGCATAGTAGCTACTCAAACCCCACCACCTCCCCCGACAGATGCCGCAGACACTGAGACCCCGCGAGCCTTCACAACTGGTGCGCAGATAGACTCCGCGAGTTCCCAAGTCAGGCTCTGCAGCTGCTCAGACCCCACGAGGCCCTACTACAAGCACCGTAGCTACCCCAGTCTTGGCTATTGGCACTGCAGTTACCAAGACTCTATAAGCCCCCACGACAGACGCAGCAGCTGCCCCAGTCTCAGCGACTGGCACTGCAGATACTCAGACATTGCAAGCCCCCACAGCAGGCACTGTGGCTACCCCAGCAGATGCTCAACTTCCTGCAACAAGTACTGCAACTACTCAAGTCCAGGTCACACTCACTGGGACTGCTCAGACCTCAGCAACAAGTACTGCAGCAACTCTGATCGAAGTGATGGGTGATGCAGCTGACCTAGGGATTCAATCAGTGCCAGTATTGGTTGCCCCTGTACAGAAGAAGAAATACGCAAGAAGAGCAGGTCATGATGGTCAACCAGGGACATTACAGAAGGAAGAACCAGAGGTAACCCCTCGATCTCTATCCCTATGCGAGCTGCGAGATATATGTAAAGATTATAGGTGTCATGAAGGTGAGCAACTTGTTAGTTGGCTGCTCCGATGCTGGGATACTGGAGCTGATGGTTTGGACTTAGACGGCAGAGAAGTCAGGCAGATGGGATCACTGGCTAGAGAAGTGGGTATTGACAGAGGCCTTGGAACACACCCATATTCCCTCAAAATGGTGCAATGTTTGTCTGGAGCTCTAATCTGGGATGCTTTGTGCAGTCCATATTCAATTGGTGGTGAGGATGCTGGTGTCGGGGAAGTCACTGGGTGCTGAGGTTCATCCTTCATTCATCAAGGTAGTTCTGATTCTTAAGCTGGAGAAGTAGTAACAGGCAGCATCATACAGTAGTTAATATCACACAGTTCCAATTACTGCCTGTTCTCACCCAGGATCAAATCTCCTTGTGGTATGTACTTCACTTGTCCATCCTCCTGCATTATCCACCATGTGCACCCGGGTCCTTGAGCAAAGACAAACCCACAAGTGGTTTTGCCTTGGTTTGAGGCAGGAGTAACCCAGACTGTTTTCCCCAACATATTTCTCACGTGTACCACTGGGACTTTGTCTCTTTCTACAGTACAGAGAAGCTCTGACAGAGGGGGGCCAGCTCGACTGACAGACCCCCAGGTATTAACTAAGTAGTTTTTGCTAGCTGTTGGTCCCAGTTCTTAAAAGTCCCATCACCCATTGCTTTGAGTGCAGTCTTCAGTACCCATTGCATCGCTTGACCTTGCCAGCAGCTGGTGGATGATAAGGGATGTGCTATATCCATTCTATCCCATGCTCCTCAGCCCAGGTGTCTATCAGGCTATTTCAGAAATGGGTTCCATTGTCCAACTCGATCCTTTCTGGGGTTCCATGGCTCCACAGTATTTGCTTTTCAAGATCCAGAATAGTGTTATGAGCGGTAGCATGGGGCACAGCATATGTTTCTAGTCAACCAGTCATGGCTTCCACCTCACCGTATTTATGTTTCAGCCAGTGCCATCCATGCCACTGGGGTCTTAACCATTTGGCTTGTTTAATTGTGGCACGTGTCTCACACTCATGGATGACGTGCAATAATATCTATGGATAAGTCCACCCCTCGATCACGAGCCCATTTATACGTCACATCCCTACCTTGATGGCCTGATGGATCATGGGCCAATCAAGCTAAGAATAATTCACCCTTGTGTTGCCAGTCCAGGTCCACTTGAGATATTTTTACCTTCACAGCCCAGTCCACCTGCTGGTTGTTTTGATGTTCCTCATTGGCCCAACTCTTGGGAATGTGGGCATCTACATGGCGTACCTTTACAACATTGGGCAGCAATATCTTGCCACAGTGAGGCAGCCCAGATGGGCTTGCCTCTGCGCTGCTAGTTATTTTCTTTCCATTGTTTTAGCCACCTCCAGAGGGCATTTGCTGCCATCCATGAGTCAGTGTACAGATAAAGTATTGGCCATTTCTCCTGCTTGGCAATATCTAAAGCCAGCTGGATGGCCTTTACTTCTGCAAACTGACTTGATTCATCTTCTCCCTCAGCTGCTTCTGCAACCCGTTGTGAAGGACTCCACACAGCAGCTTTCCACCTACGCTGTTTTCCTACAAGATGACAGGATCCATCAGTGAAAAAAGCATGATGCTTTTTGTTTCCTGGTAGCTCATTGTATGGTGGGGCCTCTTCAGTGCGCAGCACCTTTTCTCCTGGTGGCACTCTGAAATCTTACCCTACTGGCCAGTCCATGATTATTTCCAGAACACCCGGACAATTGGGATTTCCTATTCTAGCCCGCTGAGTGATCAGTGCAACCCACTTAATCCACATCACATCAGTTGCATGGTGTGTGGATGGAGACTTCCCTCTAAACATCCAGTTCAGCACTGGCCATTGTGGTGCCAGGAGGAGCTGTGCTTCAGTGCCACCTACTTCCAAAGCGGCTTGAACTCCATACGCTGCTCGTATTTCTTTTTCAGTGGGAGTGTAGTGGGCCTCTGATCCTCTGTATCCTTGGTTCCAAAACCCTAAGGATTGACCTCAAGTTTTCCCTGGTACCTTTTGTCAGAGGCTCCAGGTAGGGCCGTCCTCCCCAGCTGCAGTGTACAGTATTTTCTTAACATCTTTACCCATCTGGCCTGGCCCAAGGGCTACTGCACGGACAATTTCCTGCTTAATTTCGGAATCACGGAATTTGTTCAAAGGCCTGTTGTTGCTCAGGGCCCCTTTCAAAGTCATTCTTTTTCCATGTCGCTTCACGTAGAGGACTCACAATATGACCGTAGTCTGGGAAATGCAGTCGCCAGAAACCCACAACGCCCAAGAAAACTTGTATCTCTTTGTGATAGTCAGTGGGGACATGGCTGTTATTTTTTTAATTACATTTAATGGGATCTGGCAACGTTCGTCCTGCCATTTAATTCCTAGGAACTGGATTTCTCGAGCAGGTCCCTTGACCCTGCCTCTTTTGATGGCAAAACCAGCTTTCAGTAGAGTCTGAATTACTCTCCTCCCTTTCTTGAAAAGTACTTCTGTGGTGTTACCCCATACAACGATGTCATCAATATACTGCAGATGCTCGGGCACTCCACCCTTTTCTAGTGCAGAGTGGATCAGTCCATGGCAAATTGTGGGACTATGCTTCCACCCCTGGGGCAGTCGATTCCAGATGTACTGGACACCCCTTCAGGTGAAAGCACACTGGGGCCTGCACTCCACTGCCAACAGAATTGAGAAGAATGCATTGGTGATAACAGTTGTGGCGTACCACTTGGCTGCCTTGGACTCCAGTTCATACTGGAGTTCTAGCATGCCCGGCACAACAGCACTCAGTGGTGGTGTGACTTCATTCAGGCCACCATAGTCCACAGTCAGTCTCTACTCTCCACTGGACTTCCATACTGGCCAAATAGGACTATTAAAGGGTGAGTGTGTCTTGCTGATCACCCCTTGGCTCTAGTCGGCAAACCAGCTTCTGGATGGGGTTCAAGGCAACTCAATTTGTGTGGTACTATTGCTGGTGCACTATCATAATAGCAATAGGCACCCTAACCTTTACTCTTACTGAGCTCCCTCCTTTTATAATGAGCATGATTAAGTGGTATGGGATACACCTGTGAGTCAGCTGCCTTGATTGGAACTCAGCTGACTCAGGGCTACTCATGGCCTGCCTGCATGGCTGGCCCATGAGTCTTTTCCTGGGGAACCAGGACACAACTGTTTCAGTGTAAATTCTTTAAGAACAGTTTACACTTTATACGAGGCAACTGTGTTAGGATTTGTCAAACCAGGCCGTTCTGAACTCATTACCCAATAAGTAGAAAGAAGAAGCAACTTTTTTTTATTATCTTTGAAACTGCAGTAATCTTGGCAGAGCTGTTGGTTGACAGGTGACAAATAGTATTGCTGACTTTATTGGGGGTGAGAGAGGAACTGGTGGAGAGGTGCATGGTGAGTGAGGTGAGCCCTTGCTGTGCAGAGAGTGCTGTGTGGGGAGCATGAGTGGACTGAGGAAGGGTATTTCATAATGTCTACTCATGTTAGGGGTACCTGGCAGCAGCGATATCATGACTGCTGTCATTGTCATGTATTGATGTACATGGAGTCAATGGTTATGGCTGGTTTTCCTGGTCATTAATGGCTTGGGGAATAGTGGCTTGGCTTGGAGCACAGGGAGGGGTCTTTGAGCCTCATTGTGTGGACGTCCAGCTGTCCTCTCTGCTCTTGAGGAAGTTCCCAGGAACTTCTTCAGCATGAGCCTGGTCATCCTGAAAAGCTCTTCTGTGACTGGCACCTGGATGGTATTATTTCCCCCCCACATCCTGCAAGAAAGCTTGCCTATGCAGAGACAGACAGGTAATTTTATCTTTGGCTTACTTTGGCAAAGTATTAGGGTAACATCAGTACTTGACCAGGTGTCCTGATTCCCCAGGAACAGACACATGGGCCATCCATACAGGCAGGCCATGAGTACCCCTGAGTCAGCTGAGAGATCCAATCAAGACAGCTGACTCACAGGTCTGTCCCATACCACTTAATCATGCTCATTATAAAAGGAGGGAGTTCACTGTGAGTGGAATTTTTTCTCCTGGGTCTGCTGCTTTGTGGTCTTTTGCTCCTGCTGTTGACATCAAGGACCCGGCTGAGTAGAAACTTCCATAGTTTATGTTGGTTGTTGTATCAGTTTTGTTATTTCATAAAATCTGTTTCTACTTCAACTCACGGGGCTTTTCCTTTTTTTCCTCCGATTCTCCTTCACAACTGGGGAGGGAGCATCAGGTGATAGAATAACTGCTATGATTTAGACCTGAGTAATGGTGAAATGTAGACAGTTTATTTGGCTCCCAAAGTGTTTGAAACTTAAATTAAATAGCTCATCTGGATGAAACCTAGGTTTGAAGTTTTAAAGATTTCACTGGATAACTCATCCACTCATTATGTTGATGTGGGTGGGATACTCCCTCGGCATGCTCTTTTGGTATTTGGTGTTGTAATAACTTTTTGAGAATTGGATGGCTTTACCACTGTTGCTTTTTGGATTTGCACGGTTTATCGCCTTTTGTCATGGGCTTAGAGGTGTTGCCCTGTTATGGTTTTTTTAGCATTAGTTTATGGTGTAATAAGTTCATTTCTAGTTGCATCAGTTTCTGATCTCTATGACATGGTGATGGGCAACATGACTCTGGAACATTCTTGGGATGCTTCAACAGTTATAATCGTGTTATTGGGGTTTTGTGTTATTGGGGTTTTTAAATATTTTTCAGTTTCTCCTCCTGCTCAAAATGAAACCATTGCATAGAGTTGGGTGCTCTGTGGCTGCTACAACCTCTGCCAGAGGCCCTGCAGTCAGCTTGGCGCCCACAGGAAGTAGTGCAGACAGCCAGATGCTGGTAGTGGATGATGCAGCTTCCCTGTGGACTCAGCTGGTGCTAACTGCCCCTGTATATTAGAGGCAATACACAAGAGCAGGTCAGGAAGAAGTCACTACTCGGTCTTTGTCGCTTAGTGAGTTCCGAGACATCCGCAAAGATTATAGTTGTCATAAAGGTGAGCCCCTGGTTTCTTGGTTGCTCCAGTGCTGGGATAATGGAGCTCATAGCATAGAAATAGAAGGCAATGAAGCTAAGCAGTTGGGAAAGATAGCAAGGGACATGAGCATTGATAAGGGTCTCTCAATAGAAGCATGGCTCCTCAACTTTTGGAGATGACTCTTACGGAGCGTGAAAAACAGGTATCCCTTTTGAGATGATGTTGTGTACAGACCAAGGAAGTGGATGACCATCGACAGAGCTGTGCGGTATCTGAGAGAAACAGCTGTGCGGCATCTGATCTTTCCTACTGTGGATGACCCTCAGACCCCACTGGATCCAGATGCACTTAGAGTTACTAGACCGATGTGGCACAAGGGGGTGTTGAGCACGTTGCCAGCCTATGCCAATACATTGGCATTATTTAGCTGGAAAGATGATGAGGCACCAACAGTAGGTGACCTGGATGCTTGATTGAGGCAGTAAGCAGGTAATCTTTTTTCCCCACGGGCTGTCATATCTACTGTGGAAACAACAAATGTTTCTGCTGTGCAGAGAAAGCACTCCCCGGAAAGGCCTGTGCGAGACAGACAACGTACATCACATACCACCCTGTGGTTTTCCTTAAGAGACCATGGAGAGGACATGAGAAAAGGGGATACAAAACTTACATCAGTTTTACAGGCACCGGTCCATGAATTACAAAACAAGAAGACTGCAATAGGGGGCCCTTAAGACGACCTTATCAGCTGAGTCAAGAAGTTATCTTGCACGCACGCCAGGAACTTCTTGGATTGTTTTCTCTCTGCTGTGTTATTTTTCCAGCAGATGTCTGGTAAGTTGAAGTCCCCCACAAGAACAAGGGCCTGCGACTTTGCAGCTTCAGCCAGTTGCCTACAGAACAGTTCATCGACCTCTTCATCTTGGTCAGGTGGCCTGTAGCAGACTCCCAGCAGGATATCTGCTTCGTTCGCCTTCCTCAACTTCATCCATAAACATTCTACTGGCTCATCATGCTTATCAATCTCCATACAGTCGAAACACTCCCTAATATAGAGTGCCACCCCACCGCCCTTTCTACCCTGCCTATTCCTCCTGTAGAGCTTGTAGCCATCCATTGCAACACTCCATTCATGAGAGTCATCCCACCATGTTTCCGTGATGGCAACTACATCATAGTTGTCCTGCTGAACGATGGCTTCCAGCTTCTCCTGTTTATTGCCCATGCTGCATGCATTAGTATAGAAGCACTTGAGCCAGGCTGACGACTTCCTGGGGCGTATTAGAAAGGGAGTGGTTAGTAGGTCAAGAGAGGTTCTCCTTCCCCTCTATTCTGCCTTGGTGAGGCCGCATCTGGAGTATTGTGTCCAGTTCTGGGCCCCCCAGTTCAATAAGGACAGGGAACTGCTTGAGAGAGTCCAGCGTAGAGCCACAAAGATGATTAAGGGAGTGGAACATCTCCCTTATGAGGAAAGGCTGAGGGAGCTGGGTCTCTTTAGCTTGGAGAAGAGAAGACTGAGGGGTGACCTCATTAATGTTTATAAATATGTAAAGGGTGAGTGTCATGAGGATGGAGCCAGGCTCTTCTCAGTGACATCCAATGATAGGACAAGGGGCAATGGGTGTAAGCTGGAACATAGGAGGTTCCACATAAATGTGAGGAAGAATTTCTTCACAGTGAGGGTAACAGAACACTGGAACAGGCTGCCCAGAGAGGTTGTGGAGTCTCCTTCTCTGGAGACATTCAAAACCCGCCTGGACATGTTCCTGTGTGACCTGATTTAGGTATTCCTGCTCTGGCAGGGGGATTGGACTAGATGATCTTTTGAGGTCCCTTCCAATCCCTAACATTCTGTGATTCTGTGATTCCTTACCAACTGTGGTCTGACACCTTTGGGTTCAACTCTAGCTGGCCCAGTTTTATCCCCTTCCCCCTTCAAAGCTAGTTTAAAGCCCTTTCAATGAGGCCAGCCAGCTCATTTGCTAGGATTCTTTTTCCCCTCTGAGACAGATTAGCTCCATCTGCCACTCGCAGACCCCATGTAGTATAAAGCTCCCCATGTGAGAAAAACCCAAAATTTTGTCTGTGGCACCAGTCTCTTAGCCACTTGTTTATCAGGTGGGTCTTCCTCCCTCTATCAGTATTCCTCTCTTCCACCAAAGGAATTGAGGAGAACACCACCTGGGCTCCCGATCCCTCAGGTGATTTCCCCATGGCCCTGAAGTCTTTTTAAATTGTCTTCAGGTTCCTCTCAGAAACCTCATCACTACCGACTTGGATAACTAATAGTGGGTAGTAGTCCATAGGCCAGATGAGACTAGGGAGTTTCTTAGTGATATCCCTAACCCTGGCCCCAGGGAGGCAGCAGATCTCCCTGTGGAGCAGATCTGGCCGGCATATGGGGGCTTCTGTTCCTCTCAGAAGGGAGTCACCAACTACAATTACCCTTCTTTTCCCTTTGTTAGAGATAGTCCTAACTCATGGGGGAGACCGATTTTCCTTGGGTGACTCCTCTGATGGACCCTCGTCTCCATTTTGGTCAGTTTGCCCCTCTATTTGCCCCTCCATTTTGAGAGCCCCATACCTGTTCTTCAAGGGTAGCCGGGAAGGGGACGGAGGCTGAGGGGGGTTTCGCCTGCCTCGCTGGGCAGGGACCTGTTTCCATTCCCCCTCGTCTCTTAGGTCCTCTTCCTGTACCCGATAGCAAGGGAGGAGGGGATCCTCTCTTTCTAGGGGAGCCTCTACCCACTGCCCTGTCCTCAAGGATGGTAGGGCCTGACTCCACCAGTCTATCTCCCTCTCACACTCCCTTATTGTCCTCAGCCTTTCCACCTCCTCCTTTAGCTCCATCACCAGGCTGAGCAGATCATTCACCTGCTCACAGCGCACACAGCCCCCTGTTCCCAGGGGGATGCTGTGGCATTCCCTGCAGCCTGCTGCCTGCACAACTGCATCCTTTCCTGGGAGCTCTGTCTGGGTTCCCACATCCAGTTTGGTCTTCCTCTGCCTGGTGGAGACCATTGTTCTTGCAGTGCTAACTGCCCCCAGGAGCTGATCTCTGCAACAATCAGTTGTTAGCACCTCAGCTCCTCGCTCCCCTCCCCAGTTCCAGGCTCCTCAGCGCCTTCTCCACACCCTGCTCGTGGGAACCGCCCCGGGCAAACTGCCGTGCCCCCCTCACAGACCTGCCCCGCTCCTGTTTGCCCGCTCCTGTTCCTCTCTCCCTGGAGCTCGGCTCTCTGCTCAGCTCTCCCGGCTCTCAAAACCCCTGAAATTTGCCTTGTTTTGTCCCTGGAACTTGAGCTCTGTTCAGCTCTCCTGGCTCTCAAAACTCCTGAAATTCGCCATCTCCGAACATGATTCCAAAAAACTGGGACATATTAATTATTGATTTGAAGGATTGCTTTTTTACCATTCCACTGCACCCAGATGATGAAGTGCTGGGGTCTGAACCCCAAGCCCTGAATTAAGGTTGACATATAAGATAAGCTGATAAAGTATGGGTTTAGTGATCAGGTAGTGAGGTGGATTATGAACTGGCTGAAGGGAAGAAGCCAGAGAGTTGTGGTTAATGGGACGGAGTCTAGTTGGAGGCCTGTGACTAGTGGAGTCCCTCAGGGGTCGGTACTGGGACCGGTGTTGTTTAATATCTTCATCAATGACTTGGATGAGGGTACAGAATGTATCCTCAGCAAGTTTGCTGATGATACCAAACTAGGAGGAATGGCTGACACACCAGAGGGTTGTGCTGCCATTCAACGAGACCTTGATAGGCTGGAGAGTTGGGCGGGGAGAAACTTAATGAATTTCAACAAGGGCAAGTGTAGAGTTTTGCATCTGGGGAAGAACAACCCCATGTACCAGTACAGGTTGGGAGCTGACCTGCTGGAGAGCAGTGTAGGGGAAAGGGACCTGGGGGTCCTGGTGGACAGCAGGATGACCATGAGCCAGCAATGTGCCCTTGTGGCCAAGAAGGCCAATGGCATCCTGGGGTGTATTAGAAAGGGAGTGGTTAGTAGGTCGAGAGAGGTTCTCCTTCCCCTCTATTCTGCCTTGGTGAGGCCACATCTGGAGTATTGTGTCCAGTTCTGGGCCCCCCAGTTCAAGAAGGACAGGGAACTGCTCGAGAGAGTCCAGCGTAGAGCCACAAAGATGATTAAGGGAGTGGAACATCTCCCTTATGAGGAAAGGCTGAGGGAGCTGGGTCTCTTTAGCTTGGAGAAGAGGAGACTGAGGGGTGACCTCATTAATGTTTATAAATATGTCAAGGGTGAATGTCATGAGGATGGAGCCAAGCTCTTCTCAGTGACATCCAATGATAGGACAAGGGGCAATGGGTGTAAGCTGGAACATAGGAGGTTCCACATAAATGTGAGGAAGAATTTCTTCACAGTGAGGGTGACAGAACACTGGAACAGGCTGCCCAGAGAGGTTGTGGAGTCTCCTTCTCTGGAGACGTTCAAAACCCGCCTGGACATGTTCCTGTGTGACCTGATCTAGGTATTCCTGCTCTGGCAGGGGGATTGGACTAGATGATCTTTTAAGGTCCCTTCCAATCCCTAACATTCTGTGATTCTGTGATTCTGTGATATGGGTGGTTCCCATGGCCCTTTAAGAGGAGGGGATGAGTTTACCTTTTGGCTTTCCTCCAAGGTGCGGCCAGCCTTGCAAGGAGAGCCCTTGGGTAAACAAGCCCCAGGTGCCCTGCATTTTGATAACGAGTGCCAGGTGTCCTGTTTGGGGATAAAAGCTGGGCCCACTTGCAGGAAGGGTTGGAGAGTCTGTCTGTGGAGTGGACGCACTTCACAGAGTTTTCCTGTTGGGGAAGGACCTCCTGACTCCTCATGCAACTGGATCGCAGTCAGGTCTGGCACGTACAAATGCGGGCTTTGTGGGGAGGCAACATGGGGTTACTTCTATCATATGTATCCACCTTATTGTCCTGGTTGTCTCCCATTTTCTCTGTGGGTTACCTTGTGTCTCTGCTTGTTCCATCTATTATGAGTGGTACTATGTCATTCCTGGGGTCGCTGGGGTTGATATCTATTATTTGTGATCTATCTATCTAACTTGTTTGTACCCCCGGCAATCCCCTATATTCTGAGTCCTTTACGTGAAATAGAACTTACTCACTGGATTGTTGTTCTGCTGCTGGCTGTGTCTTTTGTACTGGGCCTACTAATTGGCAAAACAGATGATTATCAAAAATTTGCCTTTTCAGTACCGTCAATAAACAAAGGTGAACCCATGAAAAGATATCACTGGGTAGTATTACCACAAGGAATGAAAAATTCACCCACAGTGTGTCAGTTGTATGTGGCCTGGGCACTTGCTCCTATACGAAAAGCATATCCGAAACTACTCATATATCATTATATGGATGATATTCTGATAGCAGGGGAGCGACTGAACGGGGCGCAGTTAATACTTGAGCTGGAACAAGCGCTAAAATTAGGGGGACTGCAAATAACTCCTGAAAAGGTACAAAAAACAGGTGTGGAAGTACCTTGGCTGGGAAATTACCAAGGCAACCATTAGGCCCAAAAAATTAGAAATTGGAACAGAAGTATGTACCCTAAATGATGTCCAGAAACTGTTAGGAGATCTTTACTGGGTAAGGACAGTATGTGGCCTTACCAATGCAGAGCTAGCCCCGCTTATGAAACTGTTGAAAGGAGGAGGTGGTGCTGAGGCACCTTGAACATTAACAGAAGAAGCAAAGCAAGCTTTAAATCAGATAAGCACTAAGATTGTCACATCTTACATGCATCGCTGGAACCCGGAGGACGGGATAGGCCTATTGATTATTAATCATGAACAACATCCTTTTGCTTTGATAATGCAGTGGATTACAGGAAAGGACCCACTGCACATTTTGGAATGGGTGTTTTTGTCACTGCAGCCAAAACGCACAATCACTACGCGAGTAGAAGCTTTAGCACAGTTGGTAATAAAAGGAAGGCATAGAGTTGTAGAAATAGCTGGCTTTGAACCCACTTTTATAGTGATACCTTTAGCAGCCGAGTATTTACAGTGGTCATTGCGTCACTCAGTACCGTTACAGGTAGCATTGTTAGACTATGACGGGGAATTAAAGGTGCATTTGCCACCTCATAAATATTTCAGTATATTGCAGCTTGATCAGTTAGAAGAACTCCCCAGACTGTCAGAGCATCTGGTACGGGGCGATACGGTATTTACAGACACCGGCGGAAAATCTCAGAAGGCAGCATTAACCTGGGCAGAAGTACATACATGTTTGTGTAGATCGCTTTTCCCTTTGGCCACAGCCCAAACTGGAGAGTCTAGTAAGCATGTTCAAAGGCATATGTGTTCTGCAATGGCAGCCCTAGGTGTCCCACGGGAAATCAAAACCGACAATGGACCAGGATATGTGGCTCAATCCACTCAGCCTTTTTTCCAGCTCTGGGGCATAGTGCATGTCACAGGTACTCCACATCCTCCGACGGGTCAAGCTATTGTAGAACGGATGAACCAGACACTCAAGTGCCTGCTTCAAAAACAAAAAGGGGGAGAAATAGGACTGCCACCTGCAGATAGATTAAATAAGGCTATATATGTATTGAACTTTTTACGTCTGCCACAGGATAGTCTAGTACCGCCAGTCGTGAAGCATGGAGCAGGATTGAAGGGGGAGTTGGACAATGTAAAACAAGGACAGTGTACAGTTATGCTTAAAAATGGTGTGACAGGAGCTTGGGAAGGACCGGCACAGCTAATAACCTGGGGAAGGGGATATGCATGTGTCGTTACAGAACATGGATCCAAATGGGTACTGGCAAAGTGGGTGAAATCATGGATGTCAGAACCAGATCCGCATAAATCAACGAAAGACGCTGGTGATGAAGGAAATCAGATGTCCTAGTTGTAAGAACTGAAAGTCGTAGGTATTGTGTCAGTATGACCAGAGATGGTATAGTACGGCTTTGCTAGAGCGAATGTGGTGCAGGGTATGTTTTGTTGCAGAGTTATAAGCAAGAGATCAGGCAATTAATCTGTTGATTGTGACAGGACATGAAGAGGCGGATAGCCCAAGCCTCGCTGCACGTATAGTAGAGTGGAGAAAATATCTTTGTAAAACTGCAAAGGAAGTACAAATTTGTGGCATTGTATGTAAAAAAGATATATTAGTACCGCGCATTTGGCCAATACCAGAACAAGAGTGGGAAGAAACTAAACAAAGGTGTGCAGAAAGATTTGCTTGGAAATTGGCTAGAAAAAAACAAAAGGCACAAACATGCACACGTTGTTCATATTCTAAATCATCAGCATAATAGTTGTGAAGGTGGAGTACCATCCAGCGGTGAAGATAAATCCCCATCAGAATATGTGGATTACTTGGGCTAATGTAACAAACCAAAGTTCATTTTGTTTGTCACTAGCGACTCCTAGAGAGCCATTCCGAACCTGTTTAATAGGTACCCCTTACATGCGGCTATCGGATTGGACAGGATGGTTATTAGATATCTTAAAGCAAGGCATAGTACTTGTATGTTTAAGTACTGGGGTCTGAACCCTGAGCCCTGAATTAAGGTTGACATATGGGTGGTTCCCATGGTCCTTTAAAAGGAGGGGATGAGTTCGCCTTTTGGCTTTCCTCCAAGGTGCGGCCGGCCTTGTAAGGAAAGCCCTTGGGTAAACAAGCCCCAGGTGCCCCACACTGAATAAATGAGTGCCAGGTGTCCTGCTTTGGGCATAAAAGCTGGGACCACTTGCGGGAAGAGTGGAGTGTCTGTCTGAGGTGGACACACTTTGCAGAGTTTCCTGTTGGGGAAGGACCTCCTAACTCTTCATGCAACTGGGCCCCAGTCAGGTCTGGCATTTGCAAACGCGGGCTTCATGGGGAAACAATATGGGGCTACTTCTATATATCCTTCTAGCCTATTGTCTTGGTTGTCTCCCATCTCTTCTGTGGGAGACTTTGTTTCTTTGTTAATTCCACCTATTATTGGTCATGCTGTGTCATTCCTGGGGTCGGTGGGGTTGATGTCTATTATGGGTGATCTGATTGACTTGTTTGTACCCCCAGCAATCCCCCATGTGCTGACTTTTCTGCGCGCAGTGGAGTCTGGTTGCTGGATTGTTTTGCTGCTGGCTGTGTCCTTTGTGTTGGGCCTGGTGATTGGCAAAACATATGTATAGTTTTTATTGTATTAATGATTGTACCATGTGTTTTGAAAAAGGCAACAAGCATGATTAAAGGTGCCATGAAGAACGTATGGCTGGCTCAAGAAGAAAAAGGGGGAATTGTAGGAATGTATTTAAAGGAGAATGGCCACATAGTGAACCAGCCGTACGGGATGTTGGCCTAGGCACGTAGCCACATTCTAGAAGCTACTTCAAAGGAAGAAAAAATAAGAAAGAGCAATGACTGCTTCACTAAGGAATGCAGGAGTAAGCAGAAAAAGCAGATAAGAGTGATCAATTGGACACTGCGTGAGAAGAACTTAAAGAACCGACGAGAGCTGAACTGAGCTGCATGTTTGCCTCGTGCTAGAGACTTTTAACCAATTAGATAATGCGTGACCATGTGTAGGGAAAGAAAAATTGTATAAAAGGGACAGACAAAGTAAATAAAACGGCTTCTGTTTGATTCACCTTGAATCGTGCAGAGTCCAGTTTTTCTCCTCAGGGTCCCTCCAGGAGAAGTGCTGCTGCAGTTTCCAGAGGGCAGCCCACCAGACAGTGTAGATGGGCCTCAGAACCCAATGTATGATGTGTGACTGGTCATGATACAAGTGTAGCCCATGTGAGTAGCTTGGACCCATATGCCAATGACAGCTACTTTTCTCAGGATTAGAGGGGCCCTGCCTCCAGCCAGGTAGAAGAGAGGGACAACAGTCTATTGGACTGTGGATTCGCTGGCCTGGCACATCCGTACCACAGAAATACAAGGCTCTGGTGGACACTAGTATGTAATGCACCATAATGCCATCCAATTATATGGGGACAGAATCCATTTCCATTGCTGGAGTGATGGGGGATCACAGGAATTGTCTGTAGTCGAAGCTGAAGTGAGCTTGACTGCATGTGAGTGGCAGAAGCAGCATATTCTGACTGGCCCTGATGCCCAATGCGTTCTTGGTGTGGATTATCTTAGAAGGGGATACTTCAAAGACCCAAGGGGGTATCACGGGCTATTTGGTGTAGCAATGGTAGAGCCAGATTAAATTGAACTGCTGTCTACCTTACCTGGCTTGTCGGAGGACCCTTCGATTGTGGGGCTGCTGAAGGTTGAGGACCAGAAGGTGCCTATTGCTACTAGAACAGTGCACCAGCGACAGTACCATACAAATTGAGACTCCCTGAACCCCATCCAGAAGCTGGTTTGCCGACTAGAGCCAAGGGGTGATCAGCAAGACACACTCACCCTTTAATAGTCCTATTTGGCCAGTATGGAAGTCCAGTGGAGAGTGGAGACTGACTGTAGACTATGGTGGCCTGAATGAAGTCACACCACCACTGAGTGCTGCCGTGCCAGACATGCTAGAACTCCAGTATGAACTGGAGTCCAAGGCAGCCAAGTGGTACGCCACAACTTGATATCACCAATGCATTCTTCTCAATCCCATTGGCGATGGAGTGCAGGCCACAGTGTGCTTTCACCTGAAGGGGTGTCCAGTATACCTGGAATCGACTGCCCCAGGGGTGGAAGCACAGTCCCACAATTTGCCATGGACTGATCCAGTCTGCACTAGAAAAGGGTGGAGTGCCTGAGCATCTGCAGTATATCGATGACATCACTGTATGGGGTAACACAGCAGAAGTACTTTTCAAGAAAGGGAGGAGAGTAATTCAAACTCTACTGAAAGCTGGTTTTGCCATCAAAAGAGGCAGGGTCGAGGGACCTGCTCAAGAAATCCAGTTCCTAGGAATTAAATGGGTGATGGGACATTTTAAAACTGGGACAAACATCTAGTGAAAGCTACTTGGTTAGTTAATACCTGGGCGTCTGTCAATTGAGCTGCTCCCGCTCAGTTGGACCTACAGTCCTAATGTAGAAGGAGACAAAGTCCCAGTGGTGCATGTGAGAAATATGTTGGGGAAAACAGTCTGGGTTACTCCTGCCTCAAACCAAGGCAAAACCACTTGTGGGTTTGTCTTTGCTCAAGGACCCGGGTGCACATGGTGGATAATGCAGGAGGATGGACAAGTGAAGTGCATACCACAAGGAGATTTGATCCTGGGTGAGAACAGGCAGTAATTGGAACTGTGTGATGTTAACTACCGTATGATACTGCCTGTTACTACTTCTCCAGCTTAAGAATCATAACCGCCCAGATCAATGAAGGATGAACCTCAGCACCCAGTGACTTCCCCGACACCAGCATCCTCACCACCAATTGAATATGGACTGCACAAAGCATCCCAGATTAGAGCTCCAGATGAACATTGCACCATTTTGACCCACCCTAAAGGACTGATACTACAGCTATTTTCATTTCTCAGTATTTACAGAAACTTGGGCATGATGTAGATGGTATGGGATAAGGGGTGGAATGGCGTCCTGGTTCCCCAGGCACAGACCCATTGGCCAGCCATGGTAGGCAAGCCATGAGTAGCCCTGAGTCAGCTGAGAGTTCCAATCAAGGCAGCTGACTCACAGATGTATCCCATACCACTTAATCATGCTCATTATGAAAAGGGGTGCTCACTGAGGGTGGAGTTTCTCCTCTCCCTGGACCATTGGGTGGTGGAGCAACTGCTATGGTTGAGCCCTGAATACTGGCTAAACATAGATATAGATGCAGGAGGAAACATGGTACTGAGTGATGAGGAAAAGGCTGAGTTGCTTAATGCTTTCTTTGCCTCAGTCTTTAATTACAGGACTAGTGGTACTGAGGGAATCCAGCCTCCCCAGCTAGAAGACAGAGACTGGGAGAATGACCCCCTCAGAATCCAGGAGGAGATAGTGACCTACTGCACCACATAGACATACACAAGTCTATGGGACCAGATAGGATACACCCAAGGGTGCTGAGGGAGCTGGCAGGGGTGCTCACCAAGCGACTTTCAATAATTTACCAGCAGTCCTGGCTGACCAGGGAGGTCCCAACAGACTGGAAGTCTGTCAATGTGATGCCTATATATAAGAAGGGACAGAAGGATGAGCTGGGAAATTACAGGCCTGTCAGTTTGACTTTGGTGCCGGGGAAGATGATGGAGCAGATCATTCTGAGTGCGATCGCACAGCATGTGCAGGACAACCAGTTGATCAGGCCCAGCCAGCATGGGTTTATGAAAGGCAGATCCTGCTTGACAAACTTAATCTCCTTCTGCAACAGGGTGACCCATTTACTGGATGAAGGAAAGGCTGTGTATGTTGTCTACCTTGACTTTAGTAAGGCCTTTGACACAGTTTCCCACAGCATTCTCCTGGTGAAACTGGCTGCTCAGGGCTTGGATGGGCATACGCTTTGCTGGGTAAAAAAATGGTTGGATGGCCAGGCCCAAAGAGTTGTTGTGAACAGAGTTAAATTTAATTTGCAGCCTGTCATGAGTGGTGTTCCCCAGGGCTCAGTATTGGGGCTACTTCTGTTTAACATGTTTATCAATGATCTAGATGAGGAGATTGAGTGCACACTCAGTAAATTTGCAGGTTGGGTGGAAGTGTTGATCTGCTCGAGGGTAGGGAGGCTCTACAGAGGGATCTGGACAGGCTGGGTCGATGGGCTATGGCCAACTGTATGAGTTTCAATAAGGCCAAATACCAGGTTCTGCACTTCAGCCACAACAACCCCCAGCAGTGCTACAGACTTGGGGAGGAGTGGCTGGAAAGCTGCCAGTCAGAGAGGGAACTGGGGGTGTTGACTGACAGCCAACTGAACATGAGCCAGCAGTGTGCCCAAGTGGCCAAGAAGGCCAATGGAATCCTGGCTTATATAAGAAATAGCGTGGCCAGCAGGGGCAGGGAAGTGATCTTACCCCTGTACTCAGCTCTGATGAGGCCGCACTTAGGATACTGTGTTCAGTTTTGGGCCCCTCACTAGAAGAAGGACATTGAGCTGCCCGATTGAGTTCTAGCTGGGTTTCTGCCTTTCTAATTTTCTTTCTACATGACTTGACATCCTTATACTCTTCTTGAGTTGCCTGTCCCTTCTTCCAAAGGCTATAAGCTTTCTTTTTTCCCTGAGTTCCACCAGAAGCTCCCTGTTCAGCCAAGCCAGTTGTCCTCCCTTCCGGTTTGTCTTACAGCGTGTGGGCATGGCCTTCTCCTGCGCCTTCAAGATTTCATTCTTGAAAAATGTCTAGCCAACTTGGACCCCTTTGCACTTCAGGACTGTCTCCCAAGGGACTCTCTCAACCAGTGCCCTGGACAGGCCAAAGTTTGCCCTCCAGAAGTCCAAGGTAGCAGTTTTGCTGGCCCTCCTCAGCTTCTCTGAGAATTGAAAACTCTCATTTCGTGGTTGCTATGCCCCAGACAGCTTCTGACCATCACATATCCTACCAGTCCCTCTCTGTTTGCAAACAGCAGGTCTAGTGAGGCACCTCCCCTGATAGGCTCGCTTACCAGCTATGTCAGGAAGTTATCTTCCACATACTCCAGGAACCTCATAGACTGTTTCCTCTCTGCTGTGTTGTATTTCCAGCAGACATCTGGTAAATTGAAGTCCCCCACAAGAATAAGGGCTGGTGACTGCGAAACTTCTGACAGCATCTTATAGAATGTTTCATCTGCTTCTTCATCCTGACTGGGTGGTCTGTAATAGACTCCCATCAGGATATCTGCGTTGTTGGCATTCCCCCTGATCTTTACCCATAAGCACTCGACCTCCTCATTTCCATCATGCTCTATACAGTTGTGGTGGTTTGACCTTGGCTAAATGCCAGGTACCCACCAAGCCACTCTATCACTTCCCCTCCCTTCTCTCCGCAGGGTAAAAAGGGGGAAAGAAAATAAGATAGAAAAAAACAACCCTTGTGGGTAAAACAAAAGCAGTTTTAATGTAAGCTAAGCAAAGCAAGGTCCGTGTGCAGAAGCAAAAAAAAAGAAAACAGATTTATTCTCTACTTCCCATTAGCAGGTGATGCCAGGCCTTCTCAGGAAGCAGGGCTGTGATACACGTAGCGGTTGCCTCAGAGGACCAAGGGTGACCCCACCCCCCTTCCTCCTTATTCCCAGATTTATACTTGAGCAGACGTCATATGGTATGGAATATCCCTTTGGTCAGGTAGGGTCAGCTGTCCTGGTTGTGTCCCCTCCCAAGATCTTGCTCACCCCATCCCACTGGGGGGAAATGTTGGAAAGAGCCTTGGTGCTGTGTAAGCACTACTCAGCAGTAGCCACAACACCAGTGTGTTATCAACACCCTTCTAGCTCCCAACATAAAACACAGCACCATGAGGTCTGCTATAGGGGAAAATCAATTCCAGCTCAGCCAGACCCGGTACAACAGTCAAAACACTCCCTAACATACAGAGCCACCCCACTGCCTCTCCTTCCTAGCACCTCGAGTACTGTTTTCAGTTTTGGACCCCTCACTACAGAAAGGACATTGAAATACTTGAGTGTGTCCAAAGAAGACCAAGAAAGCTAGTGAAGGGTCTGGAGCACAAGTCTGATGAGGAGTGGCTGAGGGAACTGGGGTTGTTTAGTCTGGAGAAGAGGAGGCTGAGGGGAGACCTCATCACCCCCTACAACTACCTGAAAGGAGGTTGTAGAGAGGTTGGGATGAGTCTCTTTAACCAAGTAACAAGGACAAGAGGTAATGGCCTCAAGTTGCACCAGGGGAGGTTTAGACTGGATATTAAGAAGAATTTCTTCACAGAACAGGTTGTTAGACATTGGAATAGGCCGCCAGGGCAGTGGTGGAGTCCCCATCCCAGGAGGTGTTTAAGAGACAGGTTGACATAACACTTAGGGATATGGTGTAGTCAAGGACTGTCAGTGTTAGGTTGATATTTGGACTCGTGATCTTCAAGGTCTTTTCCAACCTAGATAATTCTGTGATACTGTGTCTTGATGAATGAAAGTATAAAATCTCTAGGTGCTCACACGTTATTTTTAAGTGTGGTAGGTATGGACTGAGTAAGTCTGAGTGAGGACCTGCACTCCCCATTTAATAACCTGCAGGTGGCACCTATGCCAGGGTAATACCTGCAGATCTTTCTATAAACATCTCTTCAGTGGATGCTTCTTATGATGGCCACTATCATTTTTCAGGATATACTAAATCATGTGGTAACTTCTGAAAGTATCAAGCTATTCTTTGCAAAGCAAGGAGGCTGGTCTGTCCCTCTACCATGCTCTCTTCAGGCATGAGAAGCATCGCTGGGCATAAGGCTGTTACTGGGAGTCACTTTTGTAGTCACTGCTGCCAAGTATGCGCACAGAGTACATAACGAATGGTTCCATATTTCAGGATTTTTCAAGAAAGCCAATTCTTTTTCCTGAAGTATATGATTTATATTTATGTTTGAGGAGCCAATTGGCTTACTGTGTAGGGGAATGGGAGGCAGTCTTTCCAGAGGTTATTTACCATATGTCTAAAAACCACAATGTGTAATTGAGAAAGAGAGCTCTTCTCACACAGTGTTTTTACATACAGATTAATATATTCTGGGGTTAAAGCGAACACCTAGTTCAATGAACTCATCATGTTTGCTGTTTTGTTAGGTGTTACAATGTCCACAGGTTTACATTTGTGAAACAAAAGCAGCAATCAGCAGCTCTTGGCTTTTGTGTATAAGATCTTATCTAAATGGAATGAAAATACAGTTCTGTAATATTTAGCTTTGTGTTGATATTATTATATTCTTTCCTAATGTCCTGATTTCCCAGGAACAGAACCATGGGCCACCCATGGCAGGAAGGCCAAGAGTAGTCCCAAGTCACCTGGGAGATCCAATCAAGGCAGCTGACCCAGGCTGACTCACAGGTGTATCCCATACCACTTAAATTAAGCTCATTATAAAACAAGGGAGTTGAGTGAAGGTGGAGTTTCTCTTCCTGGGATTCCTTTATGTTGGCCTTCTGCTCCTGATCTTAAGGACGAGACTGGGTAATAACCTTGTATGCTTTATGCTGGTGATTAAATTAGTTTTGTTTTATTCAATCTGTTTCTACTTCAACCCATGGGGCTTCTCCCTTTTTTCCCCAATTCCCCTTCTCAGCTATAGAGGGGTCATCGGGTGGTAGAACAACTGCTACAGTTTAGCCCTGGGTACAGGCTAAACATAGACACCTAACCATAAGTGATGGTCACATCAATAAAATAAAAGGGTAGGAGCAAAGACCATTTTTCTTATCCAGTATTGCTGTAACTCATTACCTGCAGGTGTTAAAGCTTCATTTTCTGCCCTGTTTGTTGAGCAATGAAAGTAAGTCACTTCATATCTTATTGATTTTGAGCATTTTCATGTTCATACTGATTTGATCAATTTTCACATTTTCTTTATCTCTAGTTTTCTTACAGGCAGGTTATATAAACTGCACAGCTCCCATGCACCAGAAGAATATTTGATTTGCAACCATACAGAGACAGCTTGATTAAACCATTTTTCATTTCTACTCCTCAATAAAATATTTCCATTCCTACTGGGCTCTTATTAAATCCATGATTTATATACAAAGTCAAGATTTTCTTGGACCTAACTGCAGCTGACAGTGTTCATCTAAGTAGGCTGATTTGCATTTTAGGAGTTTTAAATCCCTTACTGTGTTTTGATTCTGCAGACATCAACAAGAGCACTGGGTGGAGTTGGTCACATTGTAATTTTCCTGAATTTTACAGTATAGCTGAACTGGACTTACACAATTGTCTTCAGTAGGAACTGTCAGATCTTAAGGTTGCACAGAATCACAGAACAGTTGAGGTTGGTAAGGACTTCTGAAGGTCATCTGGTCTACCCCCTCCTGCTCAAGCAGGGGCACCAAGAGCCAGTTGCCCAGGACTATGTCCAGATGGCGTTTTAGTATCACCAAGGGTGGGTAGTGGGTTCATTATGATTACTATTGACTGCTGAGGTAATGTGACCCTGAGCTGCCTGCAGCTCCTGCATTATAATGGGGAGCTGTCTATGTTTAGCTACTACTCAGGGCTGAACCGTAGCACTTGGTCTGTCACCCAATGCTCCCTCCACAGATCAGAAGGAGAATCAGGGAAAAAAGGGAAAAGGCCCGTGAGTTGAAGCAGAAACAGATTTAATAGAAGAACAAAACTGAAACAACAATTCACATAAAGTATAGAGAGTTCTACTCAGCCCACTCCTTGATGCCGACAGCAGGAAGAGAAGACCACCAGCAAAGAGTCTCAGGGAGAGAAGGAACTCTACCTTCAGTGAGCTCCCTCCTTTTGTAATGAGCGTGATTAAGTGGTATGGGATACACCTGTGAGTCAGCTGCCTTGATTGAAACTCTCAGACTGGCATACTGCCTTACTCAAGCATCCAAATCACCTATTGTTGGTGCCTCATCGTCTTTCCCGCTAAATAGTGCCAGTGCATTGGCATAAGCTGGTGGCACGCTCAACACCCACTGGTGTCAGAGGGTCATCCACAGTAGCAAAAATCAGCTCCCGCACAGCTCTCTCTTTGATACTGCACACCTTGTTCAATGGTCATCCACCTGCTCGGCCTGTACACAACATCATCTCGAAAGGGATACCTGTTTTTCACTCAGTAAGAGTCTTCTCCAAAAACCGAGGGGCCGTGCTTCTCTTGAGAGACCTTTATCAATTCTCACATCCCCAGATATCTGCCCCAGCTGGTTAGCTTCATTGCCTTCCAGTTCTAAGCCATCAGCTCCATTATCCCAGCACCAGAGCAGCCAAGAAACCAGGGGTTTGCCTTCATGCCGACCATAATCTTTGCGGATGTCTCGCAACTCACTAAGCGACAAAGACCGAGTAGTGACTTCTTCCTGACCTGCTCTTCTTGTGTATTGTCTCTTATATACAGGGGCGGTTGGCACTGGCTGAATGTGCGAGACAGCTGCACCATCCACTACCAGTGTCGGACTATCTGCACTACTTCCTGCAGGTGCTGAGCTGACTGTAGGGCCTGTGGCAGAAGATGTAGCATCCACAGAGCACCCAACTCTATGCCATGGTTTCATTCTTAGCAGGACAAGAACCTGGAAAATATTCATAATACCCAATAACACAATTACAACTGTTGAGTTATCCCATGATTGCCCCGGAGTTATGTTGCCCATCACCATGTCACATAGATCAGAAACTGGTGTAACTACAAATGAACTTACTACACCACACACCTCTAAGTCTTCTCTAGGCTAAACAGATCCAGGTGTCTCAGCCTTTCCACGTAAGAGAAATGCTCCAGGCCCATAATCATCTTTGTAGCCTTCTGCTGGACTCTCTCCAGTAGTTCCTTGTCTCTCTTGAACTTAGGATCCCAGAACTGGACACAGTACTCCAGATATCACCTCACTAGGGCAGAGTAGAGGGGGAGGATCATCTCTCCTGACCTGCTGGCTACACTCTTCTTAATGCACCCCAGGATACCATTGGCCTTCTTGGCCACAAGGGCACATTGCTGGCTCATGGTTACCTTATTGTCCACCAGGTCCTTCTCTGCAGAGCTGCTTTCCAGCAGGTCAATCCCTAACCTGTACTCATTCATGGGGTTGTTCCTCCCTAGGTGCAGGACACTGCACTTGCTTTTGTTGAACTTCATTAGGTTCCTCTCTGCCCAACTCTCCAGCATGTCCAGGTCTCACTGAATGGCAGCACAGCCTTCTGGTGTATCAGTCACTCCTCCCAGTTTTGTATCATCAGCAAAGTTGCTGAGGGTACAGTCTGTCCCTTCATCCAGGTCATTGATGAATATGTTGAACATGACTGGACCCAGTACTGACCCCTGTTGAACACTGCTAGCTCCAGGCCTCCAACTGAACTCTGTGCCATTGATCACAACCCTCTGAGCTCTGTCATTCAGCCAGTTCTCAATCCACCTCACTGTCCAGTCATCTAACCCACACTTCCTAAGCTTGCCAATGAGGATGTTATGTGAGACAGTGTTAAAAACTTTGCTGAAATCAATGTAGAAACCATCTACTGGTCTCTCCTCATCTACCCAGCCGGTCATGCCATCATAGAAGGCTACGAGATTAGTCAAGCATGATTTCCCCTTGGTGAATCCATGTTGACTACTCCTGATAACCTTCTTTTCTTCCACATGCTTAGAGTTAATATCCAGAATGAGCTGTTCCATCACCTTTCCAGAGATGGAGGTGAGGCTGACTAGCCTGTAGTTTCCTGGGTGATCCTTCTTGCCTGTCTTGAAGACTGGAGTGACATTGGCTTTCCTCCAGTCCTCAGGCACCTCGCCTGTTCTCAGGACCTTTCAAAGATGATGGAGAGTGGCCTAGCAATAACATCTGCCAGCTCCCTCAGCACTCTTGGGTGCATCCCATCAGGGCCCATGGATTTGTGGGTGTCCAGTTTGCCTACATGATCTCTAATCCAGTCCTCCTTGAACAAGGGAAAGTCTTCCTTTCTCCATACTTTCTCTTACCTCCAGGGTCTGGGATTCCTGAGGGCCAGCCTTAGCAGTAAAGACTGAAGCAAAGAAGACATTCAGTAATTCCACCTTCTCTGTGTCCTCTGTCACCAGGACACCCACCTCATTCAGCAGCAGGCCCACATTTTCCCTAGTCTTCCTTTTACTACTGATGTCTTGTTGTCCTTGACATGCCTTGCCAGATTTAATTCCAAGTGGGCCTTAGTCTTCCTTGTTGTATACTGACAGCATTCCTATATTCCTCCCAAGTGGCCAGTCCTTTTTTACCACATTGTTTAAGCTTCCTTCTTCCACTTGAGTTTTTCCAGAAGCTTGTTGCTCATCCATGCAGGTCTCCTGCCTCCTTTGCTCAATTTTTTTACTCATAGGGATGCACCAATCCTGAGCTTGGAGGAAGTGGTGCTTGCATATTAACCAGGTCTCTTGGACCCCCTTACCTTCTAGAGCCCTAGCCTATGGAATTCCTCCAAGTAGGTCTTTGAAGAGGCCAAAGTTAGCTCTCCTGAAGTCCAGTGTTGTAATCCTACTTATTGCTCTGCATCTTCCACACAAGTTCCCAAACTCCACCATCTCATGGTCACTGCAGCCAAGGCTGCCCCCAGCCTTCACATCCCCAACCAGTCCATCTTTGATTGTTAATACAAGATCCAGCAGCACACCTCTCCTTGTTGGTTCCTCCACCACCTGTGTCAAAAAATTATCATCACTGATCTGCAGGAACCTCCTGGACTGTATGTGTCTAGCTGTGTTGCTTTTCTATCAAATATCAGGGTGGTTGAAGTCCCCCATGAGAACCAGGGCCTGTGATTGTGAGGCTACTTCCAGCTGTCTGTAGAAGGCCTCATCAACTTCCTCTTCCTGATCAGGTGGCCTATAGTAAACACCCACAACAGTGTCACTCATATTAGCATGCCCCTTAATTCTTACCCATAAGCTCTCAACTCGTTCTTCATGCACCCTGTGGAATAAGGTGACTCGAAAATTAAACTTATTTTAAAGGATATAGCATTGTTCACACATTAAGAAAAGGTACAACATGGAGGAAGCTTCCAGAGTGGAGTGCAGCTGGTATGCGAGTGTCCTGGGTTACAATGTATTCTATTACCATGAGCTGTTGAAACCAGGTGCCAATGTTCCTTGCCTCCTCCCTCAGGACTAGCTTCTGTTAATAGGCCCAACAATGCCTTGCCACGTGACCCATAGATAACCTGCACCTGGACTATTCTTCTGTTAATGGGCCCATCAGTGCCTTGCCCCATGACTCACCATCCCTTTGTGAGATGCTCCGGCCCAGGGGGAAGGAGCCAAGCATTCCCACCGGGGATAAAATCTGGGGTTTGGAACAGCACGAGCAGCCTTACCCGCTGGGATCCCAGAGGACAAGGACTACACCACCACCGGATTTTCGGAGGAGGACCAGACTTCTTTTCTACAAGATCACCACTTGAACACAACCATTTCAAAGAGAACTGCAGCTACCACTACATCGGACTGCTACCAGCACCCTGCCCGGCAGGGTGCCAGGTTGTATCCCTGACTCTGTCAGGCTTTAAACCAGTTTCTCTGTATTATTGTTTTGTTATATATATTAGTAAAAACTGTTATTCCCATTTCCTCATATCTTTGCCTGAAAGCCCCTTAATTTCAATTTTATAATAATTCGGAGGGAAGGGGGTTGTATTTTCCATTCCAAGGGGGGCTCCTGCCTTCCTTAGCAGACACCTGTCTTTTCAAACCAAGACAGCGAGAAATTCATTCCACAGAAGTTCCTGAGGTAGCCTTAGACATTGGTAACATCAGTGTCGTGGTTTGAGCCTGGGCCGGCCACTAAATGGATGGCAGATGCTCTGTTAACCCCGCTGCCTTCCCGGACAGGGGAAGGGAAAGAAGAAAAGGGAGAGAGTCTTAAGACTTGGAAATAAAACTAAAACAGCTCTAATGAAACTATAACAATAAAAAGAAATATAATAATGAGAAGAAAAATAATGAAATATTTACAAATATATACAAAATCAGTATTGAGCTTCTCCCCACAATCACACGCTCCCCCCGATAATGCTCATGTCACCACCGGTGCTGCAGAGCAGCTCTAGGAAGATCCCAGGCTGGGCTCCTGGACGCAGCAGCAGACAGGAGCTGGATTCAAGAATGTACAGATCGCGGACAGAGCTTGATGTGCTGACTCTAAGAGAAACTGTAGAGGGGGTGGAGCAGAGTGGAGACACCGCAGCCAGGCTCTGTGACTATGGATGGAACTGAAAGGTACCATGGAACCATGGTACCATGCTACCCTGGGCCAACAGTCTGTCATTTTTTGACAAAATACTGTCCTTTGGGTGAACTTTGTTTGTTATAATACAAAACCACACCTCCATCCCAAAAGCTACCCGCCTCCGAGGTGCCCCCAAGCTTGCGCACTGAATTTTTCTTGGTCTATACCTTTAAAAGGGAAGTGAGAAAATTTTTCACCAATCATAACAAAAGTATGTATAACTAGAGTCACTCAAGCTCCACCTGAAAGGTAAAATTAGTATAAAAGTGGCTTAAGAGAAGGGGGATGTTAGGGAAGATACCATCACTGTCAGGGAAAAATACCATCTCAGAAAACCTCTGACTTCCAGCTCTTCTGGAGTTGTTTTGTAACTTAATGTGTTTGTAGCCAGGCTGTATTATTAACATCTTTAGTGCTTACACATGATTTACTGGCAGTAGATTTATCACCGGTAATCCAAAAGAACTTGTGTATCTGTTGCTTCAATAAAACTGCACTATTCATTAATCTGGCCGTGATAGTTCATAGTGAATGCTGCCAAACTCTTTATGTATGGCCGTGATAGTTCAGGAAACACTGCTAAACTGATAGTGTATGGCATTAGTAGTGCATCCGTAATTGTGATAGTCCAAAATCTCTGTTGGGCGTGACCGGACTATTAATGTCAATTTGGGCATCGCTCGAGCTAAACACAGCTGCCCCCCAGCCCCTCTGACATCTAAGGACAAGCTGGAATGCAAGGGGGTTTATTTTCTGCCAATTTTTTTTGCCCTTTAACACAACACACCCCTAGGCAGAGCTCTATACATTCCAGTTGCTCCCTCACATAAAGAGCCACTCCACCACCCCATCTTGTTGGCCTGCATTTCCTGAAACATATGTAGCCATCCATGACAGTGTTCCAGTCATGTGAGCCACCATGTCTCTGTAATTGCAATGAGATCATGGCCCTGAGAGCGCACACAGGTCGCCAGTTCTTCCTGTTTCTTTCCCATGCAGTGTGCATTGGTGTACAGGCATTTCAGAGAGCACACAGGTCTTCCTGGAGGGGTGCAAGAGGATTCACCAGAGCCATACACACCCTTGAGGTGGTTTGCCTTCTGGTTCTCATCTTGGGAGACAGCTAAGGAACATTTGTCACTGTTCTGGTTGGCCTGGCTTATTCCCCAGTTGGATGTGATGCCATGAGCATTGTCATTTTGGACTCCGCCCCCCAAGTCCTCCAGTTTAAAGCCCTCCTCACCAAGTTGGCCAGCCCGCTACCAAAGATTCCCTTACCTCTTCTAGACAGGTGGATTCCATCCCCCCCTAACAGGTTATAGTCATTGAAGAATGTCCCATTGTCATAAAATCCAAAGCCCTCGCAACGGCGCCAGCCACGTAGTCAGGAGTTGATATGCACTGAACATCTATTTCTGGCTGCCCCCTTTCCTCCAGCTGGTAAAATGGTGGAAAAGATAACTTGGGCTCCAAAATTTTTCACTTGCAACCACAGGGCTTTATAGTCTTCCTTGATTCTGCCCAGGTTCTGTCTTGCAGTGTCATTCATGCCCACGTGAAAGAGTAATAGTGGATAGTAGTCTGTGCTCTTGACCAGTTGTGGCACCCTGTCAGCAATGTCTCTGATCTTAGCTCCCGGAAGGCAGCATACTTCTTGTGACTCCCTGTCAGGTCGGTAGATGGGCACCTCAGTGCCCTTTAACAGAGAGTCACCCACTATGAGCACTCATAATTTCTTTTTACGGTATCCGCTGTGTGCTGCTCGTATAGTTTCACCATGCAGACCTTGGTCATGGGTATCTACAGCTGTTAAAACTTCATATCTGGTTTTGGTTGTGATGATGGAGGGTAGAGGCTGAAGCAGAGTCCTGCTTCTGTGGGCCACCAGTGTCCAAGGTGCCTCATTCTCAGTGGTGTTCGCTACAGGAACATGGTTATGAAACCACCTATCTATCTTCAGCTTTGCTCCTCTGATACTGCACAGCCTTATAACTGTTTCTTTCAGCTCAGCGACCTGATGCAACAGAGCATCAACCTGTGCATACCTAATGCAGGTACTGACCTTTTCAGCAGGAGAAGGGTCTGGGCACTCACTGCAACCTACCACCTGTACTGAAGTCTTCCTTACCAGTTCTGTCTGGGTGGATACGGAATCACGGAATCATGGAATATTCAGAGTTGGAAGGGACCTCTAGAGATCATCTAGTCCAACTCCACTGCTTAAAAGCAGGATCCCCTAGAGCACATCACTCAGGACTGCATCCAGGCGAGTCTTGAAAATCTCCAGAGAAGGAGACTCCACAACCTCTCTGGGCAGCCTGTGCCAGTGCTCTGGCACCCTCACCAAAAAGAACATTTTTCTCATATTTAAATGGAACCTCCTATGTTCCAGCTTGTGCCTGTTGCCCCTCATCCTGTCACCAGGAACCACTGAAAAGAGTCTGGCTCCATCCTCCCTCAAACCACCCTTTAGGTATTTATAAACATAAATCACCCCTCAGCCTTCTCCTCTCCAGGCCAAAGAGTCCCAGCTCTCTCAGCCTTTCCTCATAGGGAAGATGCTCCAATCCCCCAGTCATCCTCGTTGCCCTCCGCTGGACTCTCTCCAGTAGGTCCCTGTCTCTCTTCAACTGGGGAGCCCAGAACTGGATGCAGGATTCCAGTTGCGGCCTCACCAGGGCAGAGTAGAGGGGAAGAATGACCTCCCTCGACCTACACACTTCCCTATGCAGCCTAGAGTGGCATTGGCCTTCTTGGCGGCAAGGGCACATTGCCGGCTCATGGATAATTTACTGTTTACCAGGACTCCCGGATCCTTCTCCTTGGAACTGCTTTCCAGGAGGTCCCCCTCTAACCTATACATGAGACATCACAGGGGCTTTTTCTATAGGAACACTGATTTTAGCTCTGAGGGTAGTGTCCACCATTTTGGCAGAGATCTAGAGCACTTCCCTGGGCAGTGGAACTACATGCTGGTTTCAGGGCCCTTCTGGGCGGACTGCCACACAGACTGCCACACAAACTGCCACACCACGGCTGACGCACCACAGCCTGTTTGCTCGGCCTGGTCGCTAGTGCTCCCTAGGGCCGTTTAAATCACCTGGGATTGCTCCTGGCAATGCCCAAGCCGCCCCAGCTTCTCACGCGAGAGCTGCCGGCGCCTGGCAGGTCTCTGCTCTTTCTCAGGTTTCCCTGGCTCCGAAATCCCACTGATCGCCTCGATCTAGCGCCCAGCTATGCAATTTACTGTTGCTGCCATTGAGTTCCTTGCCAACTGAGTGACATGATCACTTTGAGATGATGGATAAAAAGGTGGATGTCTCTTGGATTCCTTCATGTTCTTGAAAGTTTAACTGTGAACATGGGAATGTTTCTGCCAAGGCAAACAAGCGAGTGGATATTTAGGAAAGCAAAACAAAACAAGAGCCTACTGGAGTTTAGGAAAAAGTTTATGAATGGTTGGAATCAGCAGCAGGTGAAAAGCTTGTGTTGTACACCTAATCTTTGTAGTTGAGTGGTGGTAGTGCCTATAGACCTGGCAATGTCAAATACTCTTGAAAGAGGGGAGAAGGGAGGGCTGTTGCCTCCAAAGAGCTTGCAATGATTTATTCAGGGCATAACTCCCTGGGGTTAAGAACATGAAGGATTTTGTGCGCAAGCTATGCTGCTCGCTTGAAAGCACCAGCATCTGACGTGAAATAGTGTATGTTATACAAATGGAGTAAGTGCAAAAGTAACTGGGAGGACAAAAACATCAGCGCTGCTTTTCTATTGTGCCAGGGTGTGAAGAAAATGAGCCTTCCTGATATTCCTGCACAACTTTTCCCATTTTTCATAGAAGGCTCCATCAAAACCAAGTCAGCTCCAGGGTATGTATCATCTACAAAGTGGGCTTGTAGGTACTTCCTGCCAGCTGTATGCAGACATGGGAAATGAGCTAAAGTGACCGGTTGCTCACCAGCTCATGTGTTCGCCAGAGTCGGTAGCAGAGGTGGAGACAGAGGCTTTTCTGTGCTGGCACCTGGGCTTCTCTGCAGGCAGGGCTCCATCCTTGCTGTGGAATTTTTGGTACCATAAGCTGGTAGTGGGGAATGTTGTCAGGTAAATTGGTCTCTCTACTCCCATGTATTTATTATTTATTTCTGTCGTTCCTGTTCCCATGGTCTTTGTCTTGCTTAAGCGGTGCAGTAGTTTTAGCTAGCTTCCTTCTGATTTCCAGCATAAGTCTGGCCAAGTTCCCTGTGATAATTCAGTTGCATACCCTTGGCTTATAAAGCTTATAAACCTTCCTTTTCACAATGCCGGTAAAATTGTGATTAAATCTTTCTACTTATTAAAATGTACTCATAAAATTTAGTTATTTTCACATTTTTCTCAGCAGTCCTTAATATTATGTTAACAGTTGTACAATGATACTTTTAATATCACTATAAGATGGCTCCACCTTATGTAGAAGTTGAATGGAGCTGATAGCAGGCAGCAAGTTATTTCCCCAGCTAGGCTGGCCTTCCTCCCTGTCTTGCACTCTTTGAAAACAGGTCAGACTTTCCTGAATCACATTATTTTTGTGAATGTCTTTACAATCTCGATAGGTTTGCACAGAACTCTTGGTATTAATTAGGCTAGCAAGAAAAGGACAGATCTGAGTTTTTAGGGGTTAAGGTCTAGAAGACATGGAAAACAAACAGGTGGCAATTCTTCTATTAGACATGTGTTTGATGCTATGAGCACTGTGTAGGGGAACCAGTGCCCTACATAACTCTCTGCCAGCTCCCTTCCATCAGAGTCAATCAGATATGCATGCAAATTAATGAGCCCCTTTTCAAACAAGTCCTTAATTAGGAGCTGGTGCTGTAATTGCATCCTAGTTCCTCAAGGGCTTGTCGAAGTAGTTACTGATTTAAGGACATCTTTAGCTTGAAAGTACATATGTGAGGGAGTATTTGGAAAGCAGTAAGTATCTCTAACCTTCTCAGAGGCCATGATCATAATATAAATAATGTAGCACTGTAAGGTCAGACTCTTCCAACAACTGGGAAAGGTTTGTCCTTGTTGTGCTAGTTTTGGCTGACCCCAACTTGTCACCAAACAGGACAAAGAACTGATCAACACCAGTGTGATGTAGATAAGCAGACACTTCTTTATTGACACGCGGAGGATACGGGGGATAACTCCACCCAGCGTATCCTGAGTTACATCATATTTAGCAGGATTTTTATATATTTGATTTCCATTGTATAAGCTGTTTAACATAAAACTGCATATACTGCTCACCTTTAATTACTCATTAAAGTTAACCTTTACCTTGATTGGCCCTTAACGATCTTTCGAGTTACATCACTTCATGTATATTCATTTCTAATAACAATCATTGGTCACCTATAATCACGCCATAGTCGCGCTATTGATTGTAGCCCCTAATATTCAGATCAGGATGGGGAGGGCAATGGGATCTTCAAGCAGCATAACTGTTCACTGTGACTTTAGCCACTATATGATTAATTATTGTATTCTTTTTCCACGGTGGTTGCTTAAACATAATATCTTACTTTCTTGACTATATGGTTTCTAGTTAAATACAGTGCTGGGCCCCAGCTACTTGTACCACCTGTTCACTTCATGCGCTTTAGCTGCCTGTACCACCTGTTTGTTCTGTGTGCTTTCTGTGACTACTGAAGTAAAACACAGTCACCCCCTCATATTTGATTAGGCCTAACTTGTTTTTAGCTAAACTAAAATCATCAAAATCATCAAAATCTGATCAGATTGGTAACAAACTGACCAAAGGGATATTCCATACCATATGACATCATGCTCAACAACAAAAGCTGGGGGAAGGAGAAGGAAGGGGGGGACAATTCAGAGTGATGGCGTTTGTCTTCCTAAGTAACCGTTATGTGTGATGGAGCCCTGCTTTCCAAGAGATGGCTGAACACCTGCCTGCCAATGAGAAGAAGTGAATGTATTCCTTATTTTGATTTGCTTGTGCGCACAGCTTTTGCTTTGCCTAATAAACTGTCTTTATCTCAATCCATGAGTTTTCACTTTTACCCTTCCAGTTCTCTCCCCCATCCCATTGTAGGGGGAGCGAGCGAATGGCTGTGCGGTGCTTAGCTGCTGGCTGGGGTTAAACCACAACAGTCCTTTTTGGTGCCCAATGTGGGGCTCAAAGTGTTCAAGATAATGACAGATTTGATTGGAATGTGCTTGGAATGTGAATGGAGTTTCCCTCAGCCTCATTTAACAAAAGCCATTAATGCTCAGGGTGATTGCTTGTTCCTTCACCTTGCAAGTCTGGCAATGCTGTTTTTTTGGGATCTGTGAGAGATGGTGTATTGCCAGCATCCACCAAAGGGTACAGTTTGCAGGCAGATTACATTAGTTGTACTCAATCAGCTTTCTCTTGAAACATGGGGAGTGTTATCCATACTTTAAATTAAAGAAGTTCCATCTACGCTGAACTCTTGATTTCCAGGAAAGATGAAGACTGCTCAGCAGGTTTATATCAACATTGGATTTTATTTTTTTTTAACCTAAACACTGCCTGACTAAATGCAAAAGTGCTAGCAGAAACTGCTGACCTTTTGCATGATTACAGCCTCTGCCCTAATGAAGAACCATACATGAATCATCCTGCAGTGAAATGTAAACAGGATGCTGCCTTTCCATTTGCTCATCTTAACTGCAGTGATGATGTGTGGAGAGGAGACTCTATAACTCCTGAAAAGTTATAAAGTAGGTATGTTTATTCAGCGCTGGGTGCAAGGGAGATCGCTCCTCCTAACTTGCACACCTAGGGGCAAAGGCGTGCTTCTTTTTATAGCACCAAGTAATACATATTCATGAGGATTGCATCAGAAAACATTACATCATTCACAGGGATTGCATCAGGTCATTATAATATTCCACACCTCTTGCTCCGCCTGGTTGTGCCTGTGCAGTGCCTCATGGTGGTCGTCTTCGGGGGTCTCAGGAGGAAGGCTCCGAGTCTTCCTCTCATCTGAACTTTTCACCTCAGTTGGCTGCGCATGCTCTGTGGGCCTCTGGCTCTTCTCCAGACTGTGGGGTCGGCTTCAACTGGTTCAAATGCTGAAGAAGCGTGAATAGTCCTTCCTCTTATCAGAAGAAGCAGGAACAGTCCTTCTACTTATCAGCGGCCTGTAGCCCCTGTTTTGTTTAGCAGGCAAAGTTACATACTTTGCAAGCAAGAGTTGCATACTTCTTTGCTTAAACTATTACTGTTAATTCTTTTGCCCCTGTATCAGTGATATTAAATTAGGTGACTGTCCTGATTTCCCCAGGAACAGAACCATGGGCCAGCCATGCAGGCAGGCCATGAGTAGCCCTGAGTCACCTGGGAGATCCAATCAAGGAAACTATCTCACTGGTATATCACATACCACTTCATCATGCTCATTATAAAAGGAGGGAGTGCAGAAAGGGTGGAGCTCCTCTTCCTGGAGCTCCTCTCTCTTGGCCTTCTGCTCCTGTGGATGAGGCTGAGTAGAACCTCGTGTACTTTATGTTGGTGATGGTATTAGTTTTGTTATTTCCTTAAATCAGTTTCTACTTCAACTCACAGGGCTTCTCCCTTCTTTCCCCAATTCCTCTTCTTGGCTGGGGAGAGGTCATAGGGTGCTAGAACAACTGCTACAGTTCAGCCCCGGATACTGACTAAACATAGACAGTGACAACAGCAGATCATAGCAACACATGGATCCAGGGTCAAAGCTGTGAGAGTGGGTATTATTCTCCTTCTCCACCCTCTTCTTCCAAGCACAAACTTAAGCCAGAGGAGTTCCAAGATAAAAGTTAGCAGTGATGTCTGAAGTACATGGAGTGTGTGATTTGGGTCTTTCTTCCTTTCGTTCAGGGTTTCGCCTGGAACCACAAAACCCAACCAAGTCTCACACCAATATGAGAGCAGTTGTCTCTGTCTTTTCCTGCTAGCTTTCTTACCCACGTGAAAAAGAAGCAGCAAGATTCCAAAGTAAGTCCTAACAGTTCAAAGAACATGAAACAGGGTAACCAATATAACTCTACTGGTTTGGTTCACATTCATGCAGGTTGGCTGTGCCTCTGCTGTGCTTCCCCATGTTTCCTTTTTTTCTGTTTGATGTGAGTGAAGCCATGGAAATCCATCTTTGTCCTCTGTGATCTTCGATTGTGATAGCAATAGGAAAGCAACCAGAAAACAGAATCACAGAATAGCCTTGGTTGAAAGAGACGTCTAAGATCATCACGTTCAACCATTAACCTAACACTGCCAGTTCAACACTAAACCATGTCCCTTAGAACCTCATCTACACGTTTCTTAAATACCTCCAGGGATGGGGATTCCACCACTGCCCTGGGCAGACTCTGCCAGTGCCTGACAACCCTTTCAGTGAAAATTTTTTTCCTAATATCTAGTCTAAACCTCCCTTGGCAAAAACCTGACAGTGAATTGAAGCAAAGCGAGTAACATCTGAGCCAAAATGGTTCAAGAAGGCCTTAGGCAAATTAATGGAAATAGATTAAATACACAAACTTTGCCTCTGGTTCAGGAAAGCCTGTACATAGAAAATTTTGGAAGCCGAGGTAATGTCCTGAGGAATTATCCCTATGTTCCTGTGTGACCTGATCTAGGTGTTCCTGCTCTGGCAGGGGGATTGGACTAGATGATCTTTTGAGGTCCCTTCCAATCCCTAACATTCTGTGATTCTGTGTGCCATTCTTCTTGCACCCAAGCTTCTGTTCCTGGCTGCTAGGGGAGTCAGGATATTCAGGTGGATCTAGGCCGAATGTGAAATTGTTCTTATGGGCAGATATAGTGAAATTTGGATTCATAACAACTACTTCAGGTTTCTGTGCTTGTTACCAAGCTGATCAGATTTTGATGATTCTGATGATTTTGATGATTTTAGTTTAGCTAAAAGAAATATAAAAATATAAAAAATATAAAAAAGAAATATAAAATTTTAGAAGAGGGTGAGTCAGAGTACAATACTCCTATCCTACCAGTACGAAAGCCCACAGGTGATTTTAGATTAGTGCAAGATCTGCGACCCATAAATCAGATTGTAAAAGATATTCACCCAGTAGTGGCAAATCCATATATGTTATTAAATGCCCTCAGAGAGACATATCAGTGGTTTACAGTGCTTGATTTGAAAGATGCTTTCTTTTGCATACCCCTGGAACAGGAAAGTCATAACTTATTTGCTTTTAAGTGGGAAGACCCACAGACAGGGCGCAAAACACAATTAACATGGACACGGCTACCCCAAGGATTTAAAAACAGCCCAACGATCTTCGGTAACCAGCTGGCAAAAGAATTGGAAATTTGGACAAAAGAGAAGACAACGACTCCACGACCAGATCACCTGCTCCTACAGTATGTGGATGATATTCTGATAGCTACCGAAGAGAAGCCTGCTTGTATCCAGGTAACCATTGAACTTGTAAATTTCCTGGGACTTAATGGGTATAAGGTGTCTAAAAAGAAAGCCCAAATAGCAAGCCAAACAGTAATATACTTGGGCTTCAAGATTATAAAGGGGCAGAGAAAGCTGGGAACTGACTGAAAGGAAGCAATTTGTGCTGTTCCTGAACCTCAGACTCTGCATGAATTAAGAGCATTTCTGGGAATGACCGGGTGGTGTCGTCTTTGGATTATGAATTATGGGCTGATAGCCAAACCACTCTACGAGGCCCAGAAATCTACCCCTCTTGTGTGGGGTTACCAACAGCAACAGGCCTTTTGAGACCTTAAGCAAGCTTTAATGTCAGCACCAGCTCTAGGATTGCCTGATCTAACCAAAGACTTTCAGTTGTTTGTCCATGAGAGGCAACACCTTGCTCTGGGAGTCCTGACCCAAAGGATGGGAAGCTGGAAAAGGCCAGTGGGATACTTTTCCAAACAACTGGACACAGTGAGTAAGGGATGGCCTGCCTGCTTGCGAGCAGTAGCAGCAACAGTAATATTGATACAAGAAGCCCGCAAGCTCACTCTGGGGAGAGTCATCACAGTTTATGTCCCACACATGGTGATTACAGTGCTGGAACAAAAAGGAGGGCATTGGCTCTCCCCTAGCAGAATGATGAAATACCAAGTAATCCTTACCGAGCAGGATGATGTGGTCCTGAAAACAACTAACCTTGTGAATCCTGCAGTTTTATTAAGTGCTTCACAGGAAGAAGAGAGACCCGAGCACGACTGCATAACAACTACTGAGCACACATACTCCAGCTGAGAAGACCTGAAGGATGGCCGGTTTGAGGACCCCGAGTGGGAGCTGTTCACGGATGGCAGTAGCTTTGTGCAGAAAGGAACTCGATACGCTGGATATGCGGTAACAACTGAAAATTCTGTGATAGAAGCAAATGCTATTACCCAACACGACATCAGCTCAGAAGGCAGAACTGATTGCCTTAATATGGGCTCTAGAATTATGTAAAGAAAAAAAAAGTAAACATATGGACAGACTCAAAATATGCTTTTGGAGTAGTCCATGTCCATGGAGCCCTGTGGAAAGAAAGAGGACTCTTGTCCTCCCAGGGGGCAAATATTAAGCATCAAAAAAAGTCTTACAATTATTATTAGCGGTTCAGGAACTGGCCCAAGTAGCAATCATGCACTGTAAAGCACATCAAACTGGAAATACAAAAACAGCTGAAGGAAACAGATTGGCAGATCAAGCTGCTAAGAAGGCAGCCCAAAAACGAGCACTACAAATGGCATTAATTCCTACTAGAACTGTAACACTCCCTAAAGAATTTCCAAAGTATTCAAAAGAAGATGAAAAATTAGCTCAACTTGTAAATGTAAAGAAAAATCCAGAAGGATGGTGGACAACTTCTGAAGGTCAGGTTGTAGTACCCCCATTAATTATGAAAGAAATACTACAGATAAAATATCAGGAATGCCACTGGGGCGTGGAAGCCTTGGTGATATTCCTGAAAAAGCATGTAATATCAGTAAAAATGTTAGAAATGGCTAAATCAGTTACTGTTAAGTGTGAAGTATGCCTAAAAAATAATCCAGTCATACAAAGAAAGGTTCAAATGGGTAAGTTAAAAACTGGAATGGAACCTGGTGATTACTGGCAGATTGATTTTACTGAATTACCCAGATGCAGAGGGTATTGGTATATTCTGGTCGGGGCTGATACCTTTTCTGGATGGCCGGAGGCCTTTCCCTGTTGTACAAAACAAGCTAAGGAAACGGTCAAGTGGCTTTTACAAGAAATAATCCCAAGGTTTGTGGTGCCCCTCAGGATATCATCAGATAGGGGCCCACATTTTGTAGCAACTTTAGTACAAGATATGAGCAAAGCTCTGGGGATAACCTGGAATTTACATGTGAAGTGCTGGGGTCTGAACCCCGAGCCCTGAACTAAGGTTGACATATGGGTGGTTCCCACAGCCCTTCAAAAGGAGAGGATGAGTTTGCCTTTTGGCCATTCAACGAGACCTTGATAGGCTGGAGAGTTGGGCGGGGAGAAACTTAATGAAATTCAACAAGGGCAAGTGTAGAATCTTGCATCTGGGGAAGAACAACCCCATGTACCAGTACAGGTTGGGGGCTGACCTGCTGGAGAGCAGTGTAGGGGAAAGGGACCTGGGGGTCCTGGTGGACAGCAGGATGACCATGAGCCAGCAATGTGCCCTGGTGGCCAAGAAGGCCAACGGCATCCTGGGGCGCATTAGAAAGGGGGTGGTTAGTAGGTCAAGAGAGGTTCTCCTTCCCCTCTATTCTGCCTTGGTGAGGCTGCATCTGGAGTATTGTGTCCAGTTCTGGGCCCCCCAGTTCAAGAAGGACAGGGAACTACTTGAGAGAGTCCAGCGCAGAGCCACTAAGATGATTAAGGGAGTGGAACATCTCCCTTATGAGGAAAGGCTGAGGGAGCTGGGTCTCTTTAGGTTGGAGAAGAGGAGACTGAGGGGTGACCTCATTAATGTTTATAAATATGTAAAGGGTGAGTGTCATGAGGATGGAGCCAGGCTCTTCTCAGTGACATCCAATGATAGGACTAGGGGCAATGGGTGCAAGCTGGAACATAGGAGGTTCTGCATAAATGTGAGGAAGAACTTCTTCACAGTGAGGGTAACAGGCTGCCCAGAGAGGTTGTGGAGTCTCCTTCTCTGGAGACATTCAAAACCTGCCTGGACATGTTCCTGTGTGACCTGACCTAGGTGTTCCTGCTCTGGCAGGGGGATTGGACTAGATGATCTTTTGAGGTCCCTTCCAATCCCTAACATTCTGTGATTCTGTGATTCACTGCTGACCCGTATAACACCATTCTTTATGTTAGTATTAATATTAGTTTATTTTTATTTTATTAAATCTGTTTCCATTCCAACCCATGGGTCTCCTTTCCTTTTCCTGATTCCCCTTCTCAGGTGGGGAGGGGTCATTGGGTGATAGAACAGGAGACTAAATGACTACATTTGCCTGTTCAGGTGTAAAAGCCCAGGCTATGGGAGGTGATAAGCACCCTAGGCACCTGCCCAAATCCTTCCACAGACCCTGCTACCCAGGGACCAGCCACCTCCTGGCACCTTTCAGTATTGCCTCACACAAAAGTTGTTGCCTCTTATGCCAGGACAAAAACAGATTCCACAAACCTGACAATATGCCAACTGTATTAATTAGTAGCATTGAACAGCTCACATAAGGGTGAACAAGGACCTTAGGAGCCTGCATAATAAAACCACTCATATCAGTCCTGGATGTGAAAAAAAGAGGTGCATTCCCTCATCCCCTCTGCAAGAGAGCTCCCCCAGCACAGTAAGGGCATCAATGCCAGGGCAAAGTACATAGCCAGTGTTTGTACTAACATGTTCTCAAACTCAGCAAAATAAAGACATAAACAGTGCAGCTAACAAACTTCATGACCTGCACAGAAGCTTGCCACTTAACTGCTATTGCTATAGCATGCTTGATAAAAAACTGCCATTGTCTTGTGTCCTGCATTGGGTGCCAAAAAAGGACTGTGGTAGGTTGACTTTGGCTGGCTGCCAGGCCCCTCTATCCCTGCCCTCCTCAGCAGGACAGGCAGGGGAGAAAATAAGATGGAAAAGAACTCATGGGCCAAGATAAAGGCAGTTTAATAAAGAAAAAGCAAAGGCTGCATGCAAGAAGCAAAGGAAAACAAAAGACTTCTTTTCTACTTCCCATTAGCAGGTGATGTCCAGCCAGTTCCTGGAAGGAAGGGCCTCAGTAGGCATAGTGGTTACTTTGGAAGAGAAATGCCATAATAACAAATGCCCCTCCCCACCTTTCTCTTAGCTTTTATTGTTGAGCAGACTTTATATGGTATGGAATATCCCTTTAGCAGTTTCAGTCAGTTGTCCTGGCTATGTTCCCCTCCCAAGCTCTTGCCCACCCCCAACCTAGTAGCCTTTAGGGTTGGGAGAGTGTCCTGGTTTCCCAGGAACAGCCCCACAGCCCAGCCATGGCAGGCAGGCCATGAGTAGCCCTGAGTCAGCTGGAAGTTTCAGTCAGGGCAGCTGACCCAAGCTGACTGGCAGGTGTATCCCATAACACTGACATCAAGCTCATTATAAAAGGAGGGAGGTCCCTAAAGGTGGGGAGTTCCTCTTTCTGAGGCTATTTCCTCTTGGTGTCTTGCTCCTTCTGCTGATCCTCAGGAGTAGGCTGAGTATAAGCTTTTACACTTTATGTTAGTATTTTTGTTAGTTTTGTTATTTCATTAAATCTGTTTCTATTTCAACCCATAAGGCTTCTCTTCCCCTCCCCCCCCTTCAATTCCTCTTCTTGGCTCTGGAGGGGTAATCAGGTGATAGAGCAACTGCTACAGTTGCCTCTATTATGATTGATACTATGTCATTCCTGGGGTCGCTGGGGTTGATATCTATCTAACTTGTTTGTACCCCCGGCAATCCCCTATATTCTGAGTCCTTTACGTGAAATAGAACTTACTCACTGGATTGTTGTTCTGCTGCTGGCTGTGTCTTTTGTACTGGGCCTACTAATTGGCAAAACAAAATTGGCGACGAGGATGGCCCCGTCTGATGTTCCTGGTTGGGAAGATCCCGTGTACAGTTCGCTGGCTCTTGAATGGGTTAAATTTGGGGGGCCATGTGAACAGTGGGAGAAACGGTTGGCAGAGGCTGAACTACAGCATGTATTGGAAACTATTCAAAAGTTTTCCAATAAGGCACGGGATGCCGTAACCTTCGGGAGACGGGGATGGATTTTGTTAACAGTGTATAAGAAACAGCACCAGCAGAAAGAACAATTACTGGTAGAATGTTCCCACATGCGAGATCAGATTATGACTTTAGAAACTTTAAATAAGCTCCTTATTGACAAGCTGGACACTTGCCAAGGTGTGCCTGAGAAGGCTACAATGCAAGTTGCCCAGTGTAAACGTGGGAAGAGAAGGGGGCACGCTAATCATAAGAAGGTCCACTCAGAAGTTGTAGAGGTGGATGTGCATTGTAATCCTGATGACTCGGATGATGATATTTGGTACCCTGCGGAGTCCAATGGGGCTGGTGCCTCAGATGACTCTGCAGATGCGAGACCAGTCATCAGGAGAAAGATAGAATTTTCCGAAAACCAGCCGCCAGTGAACAGACCCACAATGGAGGATTTTACACAGCAAGAAGTAAATGATATCCTTGCACGATTTAGTCAGAGGCCAGGAGAACCCCTGCTTGCTTGGATGGTACGTTTGTATGATCAGGGAGCATCAGGGGTTAGCCTGGACAACTTGGACTGTAAAAAGTTTGTGACACTGAGTTTTGACCCTCTTGTGCAGGATGCATTTTGAAATAATGATCAGACTACCAATCTATTGGCTGTAGCTGCTGCAGGGTGCAAGGCGAAATACCCGCTAAAGAATAGCTGGCCAGGCTCTGACCGACCGTGGTATACTCTGCGGGATGGTATACAGCGGGTAAAGGAAGAAGGAATGAAACTGGCCATTCATGTGGGACATGCTGAGGTATTAATGCAGCTTAGATTGTCTGTGCCCATGAGAAATGCGATCATTAAAACTGCTCCACCGGCATATAAGAATGTTCTTGTGACTCTCCTACTTAGTGAAACAGGGAATCCCATTAGAGATGTAATTGAGAAAATGCAGCAGCTGGGTGACCTTGGAGACTGGGGCTCCCGGGAGCGTCAGGGGTATCAAGAATTCCAACGTCAACGGGGCCCCTGGGAGAGTACAGGGAATCGAGACACCCGACGCCGTAAAACTACCGAATATAGGATGTCTCGAGGACAAATGTTTAAAAGTTTGCTAAAAGATGGTGTACCTCTCACTAGGATTGATGGTCTTGATACCAATGAACTATGGAGGATGTATAAACAGAGAGGGTTACAGAAACCCCGTAGGAAGGTGCAAAATTATCAGGCATATGATTCGGGAGCTGCTCAGCCTACAGCACCCCCTCTGGAACCGCAGCAGGACCCCGCCTCTGCTCGCGGTAGGCCCTCTGTTGCTCCAGAGAGGAACCACGAGTGGCAGCGGTACTCTGACCTATATCCCCCACACGAAACTAGGCATTATAATTCTTTCTGAAATGTTGGCCAAGCTCCGGTACATTGGGCGCGGGAGGACCGGCGACCTCATGTGGAGCTACAGATATTCTGGAAAAAACGGTCCTCTCAGACAGTAAAAGCTTTAGTGGATACCGGAGCGGAGGCCTCCTTAATCTATGGGAACCCTGAGAAATTCAAAGGGCAGTCTGTGATTATTACAGGGCTGGGCGGCAAGCAAATCGAGGCGGTACAAACCCAAATTAATATGAGAATTGGACACCTTCCGAAACGACAGTATACAGTCATGATTGTTCCGATTCCAGAGTATATAATCGGAATAGATATTCTGAAGGGACTTACTTTGAATCTCCCTGATGGTCGGTATCAATTTGGAGTAAGGAATTATATCACTAATAAGGCAATTTTAGTTGGAAAGATAAAGATGCCCCCTGTTCAAATTCCACCTACGACCAAGGTCGTATCCATGAAACAGTACAGGATTCCAGGCGGGCATGAAGAAATTTCTCAAACGATCAAAGATTTACTGACTGCAGGAGTTCTAAAACCGACTACCACCGTGTGGAATAGTCCAATTTGGCCAGTTAAGAAGGCTGATGGATCCTGGAGAATGACTGTGGATTATAGGGAATTGAACAAGAGCACCCCGCCTCTTGCGGCAGCTGTACCTGATATGGTCACTTTGATAGAAAGAGTTCAGAGGTATCCTGGCACGTGGTATGCCGTCATCGATTTAGCCAATGCATATTTTACGATCCCGATTGCAGAAGAGCATTGGGATCAATTTGCATTTACATGGCAAGGGCGGCAGTACACCTTTACCAGGTTGCCTCAAGGATGGGTGCATAGTCCAACTATTTGTCATAGAATAGTGGCTGAGCACCTGGATGAGGTACAGCTTCCCCCTCATATGCAGATTGTCCACTTTATTGATGACATTCTGATTCAGGGGAGCAATGAGATTGAAGTACAACAAATGCTCGAAGTGCTCCTAGTGCATATGAGGCGGAAAGGCTGGGAGATTAATCCAACTAAAATCCAAGGGCCGTCTCAGACAATCACATTTTTAGGAATCCATTGGCACTGTGGTCATCGGGAAATACTACCTAAGGCTCGGCAGAAGATCCTTGACTTTGCAACACCACAAAATAAGAAAGAGGCGCAGAGATTTATCAGGCTGTTTGGTTTCTGGAGACAACACATTCCCCATTTGGGACAGATTTTGGCCCCATTATACAGGGTGACCAGAAAGAAATATGAATTTGAATGGGGGAATGAGCAGCAGGCTGCCTTTGAGTTGGCTAAAGAGGCTGTTCAAAGGGCTTTAGACTTATGGCCCATGCAGGAAGGCGAAGTGGAACTGAACGTATCTGTATATGGGTCATATGCTAATTGGAGCCTCTGGCAAAAACAAGGGAAGAGAAAAGTCCCCTTGGGATTTTGGGGGAGAAAGTTGCCAGAGGCAGGGAACAACTACACGCCCTTTGAAAAGCAACTGTTAGCCTGCTATTGGGCCTTGGCAGAAACTGAACAGCTTACGATAGGCCACGAAGTGGCTCTGCGCCCTGAAATCCCTATTATGCACTGGGTTAAAAGCTCCCCAAAGACCCACCGAATAGGGCATGCTCAGGAATCCAGTATTATCAAATGGAAATGGTACATCCAAGACAGAGCAAAGGTGGGACCTGGTGGTGTTGCTGCCCTTCATGAACAAAAAGTGGCTGCCCCCATGCAGGATCAAGAGGTAAAGCCTGATCCTATAGTTGACCGGGAATCCCCTGTGCAATGGGGAAGACCCTGGATCAATTGCTACCCCTTGAAAGGGAATATGCATGGTTTACGGATGGGTCAGCTAAATATATAGGAGGGAAAAGGTTTTGGAAGGCAGTGGCTTATCACCCTCACACGGGAAAATTTTTGGAGACCACAGGAGAAGGGGAAAGTAGCCAATATGCTGAGTTATATGCAGCATATATGGCTTTAAAACAAGAGGATTTAGGGGAGTGTCATCTGTATACCGATTCTTGGTCAGTGGCTAATGGATTGGCTACCTGGTTGCCAACATGGGTAGCCAAGGATTGGAAAATTTATTCCAAAACGGTCTGGGGAAAGGAAATATGGAAGGATATTTGGGAACTAGTTCAAAGAACAAAGGTGACAGTGTTTCATGTCGACGCTCATAGCAACATAAATTCACTTGAGCAACTTTACAATTCTGTCACCGATAACCGGGCAAAGATTTCCCAAGCCGGACTGGAGTTCCCTCAGGAAGGGGACCATGAAGGCTTGGCGAAATGGGCACACCAAAAATGTGGGCATCTTGGGGAGAAGGCCACTTACAAGTGGGCCCAAGAGCGTGGCATAGTCATGTCACTAGACATGATCAAAACAATAATTGCCCAATGCCCTGTGTGCCAACACACTCATAAACGCCCGGTACCAAATATCGTAAAAGGAGAACTGGGAAGAGGGAAATTGCCAGGACAGATCTGGGAAATGGACTATATCGGACCTTTACCCCAGGACCGAGGGTGCAAATACATCTGCACCGCTGTAGACACATACTCGGGATATTTAATAGCTTATCCCTGCAAGAAAGCCACACACCATAGTACTACTTCCACCATAGATATAATGATTTTGTACTATGGGATCCCCTTACAAATCCAAACTGATAATGGGTCTCATTTTCGAAACAAATTTGTACAACAATATGCGGAGCATAATAATATTCAGTGGGTCTTTCATATACCATACTATCCCCAGACTGCAGGATTAATCGAACGAATGAATGGGCTATTGAAGGAGCAGTTGAAAAAGCTGGGAAATGGAAAGCTATCCCGATGGAGGACTAACCTCACGGATGCGCTCCATACCCTCAACAATAGGCCCATTGGGGAGATGGAGACGCCCTTGATGCGCATGACTACGCCCAATCTCCAGATACAGCCTTTAGCAGTAACTGAAACGTTGATCTATTGGGAAATTGTCCCGGGTGCGATGGCACCCTACCGGGCCACTCCAGAGGCTGCTGGGCTAGATCTCTATGCATTAGAACTAGTAAAGATAAACCAAAGCCAGACAAGGGTTATTAACACCGGGATAGGAGTCCAGATTCCCCCAGGACACTTTGGTCTGATAACTGCTCGCTCAAACTTAGCCCTGAAAGGTGTTCACGTCATGGGAGGAGTGATTGATGCCGACTATCAGGGAGAAATTAAGGTAATCCTTTTAAATAATGGTGAAGAAGATTTGGCTATTCAACCCAAGGATAGAGTAGCACAACTATTAATACTACCAATTTTGAAAACAACAGTAAGGAAGGGGGACCCACCCCAAGTTACTACTGTTCGTGGGGACAAAGGATTTGGATCCACCAACTTTAGTAATGGGGCAAAGGTATGGGTCCAAGGGCCGAGTTGGGCCCCCTGAGCCAGCTGAAGTAATAGCTGTAGGAAAAGATAACACTGTCCTAATTATGAGACCTGGGCAGGAAAAATGGGAACATGTCCCAGCAAATAAGTGTTATTTGCGGGAATAACAAAATGGTATAGAATCTTGTACTGCAGATCTTGTACAGCGCCGCCGGAGTATGAGAACATCTACACTGAATCTGCCTTCATGAACTGCAACATAACTTACTGCTGAACTGCGCCAAGTAGATGAACTCTGCTCCAGACTACAACATACTGGAAATAGGACTGCACCTGATCTTCCAATGAAAAAGACTATGACAGTGAAGCAACGACCGAGATGACTGGAACAACATCTGCATCTAATGGACTGAGACTAATTCAAGATAAAGAAGAGACACTTGTACACCTACGGACGGTATAGAGGCTGTGGTCCACCCATATGTGAAAGGGCCGAATGAAGTGCTGGTGTCTGAACCCCCAGCCCTGAATTAAGGTTGACATATGGGTGGTTCCCATGGCCCTTTAAGAGGAGGGGATGAATTTACCTTTTGGCTTTCCTCCAAGGTGCGGCTGGTCTTGCAAGGAGAGCCCTTGGGTAAACAAGCCCCAGGTGCCCTGCATTTTGATAACGAGTGCCAGGTGTCCTGTTTGGGGATAAAAGCTGGGCCCACTTGCAGGAAGGGTTTTGGAGAGTCTGTCTGTGGAGTGGACGCACTTCACAGAGTTTTCCTGTTGGGGAAGGACCTCTTGACCACTCATGCAACTGGATCGCAGTCAGGTCTGGCACATACAAAAGCGGGCTTTGTGGGGAGGCAACATGGGGTTACTTCTGTCATATGTAACCACCTTGTTCTCCTGGTTGTCTCCCATTTTCTCTGTGGGTTACCTCGTGTCTCTGCTTGTTCCATCTATTATGAGTGATACTGTGTCATTCCTGGGGTCGCTGGGGTTGATGTCTGTTATTTGTGATCTATCTGACTTGTTTGTACCCCCAGCGATCCTCTATATACTGACCCCTTTACGTGAACTAGAACCTACGTACTGGATTATTGTTCTGCTGCTGGCTGTGTCTTTTGTACTGGGCCTACTAATTGGCAAAACAACATGCCTCTTGGAGGCCTCAGTCTAGTGGAAAAAGTAGAAAAAATGAATCAAACTTTAAAAAGACAAATTAGCAAAATCTGTCAGGAGGCTAATTTGAAATGGCCTCCAGCACTCCCATTGGCATTATTGCGTATTCGAATACGGCCAAGAAGTGGGATGTCAGTCAGCCCCTATGAACTAATGTATGGAAAACCATATGAAATGCCTGAATCCAATCCAAGTATGCATATGAAAGGAAAACAGAATGTGTATAATTATTTGCTTTCTCTTGGAAAAACTTTAGCTAGACTCTAGATCGCATTGGTGTAAAATCAACCCTTAACTTGGGAGAATCCTGTCCCTAACTTCCAGCCTGGAGACTATGTCTACATAAAGACGTGGACAACGGAGCCTCTACAAGAAAACTAGAAGGGACCTTATCAAGTGCTGCTAACCACGTTCACTGCAGTCAAGATTGCTGAATCCGACGCTTGGATCCATTATACCAGAGTGAAGAAGGCACCATCCTCGAACTGGAGAGTGATTGGAGATCCAGAGACTTTAAAACTGACATTGAAACCTGATTAACTATCTGAATTTCATTTTTTGTTACAGTCTATGATGGTAGAAACCTGGATGGAAGGAGAGATCGTTACCAGACGTAGCACAGCGCTTAGCCTGGCATACAAATGTTTGAAAAGACAATTGACTCAAAGAACAGAATTTAATCGGATGATTATACAAGCAGTGTCGAGACAACGAGATAAACCATCAAAAAAATCCACCATCATACGACAACCTGGGGTTCAGCAAGATCACACTATGAATAAGTGAAAGTATTGAGTATGATTATCAATACTTTCAAAGGGGGGAAATGTTACCAATCTGATCAGATTTTGATGATTCTGATGATTTTGATGATTTTAGCTTAGCTAAAAGAAAGTTAGGCCTAATCGAATCATATGAGGGAGTGACTGTGTTTTACTTCAGTAGTCACAGAAAGCACACAGAAAAAACAGGTGCTACAAGCGGCTAAAGTACATTAAGTGAACAGGTGGTACAAGCAGCTGGGGCCCAGCATTGTGTTTAATTAGAAACCGTATAGTCAAGAAAGTAAGATATTATGTTTAAGCAACCACCGTGGAAAAAGAATACAATAATTAAACATATAGTGGCTAAAGTCACAGTGACCAGTTATGCTGCTTGAAGATCCCATTATCCTCCTCCCCATCCTAATCTGAATATTAGAGGATACAATCAATAGCGCAACTATGGTGTGACTATAGCTGACCAATGATTGTTATTAGAAATGAATATACATGAAGTGATGTAACTCGAAAGATCGTTAAGGGCCAATCAAGGTCAAGGTTAACTTTAATGAGTAATTAAAGGTGAGCAGTATATGCAGTTTTATGTTAAACAGCTTATACAATGGAAATCAAATATATAAAAATCCTGCTAAATATGATGTAACTCAGGATACGCTGGGTGGAGTTACCCCCGTATCCTCCGCGTGTCAATAAAGAAGTGTCTGCTTATCTACATCACACTGGTGTTGATCAGTTCTTTGTCCTGTTTGGTGACATGCTGAGTTAACTTTATGATATTTTTTGACTCTATTATGCTTGTGATTAGCATTACTGGGCTTTAGAAGGGGGCACTGATTTTTATTTTCTGAGCATTCTGCCACTGTTTCAAGGTCTGAGATTCTTAAAATAGTTTTCTTGGTATTAAAGCCAGCATCAATATGTAGCAAAATGGTAATACAGTGTGAAGGCAAATACAGAGGAGAGCAGTGAAGTCTATGGATGAAAATTATTTGGAGATGCTTTAGGGAGTGAGAAAGGTGCACGGATATGTTGTTGTTTTTAAAAACTGAATTCTCAAATTCAGCTGTAGTAGCTCCTGGGAGTCTCTGTGCCTTTTGCTCCCAGTTTGCTCCCTTTTGGACAGTCTTTTGTTATATTGCATCCATTTTCAGAAGGGGAGATGACTGAAAGGAGATTGAAATCTGGTTGCAGGTCCCAACCCACAGGACAATCAAAGAGTTCAAGGATTATTAATGATCTTCCTGAATCAAAACAGCTTATGTCTGTTTGTTTTGGGTTTTTTTAAATTTCAATTGCACAGTTGGGGGGAGAAATGTTAGACTTGCTACTTCACCTGTAGGAGATACAAACATAGGCTTCCAGGCCATTGAATGGAGACCATGATAAGAGCAAGCCGGGCTTTGGGTTGCCAGTTCTGCATTCCTTTATGGCTCCTGGTACAATAAATTCCCTGCAACAGGGCTGTGGCGGTGTCTCAGCTGTACCGTTCTCTCACCACTTGCCTCTGGGCATTGGTGCAGCCTGGAAGCAGCAGTGTCATTCCTGCTCTGCCCTGAGCTAACCCTTCCCAGCAGGGTCCAAGCTGTAAGGTTGTCCTGGTTCGGCTAGGATGGGGTTAATTTTCCCCAGCAGTTGGGAGGGAGCTATAGCCGGGTTATTCGATACCATGCTGACGTCATGTCCGGGTGCCCGGACGCGGGCAAGGTGGATCGGTTTTTTGTCCTGCTCTGCACCCTCGTGCTGTGTCCATGCGGTATAGCTCTTGCTCTGTACCTTGTTATCACTGTTGTTGTTATTGTTGTTATTCGGGTTGTTGTTGTTACACTGCTGTATTAAATCTTCCTTATCTCAACCCCGGGATTTGCATTTTCCTCCCTGTCCCGTCCCCGTCCGAGGGTGGGGGAGGGGCAGCGGCAACGTGGTCTCGGGTCCCGGCAGGGTCTAAACAACCACAGCTTTTTTGGCGTTCAACGTGGCGCCAAAAGAGATATAAACCGAAGTTTTGAAAATGAAATTCCACAAGAGAATGGCAATGCTCCAATTGCATCTCAACAGATCATTCGATCTTCAGCTTTCTCTCAGGCAGATGTTCTTTCAAGCTCACTTGAGGCAGAGCATAGGTATGTACTTTATTATATAATATAAAGAGTGTTCCTTCATGGTAAGTGAGCATGCCTTAAATTCTTACTAGTTCAGAAGTCAGAATCTGAAAACTGAGAACACATAAAATGTTTAATGAGTACTGTCCAAGTCTAACTTTTAGACATGTACTAATTTAATGTGGAATATACTTTGTTTCTAGTAGACTTGTGTACTGACATCTTAAACTTGCTTTACTAAAAATTCAGTGTATTTCATTATAAAGGAATAAAGCAAACTACATAGTGATTTCATCCCTCTGATTTTGGTTTGCATGTCTAGGAAAAACAGTGCATGTAATTGTTATTTGTATTAATAATACTTTAAATGCTGCATGTTATGTAAAACTCCAGTGAGTTAAATAAATTAATTATTTCTGTAGCTGACTAGTTGATGCTGTCAGTGATATCACGAGACAATACACTGGAAAGGGAGAAAACTTCAAAAAAGGATTGAAACAATTGTAGTATCTCATAATAGTAACTGCAGTAGCAACTGGTAGAGATTGAGAATGATACTGCTGGGAAATCACAACTCAGTCTGGAGGTGAGCTTGTCATGAGCTATGTTAAATTCTTACTGTTTCTGGCAACTACAAAAATGTAGTGATAGATTAGATAGTTTGTGGTTTTGTGGGGGTTTTTTTGTGATATATTCTACATATATATTGGACTACAGAACTCTTCCTTTTGTAGTACCTGCAGAGGAAGCTTTTATGACCTCTTATCCCTCATGAATATGGAAAGTGAAATGCACCCTGCTCTGTTCCTTTTTTTTCATTGGCTGTGGAGACAGAAATATTTGGCCACTAGAGGCTGCTGATGAATATTTTTCACTAGAAGATAGGAGTCAAATCTAACGCTCATTTGTCAATTCAAATGACTTTGAATGGCCTTCATAGGGTTTCTGGGCAAGCATCTTGCCTTGTGGTATCCCAGAGATGCTGTGTCTTCATACTTTACCAGCCTTTTAGCTGAGACCTTGTCCTGGGTTGCAATGTATTCTATTACCATGAGCCGTTGAGGCCTGGCGCCGGTGTTCCTTGCCTCGCCCCTCGGGACTATTCTTCTGTTAATGCGCCCATCAGTGCCTTGCCCCAGGACTCACCATCCCTTTGTGAGATGCTCCGGCCAGAGGGGGAGGGGTGGAGCCAAGCATATTCCCGCCAGAGATAACTTTGGGGTTTGGAGCAGCGCGAGGGGCCTTACCCGCTGGGATCCCAGAGGACAGGGACTGCACCGCGGCCGGATTTTCGGAGGAGGACCAGTTTTCTTTTCTACAAGATCACCGCTTCAACGGGATCATCTAAAAGAGAACTGCAGCTGCCACCGAAATCGGATTGCTCAGACTTTGTTTTCTTTTCCTACGGATCACCGCTTTAACCGGACCATTTCGGAGAGAACTGCAGCTGCCACTGGATAGGACTGCTACCAGCACCCTGCCCGGCAGGGGGCCAGGTTGTATCCCTGACTCTATCGGGCCTGTAACCAGTTTCTCTGTATTATAGTTTTGTTGTATACATTAGTAAAAACTGTTATTCCCATTTTCCTCATATCTTTGCCTGAAAGCCCCTTAATTTCAATTCTATAACAATTCGGAGGGAAGGGGGTTGTATTTTTCTGTTCCAAGGGGGGCTCCTGCCTTCCTTAGCAGACACCTGTCTTTCAAACCGGGACAGATTTTGGCGCCCAACGTGGGGCCTGAGGGCATTGAGGAAAAAGGGTGAAAAAGGAATAACAGTTCCTGGCTAACCTGATGTTTTGTGCACTGAACGTGGGATCTTTGTTAGGCAGCACCATGTGGTCTAGTTTACCTTGCTTCGGGTGGCACGTGGTCGTGGCTATGCTTTTCCCCTTTGCAGCCCCTTGTCTAAACATGGGTCCTCTGACTAAGGCTACTGTGGTTGTTATCCAGCTTGCACTGTGGGTTGGTAAGGTGAGGAGTTCATGGTTTTTCGATTTCCTGTGGAATGTGGGCACATGGATAAAGGGCTATCACACGCTCAGCGTATGTTTCGGGGATTACATTAAAAATGGTACCTTCTGTGAGGAAATAACACCAGGGGAAGTTTTCTCCCAACCATTCAACCAGTTCTTTGGGTCTGCTCCATCAGCTTTCGAAGGGTTTAGTTTTCCCCTAGATTTTATCCATGTGTTGCTGCTAATAGGCCTACTGCTAATGGGCTGCTTGGCCTTCAGAGATAAAGTGAGACTGGCTTGGATAACTACTTGGGCACCCACCCCAGAGACTAGGAATGCTGCCCCAGAACCTGACACGGCCCCAGAGGCCAGAGATCCTGCCCCGCAGCCTGACCCTGTCCCACGACCTGGCATTGCCCAACAGCCCACCTCACAAATGGACCAGCCTAATTGGGTGGGGGTGCTGATAAAGGAAATACGCGAGATGGGCCAGAAGCTGACGGAATACACCTCCCAAACTAGTGGGAAACCTTGTCCTAAAGAGGGAAAGTCTGATGGTGCGGCAGTGGGACCCACAGATGTTACAACTGTGCAGGGTCCAGCTGAACCACAAGGACAGCCACAGCCAGCGGCAGTCGCCCCTGTGCAGAGGAGAAAGTGCAAGGCCAAATCAGTACGCCCAGTTAATGATGGTGATGAGCCAGAGCCCTCACAATCTGCAGGGGAGTCAGAGCCTGAAATTATCACCGAATCCCTGTCGTTCGACAGTCTCCGTAATATGCGAAAAGACATTGCGCGACGGGGGCGTGAGCCTTATACAACCTGGTTACTTCGGGTTTGGGACCTTATGGGTAAAGGCGTACAACTGGATAGTGGTGAAGCCAGGTATTTGGGATCCTTGGCCCAAGACTCAGGGGTGGACCAGGTATTTGTAAGGGAGCCGGGGCCCCTTTCTCTCTGGGAGCGGCTTTTAATGAGTGTGAGGGAAAGGTTTGTCCACAGAGAGAGAATGCAGGAGTACCATCATAGAATGCAATGGAAGACCCTTGAGGAAGCGATCCAACAGCTGAGGGAAGTGGCAGTGTTAGAGGTACTCTTTGGGAGGGACGGACAGCATGATAATGACCCCGACAAGGTCAAGTGTACAGGGCAGATGCTGTGGAACCTGGCAAAGCTGGGGCCACAGCAGTATGCCACGTTCATTGCAACAATTAATGCTGATGACAACCAAGAGACAGTGGGTTCTGTTGCCAACAGGTTCAGATATTATGAGAGTTTAGTCAATGGCCCAATGAAAGCTCATGTCGCTGCTGTGGCTAGGGACCTCAAGGAAGAGATTAGGGAGGAGGTGATGAAGGAGGTGAGGAGGAGCAGCTCTCGTGTGGCACCAGTGCAGGTCATAAACCCCAGAGTCAGAGCCCGACGTCCCCCAGCTAGAGAAAGAGGGTACACCCCACGATCTGAGCTGTGGTTCTTCCTGTGTGACTGTGGGGAAGACATGAGAAGGTGGGATGGGAAACCCACTTCTGTCCTGGCAGCACGGGTTCGTGAGCTCAAAAGGGAAAACACTAGCCGAGGGGGTTCCACTAAAGCGAAAGTAGCCTCAGCCTCCCGTGACCGAGCTGCCAGGTATTACAGAAGGGAGGATGATGTGTCAGATCCCCTTGAAGAAACATCTTGCAGGTATGCCCAGGGAATGGATGACAACCAGGCCTAGAGGGGCCCTGCCTCTAGCCAGGAAGAGGCACGGGAGAATCGGGTCTTTTGGACAGTGTGGATCCGATGGCCTGGCACATCAGAGCCACAGAGATATGAAGCATTGGTTGACACTGGAGCACAATGTACCCTAATGCCATCGGGACATGTGGGGGCAGAATCTGTGTCTATTGCTGGGGTGACAGGGGGGTCGCAGCAGTTGACCCTGCTGGAAGCTGAGGTGAGCCTGACTGGGAAGGAGTGGCAGAAGCATCCTATTGTGACTGGCCCGGAGGCCCCATGTATCCTGGGAATAGACTTTCTCCGGAATGGCTATTACAAAGACCCAAAAGGGTTTAAGTGGGCTTTTGGGATAGCTGCTGTGGAAGCAGAAGGCATTAGGCAGTTGAACACCTTGCCTGGACTATCAGAAAATCCTTTTGCAGTTGGGCTCCTGAAGGTGGAAGAGCAACGGGTGCCAATTGCCACTTCGACGGTGCACCGCCGGCAGTATCGGACGAATCGAGATGCCGTGATCCCCATCCACAAGATGATCCGTGAGCTGGAGGCCCAAGGGGTAATCAGCAAGACCCACTCACCCTTCAACAGCCCCATCTGGCCTGTGCGCAAGCCTGACGGAGAATGGAAATTGACTGTGGACTATCGTGCTTTGAATGAAGTGACTCCACCATTGAGTGCTGCTGTGCCGGACATGCTGGAGCTCCAGTACGAGCTGGAGTCCAAAGCAGCAAAGTGGTATGCCATTATTGACATTGCTAATGCATTCTTCTCCATTCCTCTGTCACCAGAGTGCAGGCCTCAATTTGCCTTCACCTGGAGGGGCGTGCAGTACACCTGGAACCGACTGCCCCAGGGGTGGAAGCACAGTTCCACCATCTGCCATGGGCTGATCCAGACTGCGCTGGAAAAGGGTGAGGCTCCAGAACATTTGCAGTTCATCGATGATATCATTGTATGGGGGAACACGGCAGTGGAAGTATTTGAGAAAGGAGAGAAAATCATCCAGATTCTCCTGGAAGCCGGCTTTGCCATCAAGAAACGCAAAGTCAAGGGACCTGCCCGAGAGATCCAGTTCCTGGGGGTGAAGTGGCAAGACGGACGGCGCCAGATTCCCACCGAGGTCATCAATAAGATCACTGCGATGTCTCCACCGACCACCAAGAAGGAAACACAAGAATTCCTAGGTGTCATAGGCTTTTGGAGAATGCACATTCCCGAGTACAGCCAGATCGTGAGCCCTCTCTACCTGGTTACCCGCAAGAAGAACGATTTCCACTGGGGCCCTGAACAACAACAGGCCTTCACTCAGATCAAGCAGGAAATCGCTCATGCGGTAGCCCTCGGCCCAGTCAGGACAGGACCAGAGGTGAAAAATGTGCTCTACTCTGCAGCCGGGAACAAGGGTCTGTCCTGGAGCCTTTGGCAGAAGGTGCCTGATGAGACTCGGGGCCGACCACTGGGATTCTGGAGCCGAAGCTACAAAGGGTCCGAAGCCAACTACACTGCAACAGAGAAAGAAATCTTGGCCGCCTATGAAGGAGTTCGAGCTGCCTCAGAAGTAATCGGCACAGAGGCACAACTCCTCCTGGCACCCCGACTACCGGTGCTGGGGTGGATGTTCAAGGGAAAGGCTCCCTCCACACATCATGCCACTGACGCTACTTGGAGCAAATGGATTGCCCTCATCACACAGCGCGCCCGTATTGGAAACCAAAATCGCCCTGGGATCTTGGAGATAATTACCAACTGGCCAGAAGGTGAGGCTTTTGGATTGTCTTCTGAAGAAGAGGACGAGGAAGTGACACGTGCTGAGGAAGCCCCTCCATATAACGAGCTACCAGAGAGTGAAAGACGATATGCCCTCTTCACCGATGGTTCCTGCCGAATTGTAGGTGCTAGCCGGAAATGGAAAGCTGCTGTATGGAGCCCCACACGACAAGTTGTACAAGCAATTGAGGGAGAGGGTGGATCAAGCCAATTTGCTGAACTCAAAGCCGTCCAATTAGCCCTGGACATTGCTGGGAGAGAGAAGTGGCAAAAACTCTACCTCTACATTGACTCATGGATGGTAGTCAATGCCCTGTGGGGTTGGCTGGAGAGGTGGAAAAAGGCCAACTGGCAGCGTAGGGGAAAACCAATCTGGGCTGCTGATGAGTGGAAGGACATTGCCACTCGGGTAAAGGAGCTACCTGTGAAAGTCCGTCATGTAGACGCTCATGTCCCCAAGAGTCGGGCTAATGAAGAACATCGCAACAACGAGAAGGCAGATCGGGCTGCAAAAATAGAGGTGTTCCAGATAGATTTGGATTGGCAGCATAAAGGAGAGTTGTTCTTAGCTCGGTGGGCCCATGATGCCTCGGGCCATCAAGGCAGAGATGCCACCTATAAGTGGGCACGAGACCGAGGGGTGGATCTAACCATGGACAGTATCTCCCAGGCTATCCATGACTGTGAGACGTGTGCTGCGATCAAACAGGCCAAGCGGGTGAAGCCCCTGTGGTATGGTGGGCGGTGGTCCAAATACAAGTATGGGGAGGCCTGGCAGATCGACTACATCACACTGCCTCAAACCCGCCAAGGCAAGCGCTACGTGCTCACAATGGTGGAAGCCACCACTGGATGGCTGGAGACCTACTCTGTGCCTCACGCTACTGCCCGGAACACCATCCTGGGCCTTGAAAAGCAAGTCCTTTGGAGGCACGGCACCCCTGAGAGAATTGAGTCCGACAACGGGACTCATTTCAAGAACAGCCTTGTCAACACCTGGGCTAGGGAGCATGGCATTGAGTGGGTGTACCACATCCCTTACCATGCACCAGCAGCTGGGAAAGTTGAACGGTGCAACGGACTGCTTAAAACCACCTTGAAGGCACTGGGTGGAGGAACTTTCAAAAACTGGGAGATGCATTTAGCAAAAGCCACCTGGTTAGTTAACACCCGAGGCTCCACGAACCGAGCAGGCCCTGCTCAGTCTGAATCCTTACAAATAACAGACGGGGATAGGGTTCCAGTAGTGCACATGAGAGGTATGCTTGGAAAAACTGTTTGGGTTAATTCTGCCTCCGGCAAAGACAAACCCATCCGTGGGGTTGTCTTTGCTCAGGGACCAGGTTGTACTTGGTGGGTAATGCAGAAAGATGGGGAAACCCGGTGTGTACCACAAGGGGACCTTATTTTAAGTGGGAACTGAGTGTAGAGTTTCATTGTATATGTATGTATATATATATATGTGTGTGTGTGTGCAGAGTTTAAGAAAGGTATTGATTTGGGATGATGCAAATGGTAATAGAATAAGGGGTGGATAATGTCCTGGGTTGCAATGTATTCTATTACCATGAGCCGTTGAGGCCTGGCGCCGGTGTTCCTTGCCTCGCCCCTCGGGACTATTCTTCTGTTAATGCGCCCATCAGTGCCTTGCCCCAGGACTCACCATCCCTTTGTGAGATGCTCCGGCCAGAGGGGGAGGGGTGGAGCCAAGCATATTCCCGCCAGAGATAACTTTGGGGTTTGGAGCAGCGCGAGGGGCCTTACCCGCTGGGATCCCAGAGGACAGGGACTGCACCGCGGCCGGATTTTCGGAGGAGGACCAGTTTTCTTTTCTACAAGATCACCGCTTCAACGGGATCATCTAAAAGAGAACTGCAGCTGCCACCGAAATCGATCCACCTGCAGAGGAAGCTTTTATGACCTCTTATCCCTCATGAATATGGAAAGTGAAATGCACCCTGCTCTGTTCCTTTTTTTTCATTGGCTGTGGAGACAGAAATATTTGGCCACTAGAGGCTGCTGATGAATATTTTTCACTAGAAGATAGGAGTCAAATCTAACGCTCATTTGTCAATTCAAATGACTTTGAATGGCCTTCATAGGGTTTCTGGGCAAGCATCTTGCCTTGTGGTATCCCAGAGATGCTGTGTCTTCATACTTTACCAGCCTTTTAGCTGAGACCTCTGCATGCATGTAGACAGATCTTATGGTAAGCCTTTTTGTGGTAAATTGGACTTGAAGTGACCAGCTTAACTCATATGATACTTGTGAATACCTAATAACTGCATAGGCACATCATGTACAAAATATATATTTGGCTTCCTTTCTGCTGGGGGAATTTCCAGCATGCAGTGATTATGTACTCATCCTGTTGGTGTCAAGTTTGCTAATGTGAAGCTTAATTTTTTTACGTAGTTCACACTTTTAACCATTCTAGAAGTCTAATGTCGCTTTAAAAGGACAGCGGTCCTGCTAACTTTAGATTATATTGCTTAAAAATTAATTAGCTATTGCCCTAAATTTTATTTACGTTAACAGAAGCTATGTAACTGTTCACTTTACCGTACATAATACTGTTAACAGCTTGCTTGCAGTAAAATTTTCTGACTTAAATTACTGTTGCTAAAAATATAACTATCATTGAACTGCTTTTGGCATTGCATAATGGTGAGTCTTTTTTTGTATATGGATACAAATGCACATATTCTCTTAAAAGAGAGAAGTTTTGGATGGCTTGCATATTATTTCTGCTGCTTCCTGAGGATTTCCTGTTCCTGCCTGTCACATTTTTGTCACAGTTTGGTTCAAACATTACAGAGAATGTAATTTCCATTTCTGTTATTGTTCTGTTAACTTTTTTAAACAATCTCAGTAGTGCTGTTCTCCCCCCCAATTCCAGGCTTTTATTATGGTTTTAACAATAGTCATTGGTATCATTGGTCACCTGCAGTGACACATCCGGTGCATGTCCTTTGTATCAGGACCTAGAATTTTTTTGTAGGGAGGGTTATGTTGAAGGGCAGTTCTAGCTGACGTCTGGCTAAATGGAATACCTGGCACATGTCATCAACTATGAGTTCATCTAACTTCCCTGGTTTAGTATATTCATTGTTCTTCAGCTCTATGTGTCAGTCCTGGCGTATACTTTAGAAACCTCTTTATTTTTTTTGTGAAATAGCTTTAACTTCCTTTAACATTTATGGTCAACAGGTGTGTAGTTTGCCTGAAGAAGGTGCTAATCCTTTTGTCAAAAACTTTGCAGCAAGAGAACTTACTACCTTCATTGTTAAATCTCACAGTGCTCTTCACCCTGTGTTTTCACAGTATCTTTATGCCTAAAACCACTTTCTTCTTGCTCAGATACTGCTATCCCACTTTTGGCACTAGCTAAAACACTTCTATTATTGCATCTTTGGACATCTCAAGCTTAGTCATGAGAGGAATGTGTCTCCATTTCTTTTCTTCTCCTCATCCCAAAACTCACTCCTAGTTGTAGTCTGTCTGTGCTGGAATATCAGCATCTGCCGTCAGGTGAGACTCAATTGCAAAGAAGCCTGTCCTGGCTCTGACATTAGCATGTGCTAGAAAAAAGAAACTATATGAGGCTGTTGCATCCTTAATTGTGCTTCTGTCACTGAGGATCAATGCAGCTTCTCCCATGTGTGTTGTCTCCATCTCCAAACTTGATGCAGAAGATACTGTGGTTCTGAGGTGAGGAGCCATCTCTGATGTTGGTTCCCATGGACACCACCAGCATTCCTACAGTGCTGCTCCACCACAGCAGTTATGCAAAGGAGATACATTCTTACTTTTCTACCTGACAGAAATTTCTTGTCTTAAAATGAAGGTACAGTTACTTAGATCCTACTTTCTTCATGCTTGAACTTTAGTAATATGATGAATATCGTAGTGTAGCCAGGGTCACTTGATTGTACTAAAGTCATTTGCCTTTGATAACTTCTTACACAAATATATTGATGATGGGAGGTCACAGTTTAATGGGCTGTAAAGTCCATAGTCACAGATATGCTTTTAAGAGAAATCCTATTAACCAACAGCTGAACTTGCATATGATCCAAATTCTTTTCTCTTTTGCTTGCTTTATTACTGCAGTCCTGGAGAGCAGCCATCCAATTGAAATGAAATAGGAAAAACTGTCAGCATTTTTTAGGCTGATAATAAAGATCCTAAGTGAAATAACATGAAATTTGGCTTTTGTGTCCTTATGTTCACTGGACTGGCAGAGAGAGCAGGATCTATTTTGTATTTGAAACTGTACTGGTTTTCCAGAAACAGAACCATGGGCCAGCCATGGCAGGCAGGCCATGAGTAGCCCCAAGTCATCTGTGAGTTTCAGTCAGGGCAGCTGACCCAAGCTGACTCACAGGTGTATCCCACACCACTGACATCATGCTCATTTTAAAAGGAGGGAGTTTAGTGAGGTGTGGGGTGCTCCTCCCTCTTGGCCTTCTGCTTCCCAAGGACTAGCTGAGGGACCAGGCTGAGTATAAACTTATGCACTTCTTTTGCCAATTAGTAGGCCCAGTACAAAAGACACAGCCAGCAGCAGAACAACAATCCAGTGAGTAAGTTCTATTTCACGTAAAGGACTCAGAATATAGGGGATCGCCGGGGGTACAAACAAGTTAGATCACAAATAATAGATATCAACCCCAGTGACCCCAGGAATGACATAGTATCACTCATAATTAGTGGAACAAGCAGAGACACAAGGTAACCCACAGAGAAAATGGGAGACAACCAGGACAATAAGGTGGTTACATATGATAGAAGTAACCCCATGTTGCCTCCCCACAAAGCCCGCGTTTGTACGTGCCAGACCTGACTGCGATCCAGTTGCATGAGGAGTCAGGAGGTCCTTCCCCAACAGGAAAACTCTGTGAAGTGCGTCCACTCCACAGACAAACTCTCCAACCCTTCCTGCAAGTGGGCCCAGCTTTTATCCCCAAACAGGACACCTGGCACTCGTTATCAAAATGCAGGGCACCTGGGGCTTGTTTACCCAAGGGCTCTCCTTGCAAGGCTGGCTGCACCTTGGAGGAAAGCCAAAAGGTAAACTCATCCCCTCCTCTTAAAGGGCCATGGGAACCACCCATATGTCAACCTTAATTCAGGGCTTGGGGTTCAGACCCCAGCACTTCATTCGGCCCTTTGACATATGGGTGGACCACAGCCTCTATACCGTCCGTAGGTGTACAAGTGTCTCTTCTTTATCTTGAATTAGCCTCAGTCCATTAGATGCAGATGCTGCTGCAGTCATCTCGGTCGTTGCTTCACTGTCGTAGTCTTTCTCATTGGAAGATCAGGTGCGGTCCTATTTCCAGTATGTTGTAGTCTGGAGCAGAGTTCATCTACTTGGCGCAGTTCAGCAGTAAGTTACGTTGCAGTTCATGAGGTCAGATTCAGTGTAGATGTTCTCATACTCCGGCGGCGCTGTACAAGATCTGCAGTACAAGATTCTATACCATTTTGTTATTCCCGCAAATAACACTTATTTGCGGGGACATGTTCCCATTTTTCCTGCCCAGGTCTCATAATTAGGACAGTGTTATCTTCTCCTACAGCTATTACTTCAGCTGGCTCAGGGGGCCCACTCGGCCCTTGGACCCATACCTTTGCCCCATTACTAAAGTTGGTGGATCCAAATCCTTTGTCCCCACGAACAGTAGTAACTTGGGGTGGGTCCCCCCTCCTTACTGTTGTTTTCAAAATTGGTAGTATTAATAGTTGTGCTATTCTGTCCTTGGGTTGAATAGCCAAATCTTCTTCACCATTATTTAAAAGGATTACCTTAATCTCTCCCTGATAGTCGGCATCAATCACTCCTCCCATGACGTGAACACCTTTCAGGGCTAAGTTTGAGCGAGCAGTTATCAGACCAAAGTTTCCTGGGGGAATCTGGACTCCTATCCCGGTGTTAATAACCCTTGTCTGGCTTCGGTTTATCTTTACCAGTTCTAATGCATAGAGATCTAGCCCAGCAGCCTCTGGAGTGGCCCGGTAGGGTGCCATCGCACCCGGGACAATTTCCCAATAGATCAACATTTCAGTTACTGCTAAATGCTGTATCTGGAGATTGGGCGTAGTCATGCGCATCAAGGGCGTCTCCATCTCCCCAATGGGCCTATTGTTGAGGGTATGGAGCGTATCCGTGAAGTTAGTCCTCCATCGGGATAGCTTTCCATTTCCCAGCTTTTTTAACTGCTCCTTCAATAGCCCATTCATTCGTTCGATTAATCCTGCAGCCTGGGGATAGTATGGTATATGAAAGACCCACTGAATATTATGCTGCTCTGCATATTGTTGCGCCAATTTGTTTCGAAAATGAGACCCATTATCAGTTTGGATTTGTAAGGGGATCCCATAGTATAAAATCATTATATCTATGGTGGAAGTAGTACTATGGTGTGTGGCTTTCTTGCAGGGATCAGCTATTAAATATCCCGAGTATGTGTCTACAGCGGTGCAGATGTATTTGCACCCTCGGTCCTGGGGTAAAGGTCCGATATAGTCCATTTCCCAGATCTGTCCTGGCAATTTCCCTCTTCCCAGTTCTCCTTTTACGATATTTGGTACCGGGCGTTTATGAGTGTGTTGGCACACAGGGCATTGGGCAATTATTGTTTTGATCATGTCTAGTGACATGACTATGCCACGCTCTTGGGCCCACTTGTAAGTGGCCTTCTCCCCAAGATGCCCACATTTTTGGTGTGCCCATTTCGCCAAGCCTTCATGGTCCCCTTCCTGAGGGAACTCCAGTCCGGCTTGGGAAATCTTTGCCCGGTTATCGGTGACAGAATTGTAAAGTTGCTCAAGTGAATTTATGTTGCTATGAGCGTCGACATGAAACACTGTCACCTTTGTTCTTTGAACTAGTTCCCAAATATCCTTCCATATTTCCTTTCCCCAGACCGTTTTGGAATAAATTTTCCAATCCTTGGCTACCCATGTTGGCAACCAGGTAGCCAATCCATTAGCCACTGACCAAGAATCGGTATACAGATGACACTCCCCTAAATCCTCTTGTTTTAAAGCCATATATGCTGCATATAACTCAGCATATTGGCTACTTTCCCCTTCTCCTGTGGTCTCCAAAAATTTTCCCGTGTGAGGGTGATAAGCCACTGCCTTCCAAAACCTTTTCCCTCCTATATATTTAGCTGACCCATCCGTAAACCATGCATATTCCCTTTCAAGGGGTAGCAATTGATCCAGGGTCTTCCCCATTGCACAGGGGATTCCCGGTCAACTATAGGATCAGGCTTTACCTCTTGATCCTGCATGGGGGCAGCCACTTTTTGTTCATGAAGGGCAGCAACACCACCAGGTCCCACCTTTGCTCTGTCTTGGATGTACCATTTCCATTTGATAATACTGGATTCCTGAGCATGCCCTATTCGGTGGGTCTTTGGGGAGCTTTTAACCCAGTGCATAATAGGGATTTCAGGGCGCAGAGCCACTTCGTGGCCTATCGTAAGCTGTTCAGTTTCTGCCAAGGCCCAATAGCAGGCTAACAGTTGCTTTTCAAAGGGCGTGTAGTTGTTCCCTGCCTCTGGCAACTTTCTCCCCCAAAATCCCAAGGGGACTTTTCTCTTCCCTTGTTTTTGCCAGAGGCTCCAATTAGCATATGACCCATATACAGATACGTTCAGTTCCACTTCGCCTTCCTGCATGGGCCATAAGTCTAAAGCCCTTTGAACAGCCTCTTTAGCCAACTCAAAGGCAGCCTGCTGCTCATTCCCCCATTCAAATTCATATTTCTTTCTGGTCACCCTGTATAATGGGGCCAAAATCTGTCCCAAATGGGGAATGTGTTGTCTCCAGAAACCAAACAGCCTGATAAATCTCTGCGCCTCTTTCTTATTTTGTGGTGTTGCAAAGTCAAGGATCTTCTGCCGAGCCTTAGGTAGTATTTCCCGATGACCACAGTGCCAATGGATTCCTAAAAATGTGATTGTCTGAGACGGCCCTTGGATTTTAGTTGGATTAATCTCCCAGCCTTTCCGCCTCATATGCACTAGGAGCACTTCGAGCATTTGTTGTACTTCAATCTCATTGCTCCCCTGAATCAGAATGTCATCAATAAAGTGGACAATCTGCATATGAGGGGGAAGCTGTACCTCATCCAGGTGCTCAGCCACTATTCTATGACAAATAGTTGGACTATGCACCCATCCTTGAGGCAACCTGGTAAAGGTGTACTGCCGCCCTTGCCATGTAAATGCAAATTGATCCCAATGCTCTTCTGCAATCGGGATCGTAAAATATGCATTGGCTAAATCGATGACGGCATACCACGTGCCAGGATACCTCTGAACTCTTTCTATCAAAGTGACCATATCAGGTACAGCTGCCGCAAGAGGCGGGGTGCTCTTGTTCAATTCCCTATAATCCACAGTCATTCTCCAGGATCCATCAGCCTTCTTAACTGGCCAAATTGGACTATTCCACACGGTGGTAGTCGGTTTTAGAACTCCTGCAGTCAGTAAATCTTTGATCGTTTGAGAAATTTCTTCATGCCCGCCTGGAATCCTGTACTGTTTCATGGATACGACCTTGGTCGTAGGTGGAATTTGAACGGGGGGCATCTTTATCTTTCCAACTAAAATTGCCTTATTAGTGATATAATTCCTTACTCCAAATTGATACCGACCATCAGGGAGATTCAAAGTAAGTCCCTTCAGAATATCTATTCCGATTATATACTCTGGAATCGGAACAATCATGACTGTATACTGTCGTTTCGGAAGGTGTCCAATTCTCATATTAATTTGGGTTTGTACCGCCTCGATTTGCTTGCCGCCCAGCCCTGTAATAATCACAGACTGCCCTTTGAATTTCTCAGGGTTCCCATAGATTAAGGAGGCCTCCGCTCCGGTATCCACTAAAGCTTTTACTGTCTGAGAGGACCGTTTTTTCCAGAATATCTGTAGCTCCACATGAGGTCGCCGGTCCTCCCGCGCCCAATGTACCGGAGCTTGGCCAACATTTCAGAAAGAATTATAATGCCTAGTTTCGTGTGGGGGATATAGGTCAGAGTACCGCTGCCACTCGTGGTTCCTCTCTGGAGCAACAGAGGGCCTACCGCGAGCAGAGGCGGGGTCCTGCTGCGGTTCCAGAGGGGGTGCTGTAGGCTGAGCAGCTCCCGAATCATATGCCTGATAATTTTGCACCTTCCTACGGGGTTTCTGTAACCCTCTCTGTTTATACATCCTCCATAGTTCATTGGTATCAAGACCATCAATCCTAGTGAGAGGTACACCATCTTTTAGCAAACTTTTAAACATTTGTCCTCGAGACATCCTATATTCGGTAGTTTTACGGCGTCGGGTGTCTCGATTCCCTGTACTCTCCCAGGGGCCCCGTTGACGTCGGAATTCTTGATACCCCTGACGCTCCCGGGAGCCCCAGTCTCCAAGGTCACCCAGCTGCTGCATTTTCTCAATTACATCTCTAATGGGATTCCCTGTTTCACTAAGTAGGAGAGTCACAAGAACATTCTTATATGCCGGTGGAGCAGTTTTAATGATCGCATTTCTCATGGGCACAGACAATCTAAGCTGCATTAATACCTCAGCATGTCCCACATGAATGGCCAGTTTCATTCCTTCTTCCTTTACCCGCTGTATACCATCCCGCAGAGTATACCACGGTCGGTCAGAGCCTGGCCAGCTATTCTTTAGCGGGTATTTCGCCTTGCACCCTGCAGCAGCTACAGCCAATAGATTGGTAGTCTGATCATTATTTCAAAATGCATCCTGCACAAGAGGGTCAAAACTCAGTGTCACAAACTTTTTACAGTCCAAGTTGTCCAGGCTAACCCCTGATGCTCCCTGATCATACAAACGTACCATCCAAGCAAGCAGGGGTTCTCCTGGCCTCTGACTAAATCGTGCAAGGATATCATTTACTTCTTGCTGTGTAAAATCCTCCATTGTGGGTCTGTTCACTGGCGGCTGGTTTTCGGAAAATTCTATCTTTCTCCTGATGACTGGTCTCGCATCTGCAGAGTCATCTGAGGCACCAGCCCCATTGGACTCCGCAGGGTACCAAATATCATCATCCGAGTCATCAGGATTACAATGCACATCCACCTCTACAACTTCTGAGTGGACCTTCTTATGATTAGCGTGCCCCCTTCTCTTCCCACGTTTACACTGGGCAACTTGCATTGTAGCCTTCTCAGGCACACCTTGGCAAGTGTCCAGCTTGTCAATAAGGAGCTTATTTAAAGTTTCTAAAGTCATAATCTGATCTCGCATGTGGGAACATTCTACCAGTAATTGTTCTTTCTGCTGGTGCTGTTTCTTATACACTGTTAACAAAATCCATCCCCGTCTCCCGAAGGTTACGGCATCCCGTGCCTTATTGGAAAACTTTTGAATAGTTTCCAATACATGCTGTAGTTCAGCCTCTGCCAACCGTTTCTCCCACTGTTCACATGGCCCCCCAAATTTAACCCATTCAAGAGCCAGCGAACTGTACACGGGATCTTCCCAACCAGGAACATCAGACGGGGCCATCCTCGTCGCCAATTTTGTTTTGCCAATTAGTAGGCCCAGTACAAAAGACACAGCCAGCAGCAGAACAACAATCCAGTGAGTAAGTTCTATTTCACGTAAAGGACTCAGAATATAGGGGATTGCCGGGGGTACAAACAAGTTAGATAGATATCAACCCCAGCGACCCCAGGAATGACATAGTATCAATCATAATAGAGGCAACTGTAGCAGTTGCTCTATCACCTGATTACCCCTCCAGAGCCAAGAAGAGGAATTGAAGGGGGGGGAGGGGAAGAGAAGCCTTATGGGTTGAAATAGAAACAGATTTAATGAAATAACAAAACTAACAAAAATACTAACATAAAGTGTAAAAGCTTATACTCAGCCTACTCCTGAGGATCAGCAGAAGGAGCAAGACACCAAGAGGAAATAGCCTCAGAAAGAGGAACTCCCCACCTTTAGGGACCTCCCTCCTTTTATAATGAGCTTGATGTCAGTGTTATGGGATACACCTGCCAGTCAGCTTGGGTCAGCTGCCCTGACTGAAACTTCCAGCTGACTCAGGGCTACTCATGGCCTGCCTGCCATGGCTGGGCTGTGGGGCTGTTCCTGGGAAACCAGGACACTCTCCCAACCCTAAAGGCTACTAGGTTGGGGGTGGGCAAGAGCTTGGGAGGGGAACATAGCCAGGACAACTGACTGAAACTGCTAAAGGGATATTCCATACCATATAAAGTCTGCTCAACAATAAAAGCTAAGAGAAAGGTGGGGAGGGGCATTTGTTATTATGGCATTTCTCTTCCAAAGTAACCACTATGCCTACTGAGGCCCTTCCTTCCAGGAACTGGCTGGACATCACCTGCTAATGGGAAGTAGAAAAGAAGTCTTTTGTTTTCCTTTGCTTCTTGCATGCAGCCTTTGCTTTTTCTTTATTAAACTGCCTTTATCTTGGCCCATGAGTTCTTTTCCATCTTATTTTCTCCCCTGCCTGTCCTGCTGAGGAGGGCAGGGATAGAGGGGCCTGGCAGCCAGCCAAAGTCAACCTACCACAGTCCTTTTTTGGCACCCAATGCAGGACACAAGACAATGGCAGTTTTTTATCAAGCATGCTATAGCAATAGCAGTTAAGTGGCAAGCTTCTGTGCAGGTCATGAAGTTTGTTAGCTGCACTGTTTATGTCTTTATTTTGCTGAGTTTGAGAACATGTTAGTACAAACACTGGCTATGTACTTTGCCCTGGCATTGATGCCCTTACTGTGCTGGGGGAGCTCTCTTGCAGAGGGGATGAGGGAATGCACCTCTTTTTTTCACATCCAGGACTGATATGAGTGGTTTTATTATGCAGGCTCCTAAGGTCCTTGTTCACCCTTATGTGAGCTGTTCAATGCTACTAATTAATACAGTTGGCATATTGTCAGGTTTGTGGAATCTGTTTTTGTCCTGGCATAAGAGGCAACAACTTTTGTGTGAGGCAATACTGAAAGGTGCCAGGAGGTGGCTGGTCCCTGGGTAGCAGGGTCTGTGGAAGGATTTGGGCAGGTGCCTAGGGTGCTTATCACCTCCCATAGCCTGGGCTTTTACACCTGAACAGGCAAATGTAGTCATTTAGTCTCCTGTTCTATCACCCAATGACCCCTCCCCACCTGAGAAGGGGAATCAGGAAAAGGAAAGGAGACCCATGGGTTGGAATGGAAACAGATTTAATAAAATAAAAATAAACTAATATTAATACTAACATAAAGAATGGTGTTATACGGGTCAGCAGTGAATCACAGAATCACAGAATGTTAGGGATTGGAAGGGACCTCAAAAGATCATCTAGTCCAATCCCCCTGCCAGAGCAGGAACACCTAGGTCAGGTCACACAGGAACATGTCCAGGCAGGTTTTGAATGTCTCCAGAGAAGGAGACTCCACAACCTCTCTGGGCAGCCTGTTACCCTCACTGTGAAGAAGTTCTTCCTCACATTTATGCAGAACCTCCTATGTTACAGCTTGCACCCATTGCCCCTAGTCCTATCATTGGATGTCACTGAGAAGAGCCTGGCTCCATCCTCATGACACTCACCCTTTACATATTTATAAACATTAATGAGGTCACCCCTCAGTCTCCTCTTCTCCAACCTAAAGAGACCCAGCTCCCTCAGCCTTTCCTCATAAGGGAGATGTTCCACTCCCTTAATCATCTTAGTGGCTCTGCGCTGGACTCTCTCAAGTAGTTCCCTGTCCTTCTTGAACTGGGGGGCCCAGAACTGGACACAATACTCCAGATGCGGCCTCACCAAGGCAGAATAGAGGGGAAGGAGAACCTCTCTTGACCTACTAACCACCCCCTTTCTAATGCGCCCCAGGATGCCGTTGGCCTTCTTGGACACCAGGGCACATTGCTGGCTCATGGTCATCCTGCTGTCCACCAGGACCCCCAGGTCCCTTTCCCCTACACTGCTCTCCAGCAGGTCAGCCCCCAACCTGTACTGGTACATGGGGTTGTTCTTCCCCAGATGCAAGATTCTACACTTGCCCTTGTTGAATTTCATTAAGTTTTTCCCCGCCCAACTCTCCAGCCTATCAAGGTCTCGTTGAATGGCAGCACAACCCTCTGGTGTGTCAGCCACTCCTCCCAGTTTGGTGTCATCAGCAAACTTGCTGAGGATACATTCTGTACCCTCATCCAGGTCGTTGATGAAGATTTTGAACAACACCGGTCCCAGTACCGACCCCTGAGGGACTCCACTAGTCACAGGCTTCCATCTAGACTCCGTCCCATTGACCACAACTCTCTGGCTTCTTCCCTTAAGCCAGTTCACAATCCACCTCACTACCTGATCACCAAGCCCATACTTTATCAGCTTATCTACAAGGATGCTGTGGGAGACAGTGTCAAATGCTTTACTGAAATCAAGATAAACCACATCTACCGCTCTACCATCATCTATCCACCTAGTTATTTCCTCATAGAAGGCTATAAGGTTGGTCAAACATGACTTACCCTTGGTAAAACCATGTTGACTGCTCTTAATGACCCCCTCATCCTTGATATGCCTAGAGACAGTGCCAAGAACAAGCTGTTCCATCACCTTTCCAGGGATGGAGGTGAGGCTGTCTGGTCTATAGTTACCCGGTTCCTCCTTCTTGCCCTTCTTGTAGACTGGAGTGACATTTGCTATCCTCCGGTCCTCAGGCACCTCTCCTGTTGTCCATGACTTACCAAAGATGATGGAGAGTGGCCTAGCAATGACCTCTGCCAGCTCCCTCAGCACCCTCGGGTGCATTCCATCCAGTCCCATCGATTTATGGATGTTCAGATTGCTCAACTGATCCCTAACCCAATCCTCATCTACCAAGGCAAACTCCTCCTTTATCCTGACTTCTTCTGGGGCTACAGGGATCAGGGGCTCCTGGGGAAAGCCTGCAGGAGTAAAGACAGAGGCAAAGAAAGCATTCAGCACCTCTGCCTTCTTTATATCCTCTGTCTCTAGGGCACCCACCTCATTCATCAGTGGGCCTATATTGCCTCTAGTGTTTGTTTTATTAGCTATGTATTTGAAAAAGCCCTTTCTATTGTCCTTGACCTGGCTTGCAAGGTTAAGTTCTAAGGAGGCCTTAGCTTTCCTAATTGCCTTTCTACATCCTCTGACAACTGTCCTATATTCCTCCCAAGTGACTAGCCCCTCTTTCCATGATCCATAAATTCTTTTTTTCCACCTAAGTTTGCCCAGCAGTTCCTTGTTTAACCATGCTGGTCTCCTAGCTCCCTTACTTGATTTCATACCCATTGGGACGCCCTGATCCTGAGCTTGCAAGAAGTGGTCCTTGAATGTTGACCAACTATCTTGAGCCCCTTTACCATCTAGCACCCTGTCCCATGGGACTTCCCTTAACAATTGATTGAGGAGGCTAAAGTTGGCCCTGCGGAAGTCCAGGGTTCTGGTCTTGCTAGGTACTCTATTCCTCCCACACAGGATCCTAAACTCCACCATCTCATGATCACTGCAGCCAAGGCTGCCATCGACCATCACTGCTTCAACAAGACCCTCCTTGTTGGTGAGTACAAGATCCAGCAGCGTTCCTCTCCTAGTCGGCTTATCCACCATTTGCATTAAGTAGTTGTCATCAATGCACTGGAGGAACCTCCTAGACTGTGAATGGCTGGCTGTGTAAGTCTCCCAGCAGATATCGGGGTAGTTAAAATCCCCCATGAGGACCAAGGCCTGTAGTTGTGAGGCTGCTTTCAGCTGCCTGTAGAAAGCCTCATCAACTCCCTCGTCCTGATCAGGAGGTCTGTAATAGACCCCCACAACTGTATCACCCATGCCAGTCTGTATGCTAGACGTCAAGCACCACAGCTCCAGCAAGAGCACGACGATCACAACAAATGGGAGAGTAGGCCTTGGGAGCAGAATGATGGGCGAGACTCTCCAGGGATGGCAACCACTGAGGGAAGAGAATTGTCCCCATCAGACTTTCCTACTTATAGTCAGCGTGACTGTCAAGGGTTGAGACTGGGATGGCCACTAAATGGATGACAAGTGCTTTCTAACTTTTCCCTTCCTGGATGGGGAAGGGAAAAAAGAAAAGGGAGGGAGACTTATGGGTTTGAAAAAAAAACCAAACCAGCTTTAATGAAACAACAACAATAAAAAGAGAAGATAATAATAATAAAAATGTAATATAGACAAGCCCTGATATCAAGCTTCCCCCCCAATCTTGTGCTCTCCCCATTATACTTATGTCACTACTGATGCTGCAGGGCAGCACTGGGAAAATCCCAGTCCCTCTTGAATCCCAAATCCTGGAGGCAAGAGGGAAGTTCTGGAGAGAAGACTTTCCCTCGATAAAGGAAGACAGCGTTAGAGACCACTTGGCCAAACTGGACATCTATAAGTCCATGGGCCCTGATGAGATGCACCTGTGAGTGCTGAGAGAGCTGGCAGATGTTATTGCTGGGCCACTCTCCATCATCTTTGAAAAGTCATGGAGAACAGGAGAGGTGCCTGAAGACTGGAGGATGGCCAACATCACTCCAATCTACAAAAAGGGCAAGAAGGAAGACCCAGGAAACTACAGGCCGGTTAGTCTCACCTCCATCCCTGGGAAGGTGATGGAGCGACTCATTCTGGAAGTCATCTCCAAACATGTTGAAGAACAGGAAGTTATTGGGAGTGGTCAACATGGATTTACCAAGGGTAAATCATGCTTGACCAATCTGATAGCCTTCTATGATGTCATAACTGGTTGGCTGGATGAGGGGACAGTAGAAGATGTCATCTACCTTGACTTCAGCAAGGCTTTTGACACTGTCTCCCATAACATCCTCATTAGGAAACTCAGGAAGTGTGGGTTAGATGAGGGGACGGTGAGGTGGATCGAGAGCTGTCTGTGTGACAGATCACAGAGGGGTGTGATCAATGGAGCAGAGTCGAGTTGGAGGCCTGTAACCAGTGGTGTCCCCCAGGGGTCAATATTCGGTCCGGTCTTGTTCAACATCTTCATCAATGACCTGGATGAGGGGACAGAGTGTATCCCCAGCAAGTTCGCTGATGATACCAAGTTGGGAAGGGTGGCTGACACGCCAGAGGGCTGTGCTGCCATCCAGCGGGACCTGGACAGGCTGGAGAGCTGGGCAGAGAAGAACCTAATGAGGTTCAATAAGGCCAAGTGTAGGGGGCTGCACCTGGGGAAGAAGAATGCCAGGCACCAGTATAGGCTGGCGGGGACCTCCTGGAAAGCAGTTCTGAGGAGAAGGATCTGGGAGTCCTGGTAAACAGTAAATTATCCATGAGCCGGCAATGTGCCCTTGCCGCCAAGAAGGCCAATGCCACTCTGGGCTGCACAGGGCAGTGTGTGGCCAGTAGGTCGAGAGAGGTCATTCTTCCCCTCTACTCTGCCCTGGTGAGGCCGCAACTGGAATACTGCATCCAGTTCTGGGCTCCCCAGTTGAAGAGAGACAGGGACCTACTGGAGAGAGTCCAGCGGAGGGCAACGAGGATGACTGGGGGATTGGAGCATCTTCCCTATGAGGAAAGGCTGAGAGAGCTGGGACTCTTTGGCCTGGAGAGGAGAAGGCTGAGGGGTGATTTATGTTTATAAATACCTAAAGGGTGGTTTGAGGGAGGATGGAGCCAGACTCTTCAGTGGTTCCTGGTGACAGGATGAGGGGCAACAGGCACAAGCTGGAACATAGGAGGTTCCATTTAAATATGAGGAAGAACTTTTTTTCAGTGAGGGTGACACAACACTGGCACAGGCTGCCCAGAGAGGTTGTGGAGTCTCCTTCTCTGGAGATTTTCAAGACTCACCTGGATGCAGTCCTGAGTGATGTGCTCTAGGGGATCCTGCTTTTAAGCAGGGGAGTTGGACTAGATGATCTCTAGAGGTCCCTTCCAACTCTGAAAATTCCGTGATTATGTTGTTTTGCCATTAATAACAATGATTACACTATAAATGTCTAAAGAACAGTTATGTGTGGAAGAAGCAGAACACTACGACAGATGAATTATGGAAAAGTTTTAGTGCACTTCGCTCATTTTAGCCAACATACTACATTGCCCTTTTTGCATACAAAGCGGACTCAATTTCCATTGTAAGAAAGAAATGACTTGGCAAACAAAACACTGTGTCAAGCTGCTCTTTTTTTCCTAATAGACTTGGACATATTAGGACAGAAGGCTTTGCAAGACATTACACAATTCTTTTTGTTTTTATTATTAAATGAGAAAGTCTGATTTGTTACATTTTCACATTGCTAGTCAAAAATGCTGCAGTGATGAAAGTCAGTACTGGGTCAACCCAAGTCCTCATTCTACAACATTTGTTTGCAAAGAAATTATACTAATGTTTAACACGACATGCCTTGCTTTCTTCAGAGAGAAGTCCCATGATTCTTTCTCTAATAGGTTATGTTACTACATAAATTAGCATTTTTTTTTTGGACTATACAGCCCCAAATTTTCGTGAGATCAAAACAAGCTTCTACAGATGTTACAGAAATCTTCAGGCATCATCATCTGATGTATCACTGCTGCTCGTCTCAGAATCCTCATTCTCGAGAGTAGGTTTGAAAGTGCTGTTTTTCCAGGGGCTAAATTTAAAATCGCAGATGAGGCCATTTTTCAAAATGTCATTTTTCCAAAGGCTATTTTTTCGTAACTGAAATAAGAAAACAAGATGTATTCAGAGAAAGAAAAAGGTAAATGCAACCATCTGTTGCATTTCAGCATTCTCTACGGGCTACATTAGATCCACTCACAACCTGTTTTATATATACACGCAAAGGAAAATTCACCTAATAGCCTTCATTTCTGGACCAGCCACCTGCATCCAAGAGCCTCCAACTGTGCTAAACTAAGCTGCTGCAGTGAACAAGAGCTTACCCTCTTCTCACTCACTTCCTCAGACACCTTGCCCCAGTGATCCCTCCCACATGGTCTCTCCTGTGGTGCAGTCCCTTTTTCCACAGTCTGCTGGAAACACCTGTGCTAAGAAAGGCAGGGTCTGCAGTGAGGAAGGGACCAAGGAAAAGAAGAAGCAGGGAGGAATGGGTATCCCAGTCTGCTTACCTGATGCAGCTGGAAAGTCAAAGACAGTGGAGAAAAGGAAAAAACTTATTCTACAGGAAAGGAATTGCTGCATTTCCACATATAGTGCAGAAACTGAGCAATAAACAAAGCATTTAAGAGCTTAATAGTCTAAATGCTTTAATTAGTACCTGCATGGCTAGACTTATGGAAATATCAAATGTTCAGATTTAACATTATGCAAGACTCTCCCTTCCACCCCCTCCCTCACTGACCCCATCAGGTATATAAAAGAATCCTAATTTAAAAAAAATAATTAAAAAATCAAGTCTAGATTGCCTTCACAGACATTGTTACTAGTGAATTAAGTGTTCCTCAATTTCCAGCATAGAAAATTCAGATTTTGGAAAGCCAAGGAAGCTGCATAGAAATCATGAAAGAAAATTCCCTTTCCTCAGGCTAAGCTGAGGAGCTGGAAAGCCTGTGCAATTCTACTACCAGCAATGCTGAAACTACTCAGAACCATTCCCCAACCATTCCCTTGATATTTTGAGAATAGGCCTTACCTATGAGAAGCACTGGTCCCTTATGTTTTTAAAGCAACTATTCTTCAGAAAGCACAAGAAATCAAGAGAGGGGAAAGAAATAGGGTACTGAAACGGCAGCATCCCTAACCATCAAAATTACTGGAGATCCCCCTCAAAGACAGGCGTTTAGGGTAGTCACCTACAAGTTCTTAATGGAACATTAACTTAGCGTTACCTGTTCACTAATGACTTTGAATTCCTTCATCTCATCCTCTGTTAGTGGAGCACATGCTTCATCATTTTCACTGTCTTCCTGCCAGCCCATCTCCTTTAATAACCTTTAAAATAAAAAGAACAACGTTAAGGAATTTGCTACACACACTCAGACATTTCAAGCTCTGCCTATGTAGATGTGTAAAGATCTGTAATAAATGGATTAATCAGCTCATAACTTTTTTAAACTAACTGTTACATAAAAGTAGGTTAAAAGACTTACAAAATATATATTAAGCACAGAAGCTGAGAAGTTCTCAGGTCCTTCACAGATGACCCTGTTTTACCACTACATGTTTAATTTCAAAGGTTGCAAAAATTAAACAGTAATACTTTATCTATAGAACACTAGTAATTTCAAGCATATATCCACATAATTAGGTTAATGGTTGGACTTGATCGTAGAGGTCTCTTCCAAACAAGGCTATTCTAAGATCATCACTTGCACATACCAAGTATTACATTTCCTGCCATCGGGTTTCTGTTTACGTTTAACCTGCATACAGGGCTGCAGCGATTGAGAGACGGGACACAGCTTGATGCAAGCAGTGTCAGTTTATTGTGCGCAATCATTTCTTTATATATGCTTACATTAACTTCGTGTTTTAAACAGATAGGTCTTTTTGTACATACACTGTTTACGCGGTTGCATCTGATTGGTCAGTGATACATGGTCACACTAGCAACCGTATCTTATCTTGAGGGCAAAGTCCTTAAGGCCTTTTTGGCTGGGCGCCCGAAACTCTTATCTCAGTGTTGCAACATTTGTCAAATTCCTGGTTTCAGGTTTTACCGCATTCCTTTCCCAAGGTTTATGTCCTACAAGTTCCAACACATCCCTGCTTATCAACTGAGCAGCACTCGGGGCTCTGCTCTCCAGGCCCCGTCCCACACAGAGCTAAACTGTAGCAGTTGTTCTACCACTCGATGACTCCTCCCCAGCTGAGAAGGGGAATCAGGGGAAAAAAGGGAGAAGCCCCGTGGGTTGAAGAAGAAATGGATTTAATGAAATTAAAGAAAATTAATACAATCACCAAAATAAAGCACACAAGTTTATACTCAGCCTGGTCCTTGGGAAGTAGAAGGAGCAGGAGGCCAAGAGAGAAGAGCCCCAGAAAGAGAAACTTCTCACTGTCAGTAAACTCCTTCCTTTTGTAATGTGCATGATCAGAGTGGTATGGGATACACCTGTGAGTCAGCTTGGGCCAGCTGCCCTGACTGAAACTCACAGATGACTTGGGGCTACTCATGGCCTGTCTGCCATGGCTGGCCCATGGTTCTGTTCCTGAGAAACCAGGACACTATTCCACCCCTTATCCCATACCATTTACATCGTGCCCAAGTCACTACTTTTCCCATTTCTCAATAATTACACAGATATATACAAAAGCATTAGTCCTTTTAGCCCATAGCCACGGGTTCTGTGTCATGAGAGTCCCTTAGGGTAGGTCAAAATGGTATGATGTATTCCTGGAGCTCTCATCTGGTATACTTGGTTCAGTCCATATTCACAGTTTGTAGTGAGGATGCTGATCTTTGCAAAAATCACTGGGTGCTGGGAGCTAAGGTTCATTCTTCAAATAGAAGGCTCACAATCTGACTGTAGTCCAGGATATGCATTCGCCAGAAACCCATGATGCTGAAGAAAACTTGTGTCTCCTTTTTCTTAGTTGGTGGAGACATCACTGTTGTTTTGTTAAGTAAGTCTATTGGGATCTGGCACCGCCCATCCAGCCATTTAATTCCCCTGACCGTGCCTCTTTTGATGGCAAAACAGGCTTTTCGAAGAATTTGAATTACTCTCTCCCCTCTCTCAAAAACCTTTTCTGCTGTGTTACCCCAATACAATGATGTCATCAAGATACTGAAGATCCTCGGGCACTCCACCCTTTCCTAGTGCAGAGTGGATCAGTCCATGGCAAATTGTGGGACTGTGCTTCTACCCCTGGGGCAGTCGATTCCAGATGTACTGGACACCCCTCCAGGTGAAAGCAAACTGGGGCCTGCACTCCACCAACAACGGAATTGAGAAGAATGCATTGGTGATATCAATCGTGGCGTACCACTTGGCTGCCTTGGACTCCAGTTCATCCTGGAGTTCTAGCATGTCCGGCACGGCAGCACTCAGTGGTGGTGTGACTTCATTCAGGCCATGATAGTCCACAGTCAGTCTCCACTTTCCACTGGACTTCAGCACTGGCCAAATAGGACTGTTAATGGGTGAGTGTGCCTTGCCGATCACCCCTTGGCTCTCTAGTTGGCCAATCATCTTCTGGATGGGGTTCAGGGAGTCTTGATTTGTACAGTATTGTTGCCGGTGCAATGTTGTAGTAGTGATGGGCACCTTCTGTTCCTTGAACCTCAGCAGCCCCACAATGGAAGGGTCCTCCAAGAAGCCAGGCAGGGTGGACAGCAGTTCACTTTCATCCATCTCCACCGCTGCTATTCCAAATGCCCAGCGGTACCCCCTTGGGTCTTTGAAGTATCCCCTTCTAAGATAATCCACACCAAGGTTGTATGGGGCATCAGGGCCAGTCACAATATGGTCCTTCTGCTACTCACATCCAGTCAGGCTGACTTCAGCTTCAACTACAGTCAGTTCCTGGAATCCTCCTGTCACTCCAGCAATGGAAATGGATTCTGTCTCGATATAATCGGATGGCACTGAGGTGCATTGCGCACCAGTGTCCACCAGAGCCTTGTATTTTTTGTGGTACCAACATGGAAGGCAATAGAACCCACACAGTCCAGTAGACTCTGTTATCCCTCACCTCCACCTGGCTGGAGGCAGGGCCTCTCTAATCCTGAACAAAGTGGCTGTCATTGACATATGGGTCCGATTGACTCACCTGGACTATACTTCTATCATCCTTAGTCACATGTCATAAATTAGGATCTGAGGCCCATCAACACCATCTGGGGGACTGCCCACTAGGAACTGCAGCAGCACTTCTCCTGGAAGAGCCCCCTCTTGCAATCATTTTGCTTTGCAGTTCATATACAAGCGTCTGTAAATCTGACGTAGGCTTTCTATCCCATTTTCTCATGTCCTCTCCATGGTTGCGCAAAAAAACCCCATAGGGTTCCCCGTGATGTGTACTGCCTCTGTCAGCCAGGCTTTTCAGGGGAGCACTTTCTCTGGATGGCTGAAACATCAGCACAGATAGGAAGTGCAACCTATTTTCCACCTTGGAGAATCTCTCAAGAACTTAACTAAGCAGTTCTGGGGAATTATCAGATAGTTTTTCCACAGCAGAGATGCCAGCCCATGGGGAGGAAGAAAGATTATCTGCGTACTGCCTCAATCGAGTGTCCAGTTCACCTACTATTGGCACCTCGTCATCCTTCCAGCTGAATAACGCAAATGTATTAGCATAGGCTGGCAGCGCGCTCAACACCCACTTGTGCCACATGGGTCCAGTAATTTTAAGTGCATCTGGATCCAGCGTTGTCTGAGGGCCATCCAAGTTAGCTGAAGTCAGCTCCTGCACAGCTATTGCTCTCAAATAGTGCACACCTCTCAATAGTTGTCCACTTGCTCAGTCTGTACACAACATCATCCCTAAAAGGGATACGTGTTTTTCACAGTCAACAGGAGTCGTCTCCAAAGACTGAGGGGCTAGACCTTTTATCAGTGCTCGCATCTCTAGCCATCAGTCCCAACTGCTTGGCTTCATTACCTTCCAAGTCCAAGCCATCATCTCCGTTATCCCAGCACCACAGCAGCTAAGTAACAAGTGGCCCACCGTCACGCCAACTATAATATTTCCTAACTCACTAAGGAACAGAGTTCGAGTAGTCACCTCTTCACGACCTGCTCTTCTCATGTATTACCTCTTATATACAGGGGCAACTGGCACCAGTTGAGTACCCAGGGGCAGCTGCATCACCCATTAACAGGGTCTGAGCATCTGCAATGCTTCCTGTGGGGGCTGAGATCACTGCAGGACCTGTTGCAGAGATTGTGACAGCTACAAAGAACCCAACTCTATGCCAAGGTTTCACTTTAAGCAGGACAAGAAGCTGAAATATATTTAAAAGGCCTGATAACACAAGCACAATTGTAGAAGCATCCCAAGGGTGTTCCAGAGGTTCCTGGCCCATTGCCCATCACCAGGTCACAGAGATTCAAAATTGGTGTAATTACAAATGAATTTGTTACACCATAACCTAATGCCATGAAACATAACAGGGCAGCACCTCTAAGCCCACAGCCAAAAGTGATAAACTGTACCAAATGAAAAAGAAACAGTGGTAAATCCACCAACAGCTCCAAAAGAAATTCCAAAACCAAATACCAAAGGAGTCCACCCACCAACCAGTCTACTCACACCAAAATAGTGAGTAGTTATAGTGTCTGGTGAAATCCATGAAAACTTCAACCCTGGGATTCTCCCAGCTGAGCTATTTAATTCCAGGTCCAAATAAATGTTGGGCACCAAATAAACTGTCTACATTTAGTCTGTACCCAGAGCTAAAATGTAGCAGCTGTTCTACCACCCGATGATCCCTTCCTGACCGAGAATGAGAATCGGGGAAAAAAAGGGAGAAACCCCATGGGGTTGAAGTAGAAATGGATTTAATTAAATAACAAAACTAATACAACCACCAACATGAAGTGCTGAAGTGCTGGGGTCTGAACCCCCAGCCCTGAATTAAGGTTCACATATGGGTGGTTCCCATGGCCCTTTAAGAGGAGGGGATGAGTTTACCTTTTGGCTTTCCTCCAAGGTGCAGCCAGCCTTGCAAGGAGAGCCCTTGGGTAAACAAGCCCCAGGTGCCCTGCATTTTGATAACGAGTGCCAGGTGTCCTGTTTGGGGATAAAAGCTGGGCCCACTTGCAGGAAGGGTTGGAGAGTCTGTCTGTGGAGTGGATGTACTTCACAGAGTTTTCCTGTTGGGGAAGGACCTCCTGACTCCTCATGCAACTGGATCGCAGTCAGGTCTGGCACGTACAAACGCGGGCTTTGTGGGGAGGCAACATGGGGTTACTTCTATCATATGTAACCACCTTATTGTCCTGGTTGTCTCCCATTTTCTCTGTGGGTTACCTTGTGTCTCTGCTTGTTCCACTAATTATGAGTGAGACTATGTCATTCCTGGGGTCACTGGGGTTGATATCTATTATTTGTGATCTATCTAACTTGTTTGTACCCCCGGCGATCCCCTATATTCTGAGTCCTTTACGTGAAATAGAACTTACTCACTGGATTGTTGTTCTGCTGCTGGCTGTGTCTTTTGTACTGGGCCTACTAATTGGCAAAACAAAATTGGCGACGAGGATGGCCCCGTCTGATGTTCCTGGTTGGGAAGATCCCGTGTACAGTTCGCTGGCTCTTGAATGGGTTAAATTTGGGGGGCCATGTGAACAGTGGGAGAAACGGTTGGCAGAGGCTGAACCACAGCATGTATTGGAAGCTATTCAAAAGTTTTCCAATAAGGCACGGGATGCTGTAACCTTCGGGAGACGGGGATGGATTTTGTTAACAGCGTATAAGAAACAGCACCAGCAGAAAGAACAATTACTGGTAGAATGTTCCCACATGCGAGATCAGATTATGACTTTAGAAACTTTAAATAAGCTCCTTATTGACAAGCTGGACACTTGCCAAGGTGTGCCTGAGAAGGCTACAATGCAAGTTGCCCAGTGTAAACGTGGGAAGAGAAGGGGGCACGCTAATCATAAGAAGGTCCACTCAGAAGTTGTAGAGGTGGATGTGCATTGTAATCCTGATGACTCGGATGATGATATTTGGTACCCTGCGGAGTCCAATGGGGCTGGTGCCTCAGATGACTCTGCAGATGCGAGACCAGTCATCAGGAGAAAGATAGAATTTTCCGAAAACCAGCCGCCAGTGAACAGACCCACAATGGAGGATTTTACACAGCAAGAAGTAAATGATATCCTTGCACGATTTAGTCAGAGGCCAGGAGAACCCCTGCTTGCTTGGATGGTACGTTTGTATGATCAGGGAGCATCAGGGGTTAGCCTGGACAACTTGGACTGTAAAAAGTTTGTGACACTGAGTTTTGACCCTCCTGTGCAGGATGCATTTTGAAATAATGATCAGACTACCAATCTATTGGCTGTAGCTGCTGCAGGGTGCAAGGCGAAATACCCGCTAAAGAATAGCTGGCCAGGCTCTGACCGACCGTGGTATACTCTGCGGGATGGTATACAGCGGGTAAAGGAAGAAGGAATGAAACTGGCCATTCATGTGGGACATGCTGAGGTATTAATGCAGCTTAGATTGTCTGTGCCCATGAGAAATGCGATCATTAAAACTGCTCCACCGGCATATAAGAATGTTCTTGTGACTCTCCTACTTAGTGAAACAGGGAATCCCATTAGAGATGTAATTGAGAAAATGCAGCAGCTGGGTGACCTTGGAGACTGGGGCCCCCGGGAGCGTCAGGGGTATCAAGAATTCCGACGTCAACGGGGCCCCTGGGAGAGTACAGGGAATCGAGACACCCGACGCCGTAAAACTACCGAATATAGGATGTCTCGAGGACAAATGTTTAAAAGTTTGCTAAAAGATGGTGTACCTCTCACTAGGATTGATGGTCTTGATACCAATGAACTATGGAGGATGTATAAACAGAGAGGGTTACAGAAACCCCGTAGGAAGGTGCAAAATTATCAGGCATATGATTCGGGAGCTGCTCAGCCTACAGCACCCCCTCTGGAACCGCAGCAGGACCCCGCCTCTGCTCGCGGTAGGCCCTCTGTTGCTCCAGAGAGGAACCACGAGTGGCAGCGGTACTCTGACCTATATCCCCCACACGAAACTAGGCATTATAATTCTTTCTGAAATGTTGGCCAAGCTCCGGTACATTGGGCGCGGGAGGACCGGCGACCTCATGTGGAGCTACAGATATTCTGGAAAAACCGGTCTTCTCAGACAGTAAAAGCTTTAGTGGATACCGGAGCGGAGGCCTCCTTAATCTATGGGAACCCTGAGAAATTCAAAGGGCAGTCTGTGATTATTACAGGGCTGGGCGGCAAGCAAATCGAGGCGGTACAAACCCAAATTAATATGAGAATTGGACACCTTCCGAAACGACAGTATACAGTCATGATTGTTCCGATTCCAGAGTATATAATCGGAATAGATATTCTGAAGGGACTTACTTTGAATCTCCCTGATGGTCGGTATCAATTTGGAGTAAGGAATTATATCACTAATAAGGCAATTTTAGTTGGAAAGATAAAGATGCCCCCCGTTCAAATTCCACCTACGACCAAGGTCGTATCCATGAAACAGTACAGGATTCCAGGCGGGCATGAAGAAATTTCTCAAACGATCAAAGATTTACTGGCTGCAGGAGTTCTAAAACCGACTACCACCGTGTGGAATAGTCCAATTTGGCCAGTTAAGAAGGCTGATGGATCCTGGAGAATGACTGTGGATTATAGGGAATTGAACAAGAGCACCCCGCCTCTTGCGGCAGCTGTACCTGATATGGTCACTTTGATAGAAAGAGTTCAGAGGTATCCTGGCACGTGGTATGCCGTCATCGATTTAGCCAATGCATATTTTACGATCCCGATTGCAGAAGAGCATTGGGATCAATTTGCATTTACATGGCAAGGGCGGCAGTACACCTTTACCAGGTTGCCTCAAGGATGGGTGCATAGTCCAACTATTTGTCATAGAATAGTGGCTGAGCACCTGGATGAGGTACAGCTTCCCCCTCATATGCAGATTGTCCACTTTATTGATGACATTCTGATTCAGGGGAGCAATGAGATTGAAGTACAACAAATGCTCGAAGTGCTCCTAGTGCATATGAGGCGGAAAGGCTGGGAGATTAATCCAACTAAAATCCAAGGGCCGTCTCAGACAATCACATTTTTAGGAATCCATTGGCACTGTGGTCATTGGGAAATACTACCTAAGGCTCGGCAGAAGATCCTTGACTTTGCAACACCACAAAATAAGAAAGAGGCGCAGAGATTTATCAGGCTGTTTGGTTTCTGGAGACAACACATTCCCCATTTGGGACAGATTTTGGCCCCATTATACAGGGTGACCAGAAAGAAATATGAATTTGAATGGGGGAATGAGCAGCAGGCTGCCTTTGAGTTGGCTAAAGAGGCTGTTCAAAGGGCTTTAGACTTATGGCCCATGCAGGAAGGCGAAGTGGAACTGAACGTATCTGTATATGGGTCATATGCTAATTGGAGCCTCTGGCAAAAACAAGGGAAGAGAAAAGTCCCCTTGGGATTTTGGGGGAGAAAGTTGCCAGAGGCAGGGAACAACTACACGCCCTTTGAAAAGCAACTGTTAGCCTGCTATTGGGCCTTGGCAGAAACTGAACAGCTTACGATAGGCCATGAAGTGGCTCTGCGCCCTGAAATCCCTATTATGCACTGGGTTAAAAGCTCCCCAAAGACCCACCGAATAGGGCATGCTCAGGAATCCAGTATTATCAAATGGAAATGGTACATCCAAGACAGAGCAAAGGTGGGACCTGGTGGTGTTGCTGCCCTTCATGAACAAAAAGTGGCTGCCCCCATGCAGGATCAAGAGGTAAAGCCTGATCCTATAGTTGACCGGGAATCCCCTGTGCAATGGGGAAGACCCTGGATCAATTGCTACCCCTTGAAAGGGAATATGCATGGTTTACGGATGGGTCAGCTAAATATATAGGAGGGAAAAGGTTTTGGAAGGCAGTGGCTTATCACCCTCACACGGGAAAATTTTTGGAGACCACAGGAGAAGGGGAAAGTAGCCAATATGCTGAGTTATATGCAGCATATATGGCTTTAAAACAAGAGGATTTAGGGGAGTGTCATCTGTATACCGATTCTTGGTCAGTGGCTAATGGATTGGCTACCTGGTTGCCAACATGGGTAGCCAAGGATTGGAAAATTTATTCCAAAACGGTCTGGGGAAAGGAAATATGGAAGGATATTTGGGAACTAGTTCAAAGAACAAAGGTGACTGTTTCATGTCGACGCTCATAGCAACATAAATTCACTTGAGCAACTTTACAATTCTGTCACCGATAACCGGGCAAAGATTTCCCAAGCCGGACTGGAGTTCCCTCAGGAAGGGGACCATGAAGGCTTGGCGAAATGGGCACACCAAAAATGTGGGCATCTTGGGGAGAAGGCCACTTACAAGTGGGCCCAAGAGCGTGGCATAGTCATGTCACTAGACATGATCAAAACAATAATTGCCCAATGCCCTGTGTGCCAACACACTCATAAACGCTCAGTACCAAATATCGTAAAAGGAGAACTGGGAAGAGGGAAATTGCCAGGACAGATCTGGGAAATGGACTATATCGGACCTTTACCCCATGACCGAGGGTGCAAATACATCTGCACCGCTGTAGACACATACTCGGGATATTTAATAGCTGATCCCTGCAAGAAAGCCACACACCATAGTACTACTTCCACCATAGATATAATGATTTTATACTATGGGATCCCCTTACAAATCCAAACTGATAATGGGTCTCATTTTCGAAACAAATTGGCGCAACAATATGCAGAGCAGCATAATATTCAGTGGGTCTTTCATATACCATACTATCCCCAGGCTGCAGGATTAATCGAACGAATGAATGGGCTATTGAAGGAGCAGTTAAAAAAGCTGGGAAATGGAAAGCTATCCCGATGGAGGACTAACTTCACGGATACGCTCCATACCCTCAACAATAGGCCCATTGGGGAGATGGAGACGCCCTTGATGCGCATGACTACGCCCAATCTCCAGATACAGCATTTAGCAGTAACTGAAATGTTGATCTATTGGGAAATTGTCCCGGGTGCGATGGCACCCTACCGGGCCACTCCAGAGGCTGCTGGGCTAGATCTCTATGCATTAGAACTGGTAAAGATAAACCGAAGCCAGACAAGGGTTATTAACACCGGGATAGGAGTCCAGATTCCCCCAGGAAACTTTGGTCTGATAACTGCTCGCTCAAACTTAGCCCTGAAAGGTGTTCACGTCATGGGAGGAGTGATTGATGCCGACTATCAGGGAGAGATTAAGGTAATCCTTTTAAATAATGGTGAAGAAGATTTGGCTATTCAACCCAAGGACAGAATAGCACAACTATTAATACTACCAATTTTGAAAACAACAGTAAGGAGGGGGGACCCACCCCAAGTTACTACTGTTCGTGGGGACAAAGGATTTGGATCCACCAACTTTAGTAATGGGGCAAAGGTATGGGTCCAAGGGCCGAGTGGGCCCCCTGAGCCAGCTGAAGTAATAGCTGTAGGAGAAGATAACACTGTCCTAATTATGAGACCTGGGCAGGAAAAATGGGAACATGTCCCCGCAAATAAGTGTTATTTGCGGGAATAACAAAATGGTATAGAATCTTGTACTGCAGATCTTGTACAGCGCCGCCGGAGTATGAGAACATCTACACTGAATCTGACCTCATGAACTGCAACGTAACTTACTGCTGAACTGCGCCAAGTAGATGAACTCTGCTCCAGACTACAACATACTGGAAATAGGACCGCACCTGATCTTCCAATGAGAAAGACTACGACAGTGAAGCAACGACCGAGATGACTGCAGCAGCATCTGCATCTAATGGACTGAGGCTAATTCAAGATAAAGAAGAGACACTTGTACACCTACGGACGGTATAGAGGCTGTGGTCCACCCATATGTCAAAGGGCCGAATGAAGTGCTGGGGTCTGAACCCCAAGCCCTGAATTAAGGTTGACATATGGGTGGTTCCCATGGCCCTTTAAGAGGAGGGGATGAGTTTACCTTTTGGCTTTCCTCCAAGGTGCAGCCAGCCTTGCAAGGAGAGCCCTTGGGTAAACAAGCCCCAGGTGCCCTGCATTTTGATAACGAGTGCCAGGTGTCCTGTTTGGGGATAAAAGCTGGGCCCACTTGCAGGAAGGGTTGGAGAGTTTGTCTGTGGAGTGGACGCACTTCACAGAGTTTTCCTGTTGGGGAAGGACCTCCTGACTCCTCATGCAACTGGATCGCAGTCAGGTCTGGCACGTACAAACGCGGGCTTTGTGGGGAGGCAACATGGGGTTACTTCTATCATATGTAACCACCTTATTGTCCTGGTTGTCTCCCATTTTCTCTGTGGGTTACCTTGTGTCTCTGCTTGTTCCACTAATTATGAGTGATACTATGTCATTCCTGGGGTCACTGGGGTTGATATCTATTATTTGTGATCTAACTTGTTTGTACCCCCGGCGATCCCCTATATTCTGAGTCCTTTACGTGAAATAGAACTTACTCACTGGATTGTTGTTCTGCTGCTGGCTGTGTCTTTTGTACTGGGCCTACTAATTGGCAAAAGAAGTGCATAAGTTTATACTCAGCCTGGTCCCTCAGCTAGTCCTTGGGAAGCAGAAGGCCAAGAGGGAGGAGCACCCCACACCTCACTAAACTCCCTCCTTTTAAAATGAGCATGATGTCAGTGGTGTGGGATACACCTGTGAGTCAGCTTGGGTCAGCTGCCCTGACTGAAACTCACAGATGACTTGGGGCTACTCATGGCCTGCCTGCCATGGCTGGCCCATGGTTCTGTTTCTGGAAAACCAGTACAGTTTCAAATACAAAATAGATCCTGCTCTCTCTGCCAGTCCAGTGAACATAAGGACACAAAAGCCAAATTTCATGTTATTTCACTTAGGATCTTTATTATCAGCCTAAAAAATGCTGACAGTTTTTCCTATTTCATTTCAATTGGATGGCTGCTCTCCAGGACTGCAGTAATAAAGCAAGCAAAAGAGAAAAGAATTTGGATCATATGCAAGTTCAGCTGTTGGTTAATAGGATTTCTCTTAAAAGCATATCTGTGACTATGGACTTTACAGCCCATTAAACTGTGACCTCCCATCATCAATATATTTGTGTAAGAAGTTATCAAAGGCAAATGACTTTAGTACAATCAAGTGACCCTGGCTACACTACGATATTCATCATATTACTAAAGTTCAAGCATGAAGAAAGTAGGATCTAAGTAACTGTACCTTCATTTTAAGACAAGAAATTTCTGTCAGGTAGAAAAGTAAGAATGTATCTCCTTTGCATAACTGCTGTGGTGGAGCAGCGCTGTAGGAATGCTGGTGGTGTCCATGGGAACCAACATCAGAGATGGCTCCTCACCTCAGAACCACAGTATCTTCTGCATCAAGTTTGGAGATGGAGACAACACACATGGGAGAAGCTGCATTGATCCTCAGTGACAGAAGCACAATTAAGGATGCAACAGCCTCATATAGTTTCTTTTTTCTAGCACATGCTAATGTCAGAGCCAGGACAGGCTTCTTTGCAATTGAGTCTCACCTGACGGCAGATGCTGATATTCCAGCACAGACAGACTACAACTAGGAGTGAGTTTTGGGATGAGGAGAAGAAAAGAAATGGAGACACATTCCTCTCATGACTAAGCTTGAGATGTCCAAAGATGCAATAATAGAAGTGTTTTAGCTAGTGCCAAAAGTGGGATAGCAGTATCTGAGCAAGAAGAAAGTGGTTTTAGGCATAAAGATACTGTGAAAACACAGGGTGAAGAGCACTGTGAGATTTAACAATGAAGGTAGTAAGTTCTCTTGCTGCAAAGTTTTTGACAAAAGGATTAGCACCTTCTTCAGGCAAACTACACACCTGTTGACCATAAATGTTAAAGGAAGTTAAAGCTATTTCACAAAAAAAATAAAGAGGTTTCTAAAGTATACGCCAGGACTGACACATAGAGCTGAAGAACAATGAATATACTAAACCAGGGAAGTTAGATGAACTCATAGTTGATGACATGTGCCAGGTATTCCATTTAGCCAGACGTCAGCTAGAACTGCCCTTCAACATAACCCTCCCTACAAAAAAATTCTAGGTCCTGATACAAAGGACATGCACCGGATGTGTCACTGCAGGTGACCAATGATACCAATGACTATTGTTAAAACCATAATAAAAGCCTGGAATTGGGGGGGAGAACAGCACTACTGAGATTGTTTAAAAAAGTTAACAGAACAATAACAGAAATGGAAATTACATTCTCTGTAATGTTTGAACCAAACTGTGACAAAAATGTGACAGCCAGGAACAGGAAATCCTCAGGAAGCAGCAGAAATAATATGCAAGCCATCCAAAACTTCTCTCTTTTAAGAGAATATGTGCATTTGTATCCATATACAAAAAAAGACTCACCATTATGCAATGCCAAAAGCAGTTCAATGATAGTTATATTTTTAGCAACAGTAATTTAAGTCAGAAAATTTTACTGCAAGCAAGCTGTTAACAGTATTATGTACGGTAAAGTGAACAGTTACATAGCTTCTGTTAACGTAAATAAAATTTAGGGCAATAGCTAATTAATTTTTAAGCAATATAATCTAAAGTTAGCAGGACCGCTGTCCTTTTAAAGCGACATTAGACTTCTAGAATGGTTAAAAGTGTGAACTACGTAAAAAAATTAAGCTTCACATTAGCAAACTTGACACCAACAGGATGAGTACATAATCACTGCATGCTGGAAATTCCCCCAGCAGAAAGGAAGCCAAATATATATTTTGTACATGATGTGCCTATGCAGTTATTAGGTATTCACAAGTATCATATGAGTTAAGCTGGTCACTTCAAGTCCAATTTACCACAAAAAGGCTTACCATAAGATCTGTCTACATGCATGCAGAGGTCTCAGCTAAAAGGCTGGTAAAGTATGAAGACACAGCATCTCTGGGATACCACAAGGCAAGATGCTTGCCCAGAAACCCTATGAAGGCCATTCAAAGTCATTTGAATTGACAAATGAGCGTTAGATTTGACTCCTATCTTCTAGTGAAAAATATTCATCAGCAGCCTCTAGTGGCCAAATATTTCTGTCTCCACAGCCAATGAAAAAAAAGGAACAGAGCAGGGTGCATTTCACTTTCCATATTCATGAGGGATAAGAGGTCATAAAAGCTTCCTCTGCAGGTACTACAAAAGGAAGAGTTCTGTAGTCCAATATATATGTAGAATATATCACAAAAAAACCCCCACAAAACCACAAACTATCTAATCTATCACTACATTTTTGTAGTTGCCAGAAACAGTAAGAATTTAACATAGCTCATGACAAGCTCACCTCCAGACTGAGTTGTGATTTCCCAGCAGTATCATTCTCAATCTCTACCAGTTGCTACTGCAGTTACTATTATGAGATACTACAATTGTTTCAATCCTTTTTTGAAGTTTTCTCCCTTTCCAGTGTATTGTCTCGTGATATCACTGACAGCATCAACTAGTCAGCTACAGAAATAATTAATTTATTTAACTCACTGGAGTTTTACATAACATGCAGCATTTAAAGTATTATTAATACAAATAACAATTACATGCACTGTTTTTCCTAGACATGCAAACCAAAATCAGAGGGATGAAATCACTATGTAGTTTGCTTTATTCCTTTATAATGAAATACACTGAATTTTTAGTAAAGCAAGTTTAAGATGTCAGTACACAAGTCTACTAGAAACAAAGTATATTCCACATTAAATTAGTACATGTCTAAAAGTTAGACTTGGACAGTACTCATTAAACATTTTATGTGTTCTCAGTTTTCAGATTCTGACTTCTGAACTAGTAAGAATTTAAGGCATGCTCACTTACCATGAAGGAACACTCTTTATATTATATAATAAAGTACATACCTATGCTCTGCCTCAAGTGAGCTTGAAAGAACATCTGCCTGAGAGAAAGCTGAAGATCGAATGATCTGTTGAGATGCAATTGGAGCATTGCCATTCTCTTGTGGAATTTCATTTTCAAAATTTCGGTTTATATCTCTCTCATGATGAGGACTGTTGCTGTTATGCAAGTTAAAGGACTCATCATCCTGTTAAAAATAATTACGTATTACAAAGTTTAAAAGTAAATTCCATTCACAAGTAAATGTCTGCAAATGCTACAATTCAGTGATTCTATTAATTTAAATTAAGTTTAAATGGAGACACTCTATACTACTTTGGGGGTAACTGTTCATACTTCTAGAGTTTGAAATACCTGAATACTACAGAAATCTTAATTTATGCCACTGATCAAGTAATGTAGAAAGCAACTCCTATGCTCAGCCTTTCTACAAACTTTAAAACATATCTTAAAATTCAAACTTCTTATTTCTATCATAGAATCATGGAATCACTATGGTTGGAAAGGACCTCTAGGATCATCAAGTCCAACCTTTATCCCAACATCTCCCTAACCATTAACAATATTGCAGTAATTTCAAAGCAGACATTCATCTCCTCCTTGAAACTGCTATCCTCAGGCTATCTTCTACGTTACTGAAGAAACTTCTGAGTTTATGATAATGTGATAAGAATTAATGTTTTGATCCAGTTGCTTGTAGTACATGAGAAGTATTTGGCTGAAAATAAAGATATTAAATATATGGAGTATCTTGCGTCTTTGTGTATAAAATAAATATCATTGGCCAATTTTTGTGTTTGTTTCTGTAGTAGAAATCACAGACATTAGTTGACATATTGTTTGGATTGTTTGGATGTTAAATTTTTTGGATTAAAGATGGTTTTCCACAGTAATTCACTTCAGAAATTTCTTTATACAAAATTTGTGTAGAGTTTCAAATACAGATTTCCAGTTCAGAACTATCAAGGCCCTTATTTTTTAAAGCTGTTGAGCATTTAGTGAAAATTGCAGTACAAACCCTTTGGAGAAGCAGTCATATTTTCATGTTGGTGGAATGACCTATTTTGTAGGGTGAGGCAATAGTCCTTGCTATAGCTGCTTGCTTCAGGGAGTTTTCTCAGTAATACACATGCCAAACAGATACAGATAGCTTAGTTTTGCATGTATAACTATGGTTTGCTGAATTTTATGTTTACACCATTCCTTAAATGATTACTTATTTCTTTTCTAGCCTGGTTAAGAGCTTCAGCTTATATTATGCATTAAAGCAAACAAGGCTAAGAAACTGCAAGTCAGACTAATGGGGTGATTTCTCATTAATGAATTTTCATAAACTCCTATTGAATCACAGAATCACAGAATATTAGGGATTGGAAGGGACCTCAAAAGATCATCTAAGTCCAGTCCCCCTGCCAGAGCAGGAATACCTAAATCAGGTCACACAGGAATGCATCCAGGCGGGCTTTGAATGTCTCCAGAGAAGGAGACTCCACAACCTCTCTGGGCAGCCTGTGCCAGTGTTGTGTCACCCTCACTGAAAAAAAGTTCTTCCTCATATTTATGCGGAACCTCCTATGTTCCAGCTTGCATCCGTTGCCCCTAGTCCTATCACTGGATGTCACTGAGAAGAGCCTGGCTCCATCCTCATGACACTCACCCTTTACATATTTATAAACATTCATGAGGTCATCCCTCAGTCTCCTCCAAGCTAAAGAGACCCAGCTCCCTCAGCCTTTCCTCATAAGGGAGATGTTCCACTCTATAAGTATGAAAGGCAGCTTAAATAAGATATGTTGAACTTACAAATAAGGTTCCTAATTAAATATCAGAACCATGCGTGTCAGGAGAAGTTTGAAAGCAAAAGAGTTCTCAAGTTTGCTTAGTTTAAGGGGCAGGTCACAGCCAACTTAGCTCAACCAGCAAATTCATCTTCCACAAGTTCAGAAAGATTGGATAATGCTCTTTAAATTCAGACAACAGCTTCCCCTACACACATGCACATATCACAGAGCTTCTCAGGTTGTTGTTACAGCAACTGTAACTTACTAGTCATTAAATAAGAATTAGGAAGAAAGTTTATTTAGAAAGCAGACTGTTCAGATTCACTCAAATATTAAAAGCTCTTTAACCCTATAAACGAGAGACATTTCTTTTAATTCTACTCATTTAGCAACTTGTGATTCTTATTTAGTAATGAGCCAAACAGCCTCAGAAGTCTTACCAACTGTAAAAACAAAGAGGAGAGTATGAACATTACCTAGCTAACACCCTTTTGACAACTAAATCTCTAAACTTGGCACATAACAGCATTATCCATAGCAGGAAGCAATTGCTCAATCAACCAGTTCTGCACATATACAAAACCATACTTCAGAGTCCATGATCAAGATTACCCATCATTCCCCTCCCACTCACAGTGTTGTCTGCCTCCAGAAATTTTAGAATGCTCAGCAAGAATTTCTTAAGAACAAGTACCCCAGTAAACATATATTCACCTGTTAAATCATATGCCTGAAGAATGCATCTCATATTATCAAAGCAAATTCATAAATATATTAAACAATTTTAATATATTAGGGCAAAATAGGTTCTTCAAGCATGATTCAGCTGCTGATCATTATTTGCCTCATTATTTCAGAGGTGAAATCTGTTACTGCAGGCCTTAAAATTCCATCAACAGGACCATGTTATAGAAGTCTGTTGCACGGTTATCTCCCTATTCACTCAGTTGCACATCATATCTTCTACTGATGATCATTAAAATGAATGTTGGAAGCAGGACAACTATTAGTTACATGATTTAATATCTTTTCACACCTGTTCGTGAAACAGCAAGGGCAGGGAAGAGGACGCACGCACTTACCAACAAATACTCCAGGCTATGTGCTACATACACCTGTCCAAGGACATTACAATTTTCACTACTAAAATCCTCCCCTCCTCAAATACACCGCTTCTGAAAATCAGCTGTGTACAATGGGACAACAAAATACCTTTGACATAAGTATCACAAAGATATTAAGAACTCAAGACAATTTCAGGAACAGAAATTCCCACTAAATTCATGTTCAGAATTCTGAAGCTCAAGACAGTGTTTCCCAAGATCTTTTAAATCTTAAATCAAAATTTTGTGTATCTCAAAAACACATGAACAGCATTACCCCAACACCCATCTCAGGGTGCTCCACCATAAAATGCCTAATAGAAAGATGCAGACCTTTCCCAACTGACACATAAAGCCAAGTTGTACAGTCCCACTACAAGAAATTTTATTTTGCCTGAAGTAGGAACAGGGTCAGAAAAGTCAGTCTTTTATGGGCAATGCACACTGGCACTGTTTTTTTTTCTCATGTCTCTGAATAACCCTTTCCCAAAACCACTCATTTTATTTGTTTGGATGATTTGTAATTTGTGACTTTTTTTGTTTACACTTTAAATCACTCATTTACAGAAAACATAGGCTCTTAGTCGCCTCATCCTAAATAATACATGACTTATCTTCACTTGGACTACATATGATAACTATGCTTATGGCTTTTTGGTGGTCGGTAGCACCGATACAAATATTCTCAAGTGCCAGCTATGCAATGCATAAACTGATCTAGACTAAAGAAAACTTACATATAATATCATACACAGTACAGGTCTCCAAGTTCTCAATTAGAAAGTAAAATATATATATGTTTTTTATACATCCATAAATCAAACTACTGCCCCTATGACTGTTACTAATTTGATCAGATTTTGATGATTTGGTTTGACTAAAGGATAATCAGGCCTAATCGAACTAGACTGAACAAGACACAACTTTGAGGAGAAATTGGTCTCATGGGAATCATATGAGGGAGTGACTGTGTTTTACTTCAGTAGTCACAGAAACCACACGGAGCAAGCAGGTGGTACAAGTAGCTAGGGCTTAGTATTGTATTTAACTTTATCAATGACCTGGATGAGGGGATCAAATGCACCCTCAGTAAATTTGCAGATGACACGAAATTAAGTGGGAGTGTTGATCTGCTTGAGGGTAGGGAGGCTCTGCAGAGGGATTTGGACAGGCTGGAGTGATGGGCTGAGGCCAATTGCATGAGGTTTAACAAAGGCAAGTGCCGGGTCATGCACTTCGGTCACAACAACCCCATGCAGCACTACAGGCTTGGGGAAGAGTGGCTGGAAAGCTGCCTGATGGAAAAGGACCTGGGCGTGTCAGTTGACAGCCAACTGAACATGAGCCAGCAGTGTGCCCAGGTGGCCAAGAAGGCCAATGGCACCCTGGCCTGTATCAAAAATGGTGTGACCAGCAGGAGTAGGGAGGTGATCGTGTCCCTGTACTCGGCACTCATGAGACCACACCTTGAGTACTGTGTCCACTTCTGGGCACCACAGTATAAGAAGGACATTGAGGTGCTGGAGCGAGTCCAGAGAAGGGTGGTTTAGTCTGGAGGAGACTGAGAGGAGACCTCATTGCTCTCTACAACTACCTAAAAGGAGGTTGGAGGGAGGCTGGTGTTGGTCTCTTCTCCCAAATTACTAATGATAGGATGAGAGGAAATGGCCTCAAGTTGCATCAGGGGAAGTTTAAATTGGATGTTAGTAAGAAGTTCTTTACTGAGAGGGTGGTTAGGCACTGGAACAGGCTGCCCAGGGAGGTGGTGGAGTCGCTGTCCCTGGAGGTGTTCAAAAAATGAGTAGATGTAGCACTTGAAGCTATGGCCTAGTGGTTAGGGAGATGATGGGATAAAGGTTGGACTTGATGATCCTGGAGGTCCTTTCCAACCATAGTGATTCTATGATTGTATTTAACTATGAACAGTAAAGTCAAGAGAGTAAGATATTATTTATAAGCAACTACCGTGGAAAGAATAATACAATAATTCATTTTGGAACTATCACATAGTGGCTAGAGTCAGAGTGACCAGTTATGCTGCTTGGAGACCCCTTACCCATCCCATCCTGGTTTGAATACCAGGGACTACAATCTATAGCGCGACTATAGATGACCAATGTTTTTGATTAGAAATGAATATACATGAAGTGATGTAACTTGAAAGATCATAAGGGGCCAATCAATGTAAAGGTTAAATTTAACGAGCAAGTAAAAGCGGACATTATATGCATGCTTATTCTAATAAGAAAAAACAATGAATATGGGGGTATAAGTATTTGATTGCAACGCCCCGGTGGACATCTTTGAGGAGAGATCCCATGTCCCCAGTGCGCATCGTTAATAGGGGACATCTCTACTTATCTAACTTTGTGTAGATAAGTTTTTCTTACCCTGCAGATTTGCAGCATGACTAGACCAAGAATCATGGAATATTCAGAGTTGGAAGGGACCTCTAGAGATCATCTAGTCCAACTCCACTGCTTAAAAGCAGGATCCCCTAGAGCACATCACTCAGGACTGCATCCAGGTGAGTCTTGAAAATCTCCAGAGAAGGAGACTCCACAACCTCTCTGGGCAGCCTGTGCCAGTGTTGTGTCACCCTCACTGAAAAAAAGTTCTTCCTCATATTTAAGTGGAACCTCCTATGTTCCAGCTTGCATCCGTTGCCCCTAGTCCTATCACTGGATGTCACTGAGAAGAGCCTGGCTCCATCCTCATGACACTCACCCTTTAGGTATTTATAAACATTAATTAAATCACCCCTCAGCCTTCTCTCCAGGCTCCCAGCTCTCTCAGCCTTTCCTCATAGGGGAGATGCTCCAATCCCCCAGTCATCCTTGTTGCCCTCCGCTGGACTCTCTCCAGTAGGTCCCTGTCTCTCTTGAACTGGGGAGCCCAGAACTGGATGCAGTATTCCAGTTGCGGCCTCACCAGGGCAGAGTAGAGGGGGAGAATGACCTCCCTCGACCTACTGGCCACACACTTCCCTATGAAGCCCAGGGTGGCATTGGCTTTCTTGGCAACAAGGGCATAGAGAACTTCTGGCTATCTAAACACTCAAATTACAAAGGAAATGGTTTTGGAAGCAGAACCAGGTTTTTCCATTAATTGTTTTGTAGGATAACTAATGGCCAGAGTGTGAAACACTGCCCTCCACAAAGATTAGGTTAGTGTACTAAGCTTATTTATTATTTTTATTGGTGCTAATAACTCAGGCACATCTGTCTCTAACACGTATGAGCAGATACTGCAGAAAGAAAAAAAGAAACTAAGAAGCACTGGAGAAAGAATAGTACTTGGAGAAAATTTTTAAAATTTATGAAAAGGTAATTCCTTTCCTTCATTTAGAGATCAAGACCATGACTTAAAAGCTGTTTACAGACAAATAAAAAGCATTTTATGTTCACTCTGAGAACTGTAACTGCTGGATCTACAATAGATATGAACAAAACTACCTTCTCTTGCCCAGGATGATTCTCGTCTTCATGTTCCTCTTCCACTCTATCTTGTTTCAATGCTTTCAAAAATTCGCTCTTCTTATCAGTCCTCATTCTTGTCAATTTTGTTAAACGAGGCTGACCAAGTTTGTCAATAGGGGATAACGAATTTGACCGATAACACTAATGTAGGGAGGGGTGTCATAAAAAAGAAATAATATTAGAAGTTTATTCATTTAAAAAACTTTGAATGAAAGAAAGACTCACAGGCACCTGTAGTTTCAGGTTTCATGTATATCCACAGTAAAAAAGCAGAGGGAAGATATTTGTATTTCAGTATATATAGTTCTTCCATGTAACCCCAGATATGAAGGTTTATGGAGCTGTCCTGGTCTGACTAAAAGAGAACCAATTTTTCATTTCAGTGATTTTACTTGTCAGTTAAGTCTCTTCTAAGACTGCACTTTCTGAAGTTAACTATGTTTTTCAGACACTGTCTGTTCCTAGGAGTGATAATGCTTGGTGTTTATAGTTAGTACTGAGCTCACAGTACAATAGTACACAGAAAGGCTCTTGCTTATACATGATCTTACAGAAATCAAGGTCACTGCCGAATTCTCTCGGTGCCACCTTGGGGCCCCCTTAGTGTAAGGGTGTTGTCATGTTTTTGGGCTGGGCCTGCCACTAAACAGATGACAGATGCTCTCTGTTAACCCGTCTCCCTTCCCGGACAGGGGAAGGGAAAGAAGAAAAGGGAGAGAGACTTACGGGTTGGAAATAAAACTAAAACAGCTTTAATGAAACTATAACAGTAAAAAGAGAAATATAATAATGAGGAAAAAAAATAATGAAATATTTACAAATATATACAAAACCAGTATCGAGCTTCTCCCCCCCCAATCACACACTCCCCCCAATAATGCTCACATCACCACTGGTGCTGCAGAGCAGCTCTGGAAAGATCCCAGGCTGGGCTCCTGGACACAGTGGCAGACGGGAGCTGGATTCAGGAATGCACAGATCTGGGGCAGAAGAACAGACAGCGTCCTCCCAGGACGCTGGCTATAGAAGAAGAGCAAGAACAAGAGAAAGGGAACTTGCATGCTGTGATCCCACAGCGGCAGGCAGGAGCTGGATTCAGGAATGTGCAAATCACAGACAGCATCTTCCCAGGACGCCGCCAGCCATAGAAGACAAGCAAGGGCAGGAAGAATGGCAGGCCAGAGAAGAAGGGTCTTGCCCCCCCATGATTCCTCAGCTTTATACTGAGCTTGACATGTATGGGATGGAATACTTCGTTGGTCAGTTTGGGTTACCTGTCCTTTCTGCTCCTCCCCGCAGGTGCAACCTTTTTGCACCCTTACACTAAGGGGGGGCCTCAAGGCAGCACTGAGAGAATTCAGCAGTGACCTTGGTTTCCGTAAGATTAAGTATAAGCAAGAGCCTTTCTGCAAACCATTGTACTGTGAGCGCAGTACTAACTATAAACATTGAGTGTTATCACTTCTGGGAGCAGACAGTGTCTGAAACAACATGTTGTTGACTTCAGAAAGTGCAGTCTCAGAAGAGACTGAACTGAAAAGTAAAATCACTGAAAGGAAAAATTGGTTCTGTTTTAGTCAAACCCGGACAGGTATAAAAGGGTGGCACCTGCAGGGAGGAGCAGACAGAACAGTTGACCCAAACGAACCAATGCAGTATTCCATCCCATACACGTCAAGCTCAGTATAAAGCTGAGGGATCACAAGGGGCAAGCTCTCTTCTATGGCCGGTGCCCTGGGAGGACTCTGTCCCTTCTTCTGTCTCCGATCCACATTCGTGCGTTCCTGAATCCAGTTCCTGTCTGCTGCTGCATCCAGGAGCCCAGCCTGGGATCTTCCCAGAGCTGCTCTGCAGCACCAGTGGTGAGGTGAGCATTATCAGGGGGAGTGTGCAATTTGGGGGAGGGAAGCTCAATATTTGTTTTCTATGTATTTGTATATATTTCATTATTTTTCTTCTCATTATTATTATAATTTATTTTTATTGTTACTGTTCCATTAAAGCTGTTTTAGTTTTTATTCCAATCTATAAGTCTCTCTCCCTTCTTTCCCTTCCCCTGTCCAGGAAGGGAAAGGGGTTAATAGAGAGCATCTGCTATACATTTAGTGGCCGGCCCAGCCCCAAGTCTGGACAGGAGCCCTGCTAACAAACAGTGGATCTTCTGAAGTATATCACACTATTAGCAGCTTTGAAGTTTAAACCTACCAGGTTATACTTCCTAATATACCATTTTTACTCCAAATCAAACTTACAAAGCAAATATTGCAGTACTTAAAGGCCAGTGATGTACCATCCGTATTTTTCTCTCCCACACCAGCTTCCACAAAAATAAACTTATTTAATACAGTACTGCATAAAACTTACTGATCCAGTTATCCCACCAACCAAGTTTAAAACTTGACAGATTCAGTAAAAAACTACAGACATTGCTTTACCTCTTTCACTGAATTCTGTGATACAGCCTTGGCTGTTAATTTGAAAGGACTGAAATTGCCAATACCATATGCAGATTCATGAGAAAATGGATTCCCAAGTTTATTTTCTTTTGCTTGGCATTTCCACTGTGTAGGCTAAACAAAAATTTTGAGTCATTAACTACAATAGGATTATTTTCAGGAATATTTAGAAAAATGAATAAGCAAAAGCAAATCATAACTACAACCATAATTTAGAGCAAATACCTGTTTTTTTGTGGAAAATAGACTGTTTATGAGCAATTCATCCGCTCTCACAAATACTATT